>OY744529.1:43864645-43870361 GCA_963556195.1 Sepiola atlantica | reverse complement strand
AGCAGGCTGGTTTATTTTTACAGGTCTTCATCGCCGTGGGTCTTGTAGGATATCTGTACATGTAGATGGCCATGCTCTGCGTTTGTACGACATACAAAGCACGCTCTCCTTCTACAAAGTCTGGTTTCAGTGACAAGCCGAAGAAAGATAACCGAGACGATGTAGAGTGCAACTTTTATATCAGAGTTTCGGGCTCCTAGATGGATGATCTAACAAAATCTACGGGTCCATCTCGACGAGTAGGGTAGCATCGTTCCTGGGTACTATACCAGGTATTTCTACACCCCCCCCCTCCGCTAATAATATATGCATATATATTTTTTTTATTTTTTTAAAATAATCAGGGTTCAATCCCTTCGAAAAGTCAAGACTGTTATACATATTCACTGAACGTTTTACACAATGCGGTTGAAACAAACGCATATCCAATACAAAATAATTTTGTTTTAATTTGGCTTAGCTTCTTTTCTCCTTTTAAATAATAATAATAATAATATATATATATATATATATATATATATATATATATATATATATATATATATACACACACTAGACATAGACGGGTTCGCACCTTATAACCATCTGAAATTATCACTTCCCTCCACTGAAGAGAGCAATACGTTTGAAACAACGTTTACTGTAGGTAAAAATATAATTTAATATTTATTTCTAAAAATATTATAATAAGCCCCTTTTCAGAGTAATTAAAGTTGAGCACTGTTAGGAGATATTTAAAATAGACATTCACTTAGCTACAAAGCAAGACTCCGAGTAAGTTCGTTGTGTTCTGTAGTCTGTCTTGATGTTTACACTGTAATGGGCATAAATATTACTTAAAATTCTCTGTATCACGTCGTAATTTGATATGGCCGTGAGGATTGAGTGAAAGCGTGCAGATCCAAAGGTGGTTGTGTGAACCGGGTTCACGCCTCATGACCATCTGGAATTATTACTCCCCTACACTGAAGAGAGCAATAAGCTTGAAACGATGTCGTCTGTAGGTCAAAAAACAATTTAATATTTATAAAAATATTATTATATATATTTATATTAGTTATCAACAGACACTTGTTTCGTCGTCTCTGTGACTCATCAGTGTAGCTAGACCTATGAGATTCGAAACTGGGACCTCAGTGACTGATATCTGACACTATCACTGAGGCACGAACCCTGCCAGTAGTAGTGGGAGAGATGTATCACATTATAAATATTGCAATTTATGTATTTATATTTTTATTATTTACGATACTGATGATTGAAAATATTCAATTATTTCTACATAAAAACATTTATCTTAATGCTAGGTGGAAATCATTATTCTCTTCATCAGAATGATACCTCATAGGAGATATATATATATATATATATATATATATATGTGTGTATCGAGGCAGCATTTTTTCTTTAAGACACGTATTATTAAAAATAACCGACAATTTTTGTCTGGTTATTCACAATAACTCCACATACTAGAAGCTTTACTCATTAAAACTAAAAAACCTGCTATTAACAAGATTAATTTTAACACTAGTACTAATATACTTAAAACTAAAAAACCTGCTATTAACAAGATTAATTTTAACACTAGTACTAATATACTTAAATGCTTATAATACCTAATAAACATAGTTACATTTTCCCGCCATAATTAATTATAAATCTCACTCCAGGTCTTTACCTGTTTGTCATTATTCCACTGACGATGGACCCAGACGGGTCAGAAAGTACTCTGGACCAACATGTACACTATGGCAGTTTCATCAGCCAATTTCCTTCCGAGATTAAGATTTTAATCCGGAAAATTGAAGGGATCAACACTAAAATAACCAGACAAAAATTGTCGGTTATTTTTAATAATATATATATATATATATAAAATATAGTTATCCACAGATACGTGTTTTGTTGTCTCTACGACTCATCAGTGCGCATAGACCTAGCAAGATTCGAAACCGGACCCCAGTGACTGATATTTGCTGCTTTACCACTGAGTGGTAATTGCATTATAAATGTTCACATTTATTTACGATACTGATAATTGAAAATATTCACTTTTTTTGAAAAGCATTAACCTTAATAAATTATATATATATATATATAATTTTATATGTACATAAAAGTAATTCATGGACACGTGTCAGCAGTATGGCTAACTTGGACAAGGATTGAACCTTCGATATTGATGTCTATAGTCTGGCGTTTTTATCACCTAAATATTTAATGTATTTTTTTAATGTAATTGTAGTGTGTTGTGTACATCTACACACACACATATATATATATATATATATATATATATATATATATATATATATATGTGTATATACATATATGTGTGTATGAGTTTAGATGTACACACATTGTGTTATGAACCAAAGCTTTAATAGACTAATTATTTTCATTGTGAGCGAGCGTTATTGAAAACATTAATAATGAGAAAATTTGTTGGGCGTCTTGACACAGTGTTCTACCATGGAAAGAAACCATTAAATGAGAACCACTCCCCCATAACTATGTTTACTGATAGGCCAGTAACCACAAAAAAGGTCTGTAACCCTTAACAGGCATAGGTGTCCGTCACCTCTTTCCCTGAGTGGGAGAATGTAATGAGCATAGCAGAACACCCCACATTTAACGACAACAGGTGTTTTTTGTTCGAGGTGGTTTCACTGGGAGGCATGCAGCTTTTGGTTGTTGGACAACTAAAACATATTTCACTTGGGTACCATGAAGTGAAAATCCTGAAATCAGAACATGAGTAGAATTCTCTTAGAACTTTCTCACTACAGAGTATGAAAACAAGGAATCAAGTTATGCCTCCCTCATAACCTAATGAGTATTCTGACCATTTTGTTGAATAACTGGTAATACTACTTTTCTGTGATATTCGCCCAGCGTCAGGAATTCTGCCTTCCACTGAAAGTCGAAGTTTATGGGGAATACAAATTGACATGCGGCCCGCCCCAAGTCAGCATGTATATCCCGGTTGGTGAAGATGGCATACAGCGCCTAGTATTTCTAAATGGTCCCCAGTAAACATGTATATTCCGGTTAGAACAGATTACATACAGCGCCTAGTATTTCCAAATAGTCACTCATGTAATACTAGTCAGGCTCAACGTTGCTTAACTTCCGTGATCTATCGGGAACCGGTGTGTCAACGTGATTATGACTATTTTGTACTGTATTATTTACCGGCCTCCTCCTCCCCACGAGGGCTCGATGTGACACAAGGTCAGACTTACTGTGGTGTGTATCTATTACTGAACGCCACATGGAGTATCGGTTACCGATAAAAATTGTTTCAGTCTGAGAGGTTGGCTTCGGCAGACTGAGAACATAATCTTGACTGTGTGTCAGGTGTACTATATATAAAGGTTTCAGTATACGAATGCTAACAGATGTATGAGTAGTTTTTCACCTACTTCATGATTCAGCACACCGACTAGAGTGATGTCCTGTAAGACAGACATATGTGACAATCTTTTTAGTCAAAAGGTATGACTGCTAGAGAATATGAGGCACCATTGCAAAGTCCACATTTGCGTTCAATATTATATTAAATAGGCATAGCAATGTTTTTATGTTTGGCATAATACAGAGTGCCATTTTGAAAGAGTCGAATTTTCCCCACATTAAAATACTACCTTGCCTTAGTGATGAGGCAACTAAATAGGGATTTACCAATGCTTCAGAATATAGTCTACCGTATTATTTTAATCACAGAAGAATACAGATGGATTCATAGATGTTTTCAAAATAAAATTGTGAAAGTGATTGCTTATACCTCGACGGAACTTGAACATGGCCTGTCGAGTTTACAGTCCGCGCTTAGATATCCGTGTCAGGATGAGTTTATAATACCGAAACATCCATTGATTTTTACTTTTGCTCCAAATGTCTAATAAGCTTTTAAATTATCTAATAATAATAAAAATAATAATAATAATAATAATAATAAAAATAATAATAATAATAATAATAATAAAAATAATAATAAAAATAATAATAAAGTGGAAGCTATGCAGCGAGATACCTGTTCACATTAGTTTTAAATTTCTGCATGTCGGTACGATCGGGGAAACAGGGTGCCGGGAGGGAGTTCCAAAGGCTATTGAAATAGAAGGCTCTCCAGCATCTGGGGACCTCCATAGTGAATGGATGGGATCTAGCTGATTATCAGGTTGATCGAGTGTATTTACATTGAGGTAGCACTGGAGCAGCAAGTTCATCGGAGCACATTCTATATACATTCAAATCAAAGAAACCTAATTAAGTGGAGGTGTTTATCTTCCATTGGAACCACTTAAAAAATATATATATATATATGACATGAAAAAAAAAAGACATACTATGGGATTAATACACAGAAATCAACATCAGAGAATGATAACAGATTGTGAATTCAAATCCAAATTTGGATATTATGCTATTTGATGATCGCAGAAGCATGTGAAACCATGGTTATAGTATATTAAAAGCAAACTAGTAATGTACCTTGGGTTTAATGGCAAGTCTGACTTAGTTTTGATAAATACGAGTCTACGGGCCTCCATTCGTCAGCATAAAAAAGTAGGAACCGAAAGTAGAAATCTCAAAATTTTCTCAAAGACAAAATAAAGAATCAGAGTTTTTATGGTACTTTGTTAGATTAGGACCCACGCTAACTTTGAACATGACCCTAACGACAGGGGTAAAAATTAGTGTGGGTCCTAATGTAAATAAGCACCGTTTTAATCATAAATCAACAATTTATGAGGAAGAAAAAGATGAAAGAAAAGAAGTCTCGATATTCTATTTTCACTTTCTGTCTGGTTAGCCTGATGAAAGGTGGCCAGTAGATCAAAGTCAGACTAGCCGGGAAACTCAGGGTACATAACTAGTTCTTTTTTTGCACAATTACATAAATTTGGCTCTTTCTTTGGTAATTGAACATAGTTTTCTAAAAAAATTAACTATATATATATATATATATATACTATAACCTACTATATATATATATATACTATACATATACTATACTATACCTACTATATATATATATATATACTATACCTACTATATATATATATATATACTATACCTACTATATATATATATATATACTATACCTACTATATATATATATATATACTATACCTACTATATATATACTATACCTACTATATATATACTATACCTACTATATATATATTATATATATATATATATATATACTATACCTACTATATATATATATATATATATACTATACCTACTATATATATATATATATATATATATACTATACCTACTATATATATATATATATATACTATACCTACTATATATATATATATATATACTATACCTACTATATATATATATATATATATATATACTATACCTACTATATATATATATATATATATACTATACCTACTATATATATATATATATATATACTATACCTACTATATATATATATATATATATACTATACCTACTATATATATATATATATATATACTATACCTACTATATATATATATATATATATACTATACCTACTATATATATATATATATATATACTATACCTACTATATATATATATATATATACTATACCTACTATATATATATATATATATACTATACCTACTATATATATATATATATATACTATACCTACTATATATATATATATATATACTATACCTACTATATATATAT
>OY744529.1:43849645-43862145 GCA_963556195.1 Sepiola atlantica | reverse complement strand
TGTTAATTTGTAAAATTTGTTTACTTTTTTGGTGCAAATAAATAATTTGAAGCGTAGTATCTGTTCCGTTTTATTGTTGTCCCAAAATTAGAGGACCCTTTTTATGGACAGTCGGATATCCCCGCACACTAAAATACCGACCTTATGTCTAAGTTTTACCTCGAGAAGCCGCAAGTAAATAGGGATCAGATACATGGAATAACGGATCGATGGAGAGTGGGGGTGGGGGGTGGAAACGTTTTAAAGGCAAATTAAAAAGAGACCCAACCTGGGGGGGGGGGGGGGGCGTTCATTCAAACAAGGCAATATCTCATCGATTACAAGAACATCGAAAGGGGAGAGCCAGGGTCAATCTTTGATGTCTATGACCCTCACCTATTGTGGAGGGGGGTCGGGGGAATGATTGACACATTCTAACACTCTTTTGTCTCAATAAGGTACGGATCCTGGAGGGGGGGAATCCTTCCAGGCATTGCCACCTTCTCCGGGAATGGGTGGTTTATTGCCTAAGTTTTATTAATTACCGGAAAATGCCGATGGTTCAGTTCTCTATTATTTACTCTACCAGAGTGCCCTCCTCGAGGGAGCTGGATCCTCAGCCCACGTTAACTTGACTTTATCCCCAACCTTGCTGCAAATCGGAAGCAAACACCGCCCCTCTTGTGGAGGGGAGGTACCTAAGGAATTGCGATCCTTTTATAAACCTGCGGCCACCCTCGTGTGGTAGACTGGTTAGGGACGGGGAGGGAGTAACTCCCCGTACGTATTTGTTTGTCATCATCAAAAAAGATAACATTGTCCTTATATCATCTCGCAGATTTGAAAATCAATTTAATTAATTTTCTCAGTCGTTTGTACAAACATTCCATCGTTTTAATTAAATCGCATTTTATTTTTATAAAAGACGTAAGAAAACAAGCTGGGATTTTTTGCATCTTGTATAAAAATATTGACATAAATGCAGGTCGTCGGCAGATGATGTATCGTCTGGTTGACGACTGTACATCTGCTTAGTTGGCCGGACTGATATATATTATGCTGTGTTTTTTGTTTTTTTGTAAATAAGAGACGACCAGAGTGCTCAATTACGTATGTACAAGCATAACATTTTATTACAAATAATACTATACATTAATTCGATCGACCATCTATACCTGCGGTTTCACAGAAATACTGGAAATCCCGCCCGTCGGGCTAAAAGTATATCCGAGATTTCCAGCTTTTCCGTGAAACCGCAGGTATCGATGGCTGATCGAATTAATGTATAGTGTTATTTGTAATAATATATATTTATATATGTAATCCACATGCAATCACTATTATATTGTAAATAAATATAATTTCAGCATGAAATCCACATACGCACATATATATTTAAAAAAAGACATTTTGTATTCCTATACATCAACGAATAAGAAATTTTAAAAAATATATATAAACATTTATATATTTTCACATTAATTATATATCATACTAGCCGTATTTACCCGGGTGGAGACATATTGCCGGGTGGAGGGTTTAGAAATAAATAATTCAAAATATAGTTATGTTTACTTTTTTTTTTAAATAGGATTTTCCAAAATTCGTTGTAGTTTTCTCTTATTTGTATGTTGATTTCAATAAATATGCGATCAATAAAAATTTTTTTTAAAATCAATGTGTATTCATCAAAGTTGCGTATAGGCGAGAAACACAGACACGGTAATTTGTCTGATAGTTTTATTAATACCGAGATGGTGTATGAGACGATATTTACTTGCAATGTGACAGTGATTGCTTTCGTGTTCATGCCTTTGTAACTAAATGCATAGGGCTGAGAGAAAATCGGGAGAAAGGAAGGGGGTCGGTAATTTACCGACCACCACCCCCACACAAACACACCCGCCGCCACCACCACCACCACCGGCTCTCATAGACGAATATGAATATATGAATTCTTACCGCAAAACGGATAAAAGGTGGCAAAGAAAAAAAGAAAAAAATGGCAAAGAAAAGACAAAAACCCGGAGCGCAAAAATCACGTGCGCGTCTTGTGTTCGTGTGTCGGCGGGGAACGAGCACTTGTTTGTGGACGTTCCGTTGTCAATTCGTGGGTGAACTTGGTGTGTTGGCTTGGACTTAAAAGTGCGTGATGTTGTGTCCCTATTTGCGTACGGCGATCTGTGTGTACACTGTACACAGACACGCATATGTGGACGTTTATTGTTGTTGTTGTCGTGGTGGTATACACAGTTATTGGGTACTTTTAGTTGCAGGAGGTGTGTAGGGGGGACAATCTGGAAACATTTTTTTTTTTGCACCCCCATTTTGGTAAATTCAAAAATAGACAATTCGAATATTTGATGGTGTAATATTAATAAATAAATTCCATACGTGAAAAAGTAATTTTCGTTTCTTTCTTTTTTTCCGAAGCACGCATGTATTTGGAAGTTGTTGATTGAATGATGATAAAAAAAAATATTAAAAAAGCACGACATTTTGATCACAGATGGAACACAAAAGACTTAAAATAATTGGCGTAAACTGAATTGTAAGCATTTTTAGAATATTTCTTTAATGCGCTTACATTTGAAATAACTTTTATATCATACTGTATTTATGCTTAAAATGTAAAAAAAAAAAAGAAAAACTAATTAAATTTTTGAAAATCACGGTTCATTTAATTTTTAAAAAAAATAAACTTGAAAGAAAAAAAAAAGAAATATATTTTTGCGACAAATTTGTATAATAGTTTATCGCAATTTTATATATATAAAAAAAAGAAAACGAAAAACAATTTTAAAAGTATTTTCTACAAAATAAATACGTAAATAAATAAAAACCCAAACGCTTTATTTCCCGACGATATTTATTACGTCATAAGCGCCTCGTGCTAAATTATATAGATTTTAAAAATAAGTTATTTTTTCGTCCCACGTGCCCAGGTGCGTGTTTGAAAACAATGGTTAATTATTTTTAAAGCTATTCATGAATGCACGGCTTGAGTTCGACGGAGGGGGGGGGGGGTGACAACATAACACCTCTTTTTAAATTTACCATAAAAAAAATGTTCGTTTGTTTTCTTGGATAATGATAATTAAAATTGCAATATTCTTTCGACTCTTTTTTTTTTTTTTTAAATAAAAATCCTGCAAATATGTCTAAAACCAATCGAAATTGCTACTCACCTTAGATATTAGAGACGCTGTTTTTCCTTTCTTTCTCCTTTGGAAATTTAAGTTAAACAACCCAAGCTGTAACGATACGTCAATACAAACGCACAGGGTCCACTGAGAGAAGAGAAGGGAAGAGAAGAAAGACTGCTTCTCTTTTTCAATCGCGTTGTCCAACTTCCAACCAGAAAATTCTTCGGTTTCTTCTTCTTCTAAGTTCTTCTTGTCTGGAAGAATTGCAGATGGGTGGGTCGGGGAGAGACGGAAGAAGAAGAAGAAGAAAAAGAAGTAGACAAGACCAATTCCCGTTTCTCAGCAGAGAAGCCCGGTTCGTTCCTTCCTGTGTTGTTGCATCAGGTGTCACAACCGTACAGATTCCGAAGGAAGGAAGGAGGAAGAAAACCAAAGCCGGAATCTTGATTCTTTTTCTTCTTCTTCTTCTTAGGTCATAATATTAATTTTTATTAATCTCTCTCTTTCTCTCCCCATCTCTCTCTGACACGATCGGTTCGCAACTTCCAAGCGTACAAAGATACGCGTGTTTTTTGCAAATAAAAGGGGGCGGCGGCCTTTCTCTCCGTATGGGTGGGTGTAGGAGGGGGGGGCTACGCACAGGTGCGTGTCAGGTGGGGGAATTATGATTGATTAGTGAATGCGTGTTTATATACAGTTTTGATTCATTGTTGATTCATTCCTACCTTCAAACACCCTCACAACCCACTTGACTTAGATTGGTCGCCAGTGTTTTATTCAAAGAATAGATAGATAGAATGTAAACAAAAACATGGATACGTACAAATAATAAGAAAGAATAACTAAACTCCAGACTAACTGCGGTAGGAGAACAGGGTGAAGTGACAGACAACTATCTGGCTCTCTAACTAGGATCAAACAGTAGCATATGAGCCGTCAATAACATTGTGCGTGTGTATATATATATATATATATATATATATATATATATATATATATATATATATATTTATTATACATACATACATATATATATATATATATTTATGCAAACATTGTTAAAAATAACAGAATTCATCTGTTTAATTACACACATATACACACACATATATACATATATACATATACACACACACATATATATATTTATGCAAACATTAAAAATAACAGAATTCTGTTTAATTATACCTTTTTTTTCAATTTTTCTGATGGTCTTTTTTGTATTACAATAAAAAATGTTCCATAGGTTTCACACACACACGCACATTTTTATATATACATTTATATATATATATATATATATATATATATATATATATATATATATATATATATATATATATAAATAAAAGAGAGAGAGACTCATTATTAAGACGTGGTACAGAATAAAAACTACTCAGCGCAAAGATACACATGTGCTGTGAAGATTTTGTCAAAGTGACAATTACACGGAGACGAAGGAGAGAAAGAACAATGTGAGAAAACGTTTTATCCTTACAAGAATGCAAACCCTAACGCTAACTATCTGGTGTCATATTCACAACCATTTCAACCACAAGGCAGTGTTTTTGAAATATGTGAAAGTTCGCTCTTATTGTTGGGAGAAATATATACTGAAAAAGGGGACAAAAGAAAAAGGTTTCGGTTATTCCTATCCCAAGTTCCCATCAATTTGATAAGAAGTTCCTAGCATTAACCCCAACCCAGCTTCCATATTGAAGCAACTTTTGCTATTTGGGCAACATGTTGAACGGTGGTGGTGATGAATGTGCTACCACTGTTTGCTGTTGTGTTGTATGGGACCATTTATCGCACTGACAATAAGATTAAAACCTCACATTTATATTCAAAATAGAACAAACAAAAGCTTTCTACTATACCGATCAGGTGTTTGCAAGTGGCGTCATAAACTTAACTAATTTGCATATTCCTTTGCAAAAAGACATCTCATTCATTTACTATTCGTTCTTATTGTTTTTATGACTCGATGATTGTTTTAATTTTATTATAACACACAGTTCTATTTCTTGATATCATGAATAGAAACCCAGCTTTTAGGGTGAAAAGCCTCTTGGTTTCTTCAATTTCCCCGGGCAACGCCGGGACACGGGTCCTGCTAGTATAATACAAGTTTCACAGCAAGAACTCGAATTCAGGAAGCTGCTGCCAATCCTTACATCGAGACATATTTCCTTAAAGATTTTTGGCAAAGTTTTTTTTTAGCCTGTGTTCACTCTGCCATCTTTCATGACAGTGAAACATGGCTGACAAACACTTCTGATCTGCTTTGGCGTAATGATTGTGCTATCATCAGGTGGATGCGCAGTTGCAAACTGGAAGAAAGAATCCCATCCATCGTGCTTGATCATACACTTGGTATCGGTTTGGTTATGGATTCCTTACATGTTCAGCATCTCAGGTGGTTCGGCCATGTACAGTGTCCCATCTCTTGCACGAATTCCAAAACACGTCTTGATATTTTGTGCACTACAGAATGTGGTAGACATGGACCTGGCTCAAGTGTGGAAGAAGTGAGATGACTGCATGTAACCAGATTGATGTCAACGGTTTGTACCGGGCTGCATGGGGAATAGGCATGAGACGTTACCTAATGTTGCCCATCTCGGAGTCTGGGACACTCACAGCATCTTTAATATAACAAAAAGAAACAGATGAAGAAGAAGGTCTCATATGGCTAGAAACCTTCTAAAAATCGTCAACACTTCTTACCCCGGTTTTGGTATTTCGGGTGATGAGTGTCCCGGATTCGGGGGGGGGGGGGGGCACAACATCAGGAAACTAGAGTACTGGCTTGACGATTTAAAGATTTCTCAGATCCAGCCGCCATTCAAGGCTGTAGGCGGTGTGGCCTGATATGTGTTCAAGATCTGCTTTAACAGTGAAGAGCCACATCTTCAGCTGACCTTTTACCAAGCGGTGAGAGGCTTCAGAAATATCCGGTTGATTGTCGATACACACACGGAAGATGGGATAGGGTTAATGAAAGATGCCTAAATAGAGAGAGCGTGTAACAGATGTAAGAATTACACAAATAACAAATAACAAAAGTGGGTTTCAATTGCATAAATTACTTGAAATTGGTTTACATTTATACATATTGTTGTTGGCATTAGAGTCAGATACTTACAGAAGGGATCATGTGATCGTTTCCAGAATCCATAAATAAAAGTGATGCTAGGGAGCCGATTGGATTCGAACTTGACACACCAAGTTCATCAGTCAGCATTATTGTCCACTTCATCAACGCCACCTCCCTGGTGTTGTTGATATTTTTAACCAAATATTATTATTTATAAATATACTGGAGTCCTTCGCAAGATTACGTTCGGACCAGTTATTTTCAACTAAAAATATATACAAATAAAATGGTTTCAATTAAATTTAGGACTTCTTCCGCAAAATTGCGTTTGAACTATTTATTTTTATTTGAAAGAATGTAAATTGACCTTCGGAAGGTGAGCGAAGAAAAAGTAAAAATAAAAATATGAAAAAGAAAAGGAACAAACAAAACCTACTTTTTGTTTGTGGGACGAAGTGTTAACGAAATTCATTTCTCTCTCACTTAATTTTAACCTATGCATGCAAACACTCCTACACAAACACGCGTATACACTATATAGTGATTACAATTTGGGGAGTAGCCATTTGCAATTCTGCATATTTATAACAAACGGAAGTTACCAGTGTATTTATCGATCTCTATGCTATGAAGTAAATTCCATGTAGGATTGTAATAAATGCAAGTTATCGGTGTATGTCTTGATCTATATGTTACCAAAGTAAATGCCCGGCCAGATATAGTACGTAACCAATGAAATCGATTGGAATGTCAATTTCCAATAGCAAACAACAGAGACTGATAAAAGACTGGCTAGTCCGATTCAAATATCGATTTGTGAAATGCATTGCTATTTAGGTCCAACATCAAAATCTAACAAGATAACTTTATATGTTAGATAAAATATATATATGGTACACATTATTATTAAGCTTAATAATAATTAAGATCAACAACATTATTAAAAAAGAAAAAAAAAGAGATTAACGCGATTTGGACATTTTTCCAAGAATCCAGCTATGTAAATAAACCACAAAAGAGGATTTCATTAAAAAAAAAGAGATGGGCTGACCAGATAAGGGTTGAGACTGGCATGCTGCTCCTGACAGCTGAAAAACTGTCCCAAGACTGTGATAAATGGTGGAATTTTGTTTTTAAGCATGTGGCATAGATACCTGGAGTATGCAAATAAGTCAAGTCATTATTATCTATATATTAATACGATAGCGTGTGTGTTCGTGCGTCACGCTTACATCAAAAGCTCTGCGCATGCGTGCCACACCTAGATTTGGAAAAGCATTCAAGTCACCTAATGTTCGTAATATGACAAGTATTTCATTTTGGCGCAACAGATAGCGACGTATAATTTTGACGTCGGCCCGACTGGTTTATAGTTCGATCCCAACCAACCTCTAAGATATTTTCTACATCGAAGGAGGGAGGTAGGGAGGTGACGACCGGTAAGACACATATTAATACGATAGCGTGTGTGTTAGTTTGTGTGTCACGCTTACATCAAAAGCAACGCCTTTCCAAATCTTTGTATGCTACTCGTGAATTGGAGCCAAATTTAATTTAATCTAAAGCATTTACAAAGTAAGGTTTAGTCGTTGAAATCAGAATTAGTCGATCGATCAAATCGAGAAAAAAGTATGACGTACGGACGGACGGACGGACGGACGGACGGACACGAAACCGCTTTTATAGGTTAGGAACACGATAATTAGTATTGAAAACATCATTTCGTGTAATTTACACGGGTGCCACTAGTTTATATATTAATACGATAGCGTGTGTGTTCGTGTGTCACGCTTACATCAAAAGCTATGTGCATATGTGCCACACCTAGATTTGGAAAAGCATTCAAGTCACCTAATTTTCGTAATATTTTTAAGTATTTCCCTTTGGCGCAATGGTTAGCGACGTAGGATTTTGACGTCGGCCTTACTGGTTTATAGTTCGATCCCAACCAGCCCCATAGATTTTTTTCTACATCGAAGGGGAGGGAGGTATGTAGAGGACGACCGGAAAACACATTAATACGATAGCGTGTGTTATTTTGTGTGTCACGCTTACATAAAAGGCAACGACCTTCCGAATCTTTGTATGCTACTCGTGAATTGGAGCCAAATTTAATTTAATCTAAAGCATTTACAAAGGTTTAGTCGTCGAAATATTACCATCACTAGAAATATTGTATATAAAGAAGTTTTGTAAATTGTTTCATGTATTATTCATTTTTAAAAATAAATATGCAAGTCAAATCTTATATTTTATTCAAGCATGTATAGGTTAGGAACAAGATAGTATTGAAAACATCATTTCGTGTAATTTACACGGGTCCCGCTAGTTATCTATAATCATAACAGAGATGTGTGTCTGTTGACTAGTTTAAGCATATTAGGCATAGGAACGTGAAATTTTATAGGAATGATGGCCTAACTATACATATTATCCCACAAAAAAACGGGGGTTCAAAAGTTAAAAGTTCATACCTCTTGGTTACTTTGGCCCCTAGAAAATATATCGATAAATATATTTGAAGACAACTTCAACACTATTAGGCTTACTCATATTACACTTAAAATAGGAGTTCTTTTAATATAGGTTATATTTAATCAGATATTATAATATCGACCCAAATAGCATTGCATCTGACACATCGATGTTTGATTCTGCTAAGCCATTTTGTCTTTTTTTTTTCCAGCATGTTTTTTACAATATCAAAATGTCTTTTGGTTCAGTTTTTTTTTTGGACAAAAAAAAATCCGGTTAGGAAGATTGCTACGATGGAAAACATTTTAAATAATGAATTAAATAACGTAAAGAAGATAAATTTTTGTAGCTTAAAATGATATATCTTCCTTACATTATTTGAATTATTACTGAGTATATTTTTCCATCTCTTCTTCTTTCATGTTCGATTGATTATTTTAGCATCCTAAATTCTCTTTTTATTTCATGCTTATTTTTTTAGGCAAACCTAGTTATTCCCCTGCATTTGCAACAAGGTCAGCATCAGCGCCTTCGGTTTAACGTCCAGTTTACATGCTGGCATGTGTTGGACGGCTTTTAGAAATTGATTTCCAATATAACCTATCTCTGGCCAGGCCTTTATCTAAACTAAATAACCTGAAATGCAACAGACTTTCTTTGGGAGTCATTTCCTAAGTTGAGGCAAGATTTTTTATAGACCGGATGCCATTCCTGGCGCCAACCCAGTGAGGTGATGGGGACCAGTGCTTTTGTCGAGACACCATCTCTAGGTGATTACATACCAAGGCTAAAGAGTGCTTCACCTGCCCTGTAATATCTTTTTCTTATTAAATACAAAACCTATAAAGGTTTTTGACATATTCTTTTAAATATGAGTAAAATAAAAACATTTGGAATTTAACTTTTTTCAAGTTATGAATATACAACTTTCTGCTGACCAATCAGAATGCGTCATACCTAAAAGGAGACAATTTAATATGTCTGCGTGTATTTTGAAAAAACATTAGCATGTACAAAAAATTGGCATGTACAAACGATTTTAAAATGGTTAAAAAAGAAAAACGAATTTTACGAATCAGCATGTTACGACTTTTGACTTGCTCGATTTTGTCTTATTAGTATTGGTTTTCCCTCCGATTGCTTTTAAAATCAGATACTCACAGAAAGGACCACGCAAAGGTTTCTAGCATCTCTACTGAAAGTGGTGCCATGGATACGGCATGCATGAATCGTTATCCCAAACCAGTATCTACTTCACCTCTGCCGCCACGCCACGCCTCCTCCTCCCACCTCCAAGATGGTGAAGACAAACGAACTCTTGTTGCGAGAAGTTTATGCAGCGATAATTGAACGTCGCGATTGTGGAAATGGGACATCAGATGATCTCCAATGAAATCAATATCACCACTGGTATGATTAAAGCCATTATTCAAAAAAAAAAAGAAAAGAAAAGAGAAAAAAAAGGAAACAAAAGGTCCCCGTCATAGAACAAGACGTCCCCATAAATTAAGTGAACGATCGGCTATATCCATTTGTCGGAAAGTAATCTGAAACCTCCTCATTAGTCGCGGAGAAGTTTAGAAAGATCTGCATACACTTAGAGTAAGAAATGAGAAAATATAACCCAAACTCTCTAAAATGTCGGACTCAATATGCAGATTCCGAGGCAAGCCGCTTTCTCTGAAGTCCAATAAATGTTTACTCTTCGCTTATAATGAAGAAAGTCAATGTAATAGCAATAATCGTAGAAGCATTGGGAAAAATTGGAATCAAGGGAAAGACAGACTATAAAATGAACAGCAATGATGAAAACAGCTGAAATCTTTAGGAAAATCCTCGAATGCTGAAACCAACCCACATAAACTATGAACACTAACCATCCACTAGGGAATTACAACAGAAATAAAACATAAACATGGATGGAACACCATGTGACCCCTAGGAAACTGCAAGAAATCTTATGAACTGATGAAATGGCATCAGCCTCGGCTGATACGACACAAAACTTATAATAAACCCAAACAGCCCTGCCTAGTTCTGCAACAAAATATTATGTTCTGCCGAGATGAAAATAGTTTGAAAGATGTCGAATGATATGTTGAGGGCCATATAAAGTGCACCTTTTTGGCTACAAGTTAAATATTGTGGTGATAATATATCTATATAAATATTGGGGGGATAATATAAATATTGTGGTGATAATATATCTATATAAATATTGGGGGGATAATTCAAATATTGGATTGATAATACATCAATATAAATATTATGGTAATAATACATCAATATAAATATTAGGGTAATAATACATCAATATAAATATTGTGGTGATAAGATGAATATTGGGGAAATAATACGTCAATAGTAAAATTGTGTTGATTTTGATACAAAAAAGACCTTCGGAAAAATTGAAAAAAAAAAATGAAAAAAAGTATAATTAAACAGACGAATTCTGTTATTTTTAACAATGTTTGCATATATAAATATAAATATATATATATATCTATATATACATATACATATATCTACATATACATATATCTATATCTACATATACATATATCTATACCTATATCTACATATACATATACATATATCTATACCTATATCTACATATACATATATCTACATATACATATATCTATATCTACATATATCTATATCTATATATATCTATATCTATATATATCTATATCTATATATATCTATATCTATATATATATCTATATCTATATATATCTATATCTATATATATCTATATCTATATATATCTATATATACATATACATATATCTATATATACATATACATATATCTATATACATATACATATATCTATATACATATACATATATCTATATACATATACATATATCTATATACATATACATATATCTATATCTATATATACATATACATATATCTATATACATATATCTATATCTATATATACATATATCTATATATACATATACATATATCTATATATACATATACATATATCTATATATACATATACATATATCTATATATACATATACATATATCTATATACATATATCTATATATACATATATCTATATATACATATATCTATATATACATATACATATACATATATCTATATACATATATCTATATCTATATATACACATACATATATCTATATATACATATACATATATCTATATACATATATCTATATCTATATATACATATACATATATCTATATATACATATACATATATCTATATACATATATCTATATCTATATACATATACATATATCTATATACATATATCTATATCTATATATACATATACATATATCTATATATACATATACATATATCTATATATACATATACATATATCTATATATACATATACATATATCTATATATACATATACATATATCTATATATACATATACATATATCTATATATACATATACATATATCTATATATACATATACATATATCTATATCTATATACATATATCTATATACATATATCTATATCTATATACATATATCTATATCTATATACATATATCTATATCTATATACATATATCTATATCTATATACATATATCTATATCTATATACATATATCTATATCTATATATACATATATCTATATACATATATCTATATCTATATATACATATACATATATCTATATACATATATCTATATATACATATATCTATATACATATATCTATATACATATATCTATATCTATATATACATATACATATATCTATATACATATATCTATATACATATATCTA
>OY744529.1:43837145-43839645 GCA_963556195.1 Sepiola atlantica | reverse complement strand
TATATATATATACATATATCTATATATATATATCTATATATACATATATCTATATATACATATATCTATATATTCTATACATATATATCTATATATATATATACATATATATACATATATATCTATATATATATATACATATATATATCTATCTATATATATATATACATATATATATATATATCTATACATATATATCTATATATATATATACATATATATACATATATATCTATATATATATATACATATATATACATATATATCTATATATATATATACATATATATACATATATATATATCTATATACATATATATACATATATCTATCTATATACATATATATACATATATCTATATACATATATATACATATATCTATCTATATACATATATATACATATATCTATATACATATATATACATATATCTATATACATATATATACATATATCTATATATATATATATATATACATATATATACATATATCTATATATATACATATATCTATATATATATAAATATATATATATATATATATATATATATATACATCTATATACATATATCTATATATATACATATATCTATATATATATATCTATATATATATAAATATATATATATATATATATATATATATATACATCTATATATATACATCTATATATATATACATCTATATATATACACATCTATATATATACATCTATATATATATACATCTATATATATATACATCTATATATATACATCTATATATATATACATCTATATATATATACATCTATATATATATACATATATATACATATATCTATATATACATATATCTATATATACATATATCTATATATAATATAATATGTTATATATAGATATATGTATATATAGATATATGTATATATAGATATATGTGTATATAGATATATGTGTATATGGATATATGTATATATAGATATATGTATCTAGACAAATAGATATCTGTCTATCTATCTATCTAGAGAGAGAGAGAGAGTATTCTACTATTTAATTGACTGGAATAGCTCATCAAAATCGCTTAGTCATTCATTTTCGCCCTACATTTATCCATGTCATGGTAAGAAAAAATTCATGTGCGATCAGATTGGGTTTTTTTTTAGTACGGCTCGATATTTTAGTTGTATTCCCCTAATTAAGCGAGAGCTCGTGTAGTTTCTACCTTTACATTAACATGTACTACGATTGCCACTAATTACACTGGAGTGATTTATTTAGTAAGATACTTTATTTTGGGCTCACCATTTACTAACCCTACGGATGTGCATTATAGTAATAATTCATACCATTTTCTAATATTAACACACATGACATACGAATTATTCTAAAAGTTTCACCTCTAATTAGTCAACTTATATCTAATAAATATTCACTGTTTAGTGTATCTTTTTCATCAATTAACTTTTTAATTCAAGGCACACCTCAAATACACTTCATCTATAGTAAACATTACGACTATTTTCACACATACGTGCATCCATACATAAATTACATTCAGTATAGAATAACTTCAGAACCTAAAGTAAACATTACGACTATTTTCACGCATACGTGCATCCATATATTAATTACATTCAGTATAGAATAACTTCAGAATCTAGTACGCTGACATCAAATAAAGTAAAGTCACTTTATCTCACAGTGCTCAATTGTTTTAGTAACACAAGTTCCATAAAAATCTATTGTTAGTTCGATAGGGCACATATTAAAAACAACATTCTACTTTTGATCGGTTTCTTCGATCTTTTGATTTTTTTTAAACAGATTTAGAGAAAGTCGGAGGAGAACTTATCCAGTCACTGGTATGTACTCTCATTCATCCCATCGACACCGTTACCAACATTTCATGAGACACAAAGTCATTGATTCACTGGAACACATTTAGTAAAATAAAACATGAGAACAGTAGTCCGAATAATAAACATTTCATTCATAATGTTGTTGTAAGCACAAAATAATTTTTTTCTCATTTATTCATACATTAACGTTTTGGTAATTTCGTTACAAATTTTTTTATTTGAATGAAAAGAGAAGAAATCAATTTGCCTTTTCACTTCCAATTTAGAAATAGATCGCAACTTGCTTAAAATCAAGTCGGTTGGTCTCTAAAAGTAACATTTGGACACAAATGCTAAATATTTATCCAAGAAATAAAACAATATTGCGAAACAGAACTATTTAGACGAGATAAGATTCCTCCAAAAATAATGCGAATCACTACGCTGATTTTCGAATAAAAATTGTTAAACCAAAAAATAAAAAGAACACATTAAAAAAATACTTATTTTAACTAAGGAAATTTTAATTTCTCTTGATTAAACACCAGCCCAGCATATAAATAACTAAGACAAAAACCCACATAACATTACGACGTCCCACATTTTCAAAACGAAACCCTAACCCCTACCTCCCACAGAACATTACGACGTCCCACATTTTCAAATCAAAACCCTAAC
>OY744529.1:43824268-43834268 GCA_963556195.1 Sepiola atlantica | reverse complement strand
TTTGAAACACTTTCTTCACATTTATTCTTCCTTTGAAACTTTCTTCACATTTATTCTTACTTTGAAACACTTTCTTCACATTTATTCTTACTTTGAAACACTTTCTTCACATTTATTCTTACTTTGAAACTTTCTTCACATTTATTCTTACTATGAAACACTTTCTTCACATTTATTCTTACTTCAAACACTTTCTTCACATTTATTCTTACTTTGAAACACTTTCTTCACATTTATTCTTACTTTGAAATATTCACATTTATTCTTACTTTGAAACACTTTCTTCGCATTTATTCTTACTTTGAAACTTTCTTCACATTTATTCTTACTTTGAAACTTTCTTCACATTTATTCTTACTTTGAAATCGCGATAACAAGAAAGATCGACTTTTTAAAAAAATTTCCAGTAAAGAGAACACGAAATCGTTTTTACATTTATTCGCGGTGAAAAATAAAGTGGTCGTGATGGCGCAAAATTTTTTTTACATTTTTTCATGATCCTCCACCCAAAAAAGTTTGGGGCAGGCGAATAAATCTTATTTCCGTCATTCTCCGGCAACATGAGCTAGAATAAGCACATAGATGTTGCCAAGTCTGCTGCAAATAAAGTAGGCTCCCTATACCGGGCTAGAAAACTTCTTTTTGCCAGTATCCTATATCTCTATAAAGCCACCATTCGCCTGTGTGTAGAGTATTGTTACCACATCTGGGCTGGTGCATCAACCACTAACCTTGGACAGAGTACAAAAAAAGAATTTCGAACCTAGTAGGTCCTGCACTGTCTGCCAAACTCCAACGCCTCCTGCATCATTGCATCCATGTGCCTGTTTTACAAGTACTTCCACCGAATCGAATGTGCTCCGATGAACTAACTGCACTTGTATGCCGCCCCCAACAAAACTATTTCCAACTCACTCGACTAGCAACAAAATCACACCCCTTCACTTTAGAGGCTCCTTGATGCTGGAAGATTTTTTACTCTGATAGCTTCTTTCATTGGACCGCTTGAGTTTGGAATTCCCTCCCTGATCCCCGTTTCCCGACCGTACAAACATGCATAAATTTAAATGTAATGTGAACAAACATCTTTCTGCCCAGGTCCCCTCCCCCCCCCCCCCCCAGAAAACTCCTATCATAATAGCCTATTACGTTTTAGTGGCAACATGCTTTGTTTAAGCTTTTTAAAAATTAAGACTCTCGGGCAATGCCAGGTAGTGATAACTAGTAGTAAATAAAAAAAAAGTTTAATTACCAATGTTACGTTGACACGAGAAATACACACATTCACAGAAATGATCTCACCATTTTATTAATATAGAGATTAGGCACAAGGCCATGGATTTGGGAGATGTGTTGGTCTTCCACTGGCTTGATAAATTGACCCATATATGCTAATTAAACTAAATTCATATAAATCAGGAGGATTCTGTTGCTGGCACTGGTTTTCCAGAAGCAGTTACTTACAGGAGGGACCACGTGAAGGTTGCCAACATCCTTAAGTGAAGGTGGTGTTATGGAACTGTAGTGGTTACAAGACTGGGATCTATTTTTGTCGAATGTACAGACAATCTTTTGCGTAATGATTAGTTGTAGTTCGGTTGGCTAAAACAGGCATGTTAAAACTTGCGTAGAAATACATAGGCAATTCGAGCACTTCCGTACATGTGAGACTTTTAGCTAATTTAGTTCAGTAACCGCCAGAGATGTAGACAGCACAAGACGTCAAATTCCTAGCTCGTTTCTAGTCATAGTTTTTTGTTTAACTTAGTTCACCCCCCAAACAAGGCAAGTTTCCACTGTAGATGTAAGGAGCTACTTAGAATTAGGGTGAAAGTTTTGGGGGGTTCATCCTAAATTGGGAGCTGGGCAGCGAGAAGCTTGTTCACATTAGTTTTAAATTTCTGCATGTCAGCACAGTCGGAGAAACAGGGAGAGAGTTCCAAAGGCCGGCAGCACAAGGAAAGAAGCTATTAGAGTAGAAAGCTCTCCGGCATCTGGGGACCTCCACAGTGAATTGATGGGATTTAGCTGATTGTCGGGTTGGTCAGTGTATTTATGTCGAAGGGGCATCAGAGCAGCAAGTTCATCGGAGCACAATCCATTGAAGTACTTGTAAAATAAGCACAAGGATGCAACATTGCAGCGATAGTTCAGGAGCTGAAGCTTGGTGGATAGTGAGGGGCCTTAATATACTCTTTTTTGGACCTTGTCTAAGAGGAAGAGACTGGTGGATTTTGCACCAGCCCAGATGTAACAACAATACCCCATGCATGGGCGGATGACGACTTTGTAGAGATATAGAATACTGTCAGGTGTGAGAAGTTTTCTAGCTCGGTAGAGGGAACCCACTTTCTTTGCAGCAGCCTTGGCAATGTCTTCTATGTATTTGTTCCAATTCATGTTACTTGTGAATGTAAGGTCGAGGAGTTTGAACGTTGGACTCTCAGGTAGGGTGTTATTTGTCATGGCAATCGGTGGTTGATGACAGGAGGTGAGCCCTAAAGGCAGGGTAAAAGGAAAACTTGGACTCAATTACATTTCTACTCTAATACGTGCCTGCCGAACCAACTTGCCTTAATTCTTATATAACTATGTTCCGATCTGCATGACATCACTGTTAAATAAAGTTTGATTTTATTGTTGGTATTTTATTTGGAAACTGATGACCTTATTTTTCTTATTTCAAGCCAGCTCAGTCGGATAAATACAGACACGGCTGACTCAACAAAATTCAACTCAACCAACTCCCCTCTCTATAAAACGAACTGGATTCGAACTTGGCACGCCCAGGTCGCCAGTCCATGTCACTAACCATTTAACTAGCTTCACCTCCCATCCATTCACTGTGGAGCTCCCCAGATGCCAGAGAGCATTCTGCTCCAGCAGCTTCTTTCCTCGTGCTGCCAGCGTCTAGAACTCCCTTTCTGCTCCCTGTTTCCTTGACCGTACCGACATGCAGAAGTTTACAACTAATGTAAACAGACATCTTGCTGCACAGCTCCCAACTTAGGATGACACACAAAACCTACACCTAATTCTCCGTAGCCCCTTACGTCTAGTGGCGGCCTGCCGTGTTTGGGGTTAAATATCTTTAAAAAAATAAATAGATTACTAACAACACCATTCAGCGGATAAAACATTTTATGGAAATGCGTTGGCGCATCTACAATCAAAGAAATCAAACAATTGTTTATTTTAAAATTTTCAGACAAGAGTACGACAACAAACGGACACATCTGATTAAATCGCGAGCGAGCAACTTACAAAGGCCAACCTCAACAATCGCTTGTGTAGCCCAACAATTCTCTACGGAACATTTCCAATAAGCTGGACATATTTCTGCCGAGGACGTGTTAAAAAGCTTGGATACTACGGTAGTATAGTTTCCACGGTAGTATAATTTCCATGTGTTAAATGGATTCTACCAGTCACGTATACTTTTATCACGGCAGAACAGCTCCGATTACCAATTCATTCAGTCAATCGTCACACAATCATGTGAGACAAATCAAATTCTCACCATCTTCGTATCCATGTGATAAGTTCAAGGTCTTCACTCTTTTACAACAGAATCGACTTCGCAATCTAGTGGGAGATGATTTCTCTTCCCTGCAGTCGTAAGTATTCATAGTCTCTGGAAGAGTCCATCTACACCCGAAATAGGGTAGATAAACAATAACAATTCTCTCCCCATTCCTTACAGCCCCTTTCTCACAGAAGAAACGTTGCTAGTCTTTCTCTGCTCTATCATATCCTAACCCCTTTTTCACAGAAGAGACGTTGCTAGTCTTTCTCTGCTCTATCATACCCTAACCCGTTTCTCACAGAAGAGACGTTACTAGTCTTTCTCTGCTCTATCATACCTTAACCCCTTTCTTACAGAAGAGACGTTGCTAGTCTTTCTCTGCTCTATCATACCCTAACCCCTTTATCACAGAAAGAACGTTGCTAGTCTTTCTCTGCTCTATCATACCCTAACCCCTTTATCACAGAAAGAACGTTGCTAGTCTTTCTCTACTCTATCGATATTCCCATGGTAGGTGCTTGACTGAGCTCCAATCTCTGGTCTCAGTCACCCTTCCTCCTATAAAATGTTCACACCAAGAACTCGTTTGATTACCACCACTACAAAGAATCTTTGGTGCTTTCACAGATTAGGATCTACACTAACTTTAACCCCGTCGTTAGGGTTAGGCTGGGGGTAAGGGTTAGAGTTAGCGTTAGAGTTAGGGTCAAAGTTAGCATAGGTTCTAATCTGTGAAAGTACCGAATTTTCCTTTATTCCTATGTGTACTCAAAAACAAATAGAACTTCCATGAACAGCGTTTCTTTCCAAGAAATTCCTATCTGCTTCCCTGTTGACTACAACATGGTTGTCTTTAAGTCCGATGTCAACAAATACTTGTCGCTCTGTCTTTTTATGTCTTGTGTGAAGAACAGGAGACCTCGATGATATTGCGACATTGAAAGAATGGATGAGAGTTCTTGGGTCAGTAAAAGTAGAACAGTTGAGATAGCAGGTCCAGTTCAAGGAAAATATGAGAGGAAATGATAAAAATGGAGTTATAGATTAGTTTGGAAGTCAATTTCTTAAAGCCGTCCAACACATGCCAGCATGTAAAATGGATGTTAAACCGAAGATGATAATGAGAGCATGTGTTTTGTTCGTATGTTATATTGCAAATCAACCCTTTTTAGATTATATTATACCGAAACACAAGATACGATTATTTGAACCCAAGTTGCTATTTAACCTGGAAGGGGAATTGCAGCTTCATACCTTTCCCAATGTTATCATTGTGTGAATGACCATGAAAGGATCTAATAGGATTTGACCTTGTAATAGTCAATTCAATAAGTCATCAAGGTGATGCATTCTCTTGACTCCTCACTCCAGATCTGAAATGTTAAATCACACATCAAATCTGTTGCTAAGGTTGCTGGAAAAATGGTTGGATCATTCTAGCACTCCTGAAAGTATCCGACTCCTGATAGAATCCCCTACCTGTATAAGTGTCAGATACGTCCTAATATGGAGTAGTGCTGACACATCTGGTGAGGTGCTGCTCAGTCTTTTTTCTTGCCTCGACAGAGTACAAAATCGACTTAGCAATCTAGTGCGAGATGATCTCTTCTCTAACCTACGGCCCCTTTCTCACAGAAGAGACGTTGCTAGTCTTTCTCTGGTCTATCATACCCTAACCCCTTTCTCACAGAAGAGACGTTGCTAGTCTTTCTCTGCTCTATCATACCCTAACCCCTTTCTCACAGAAGAGACGTTGCTAGTCTTTCTCTGGTCTATCATACCCTAACCCCTTTCTCACAGAAGAGACGTTGCTAGTCTTTCTCTGCTCTATCATACCCTAACCCCTTTCTCACAGAAGAGACGTTGCTAGTCTTTCTCTGCTCTATCATACCCTAACCCCTTTCTCACAGAAGAGACGTTGCTAGTCTTTCTCTGCTCTATCATACCCTAACCCCTTTCTCACAGAAGAGACGTTGCTAGTCTTTCTCTGCTCTATCATACCCTAACCCCTTTCTCACAGAAGAGACGTTGCTAGTCTTTCTCTGCTCTATCATACCCTAACCCCTTTCTCACAGAAGAGACGTTGCTAGTCTTTCTCTGCTCTATCATACCCTAACCCCTTTCTCACAGAAGAGACGTTGCTAGTCTTTCTCTGGTCTATCATACCCTAACCCCTTTCTCACAGAAGAGACGTTGCTAGTCTTTCTCTGGTCTATCATACCCTAACCCCTTTCTCACAGAAGAGACGTTGCTAGTCTTTCTCTGGTCTATCATACCCTAACCCCTTTCTCACAGAAGAGACGTTGCTAGTCTTTCTCTGGTCTATCATACCCTAACCCCTTTCTCACAGAAGAGACGTTGCTAGTCTTTCTCTGGTCTATCATACCCTAACCCCTTTCTCACAGAAGAGACGTTGCTAGTCTTTCTCTGCTCTATCATACCCTAACCCCTTTCTCACAGAAGAGACGTTGCTAGTCTTTCTCTGCACTATCATACCCTAACCCCTTTCTCACAGAAGAGACGTTGCTAGTCTTTCTCTGCTCTATCATACCCTAACCCCTTTCTCACAGAAGAGACGTTGCTAGTCTTTCTCTGGTCTATCATACCCTAACCCCTTTCTCACAGAAGAGACGTTGCTAGTCTTTCTCTGCTCTATCATACCCTAACCCCTTTCTCACAGAAGAGACGTTGCTAGTCTTTCTCTGGTCTATCATACCCTAACCCCTTTCTCACAGAAGAGACGTTGCTAGTCTTTCTCTGGTCTATCATACCCTAACCCCTTTCTCACAGAAGAGACGTTGCTAGTCTTTCTCTGCTCTATCATACCCTAACCCCTTTCTCACAGAAGAGACGTTGCTAGTCTTTCTCTGCTCTATCATACCCTAACCCCTTTCTCACAGAAGAGACGTTGCTAGTCTTTCTCTGCTCTATCATACCCTAACCCCTTTCTCACAGAAGAGACGTTGCTAGTCTTTCTCTGCTCTATCATACCCTAACCCCTTTCTCACAGAAGAGACGTTGCTAGTCTTTCTCTGGTCTATCATACCCTAACCCCTTTCTCACAGAAGAGACGTTGCTAGTCTTTCTCTGGTCTATCATACCCTAACCCCTTTCTCACAGAAGAGACGTTGCTAGTCTTTCTCTGGTCTATCATACCCTAACCCCTTTCTCACAGAAGAGACGTTGCTAGTCTTTCTCTGGTCTATCATACCCTAACCCCTTTCTCACAGAAGAGACGTTGCTAGTCTTTCTCTGGTCTATCATACCCTAACCCCTTTCTCACAGAAGAGACGTTGCTAGTCTTTCTCTGGTCTATCATACCCTAACCCCTTTCTCACAGAAGAGACGTTGCTAGTCTTTCTCTGGTCTATCATACCCTAACCCCTTTCTCACAGAAGAGACGTTGCTAGTCTTTCTCTGGTCTATCATACCCTAACCCCTTTCTCACAGAAGAGACGTTGCTAGTCTTTCTCTGCTCTATCATACCCTAACCCCTTTCTCACAGAAGAGACGTTGCTAGTCTTTCTCTGGTCTATCATACCCTAACCCCTTTCTCACAGAAGAGACGTTGCTAGTCTTTCTCTGGTCTATCATACCCTAACCCCTTCCTCACAGAAGAGACGTTGCTAGTCTTTCTCTGCTCTATCATACCCTAACCCCTTTCTCACAGAAGAGACGTTGCTAGTCTTTCTCTGGTCTATCATACCCTAACCCCTTTCTCACAGAAGAGACGTTGCTAGTCTTTCTCTGCTCTATCATACCCTAACCCCTTTCTCACAGAAGAGACGTTGCTAGTCTTTCTCTGGTCTATCATACCCTAACCCCTTTCTCACAGAAGAGACGTTGCTAGTCTTTCTCTGGTCTATCATACCCTAACCCCTTTCTCACAGAAGAGACGTTGCTAGTCTTTCTCTGCTCTATCATACCCTAACCCCTTTCTCACAGAAGAGACGTTGCTAGTCTTTCTCTGCTCTATCATACCCGAACCCCTTTCTCACAGAAGAGACGTTGCTAGTCTTTCTCTGCTCTATCATACCCTAACCCCTTTCTCACAGAAGAGACGTTGCTAGTCTTTCTCTGCTCTATCATACCCTAACCCCTTTCTCACAGAAGAGACGTTGCTAGTCTTTCTCTGGTCTATCATACCCTAACCCCTTTCTCACAGAAGAGACGTTGCTAGTCTTTCTCTGGTCTATCATACCCTAACCCCTTTCTCACAGAAGAGACGTTGCTAGTCTTTCTCTGGTCTATCATACCCTAACCCCTTTCTCACAGAAGAGACGTTGCTAGTCTTTCTCTGCTCTATCATACCCTAACCCCTTTCTCACAGAAGAGACGTTGCTAGTCTTTCTCTGGTCTATCATACCCTAACCCCTTTCTCACAGAAGAGACGTTGCTAGTCTTTCTCTGCTCTATAATACCCTAACCCATTTCTCACAGAAGAGACGTTGCTAGTCTTTCTCTGCTCTATCATACCCTTACCCCTTTTCTCACAGAAGAGACGTTGCTAGTCTTTCTCTGCTCTATCATACCCTAACCCCTTTCTCACAGAAGAGACGTTGCTAGTCTTTCTCTGGTCTATCATACCCTAACCCCTTTCTCACAGAAGAGACGTTGCTAGTCTTTCTCTGGTCTATCATACCCTAACCCCTTTCTCACAGAAGAGACGTTGCTAGTCTTTCTCTGGTCTATCATACCCTAACCCCATTTTTCACAGAAGAGACGTTGCTAGTCTTTCTCTGGTCTATCATACCCTAACCCCTTTCTCACAGAAGAGACGTTGCTAGTCTTTCTCTGGTCTATCATACCCTAACCCCTTTCTCACAGAAGAGACGTTGCTAGTCTTTCTCTGCTCTATCATACCCTAACCCCTTTCTCACAGAAGAGACGTTGCTAGTCTTTCTCTGGTCTATCATACCCTAACCCCTTTCTCACAGAAGAGACGTTGCTAGTCTTTCTCTGGTCTATCATACCCTAACCACTTTCTCACAGAAGAGACGTTGCTAGTCTTTCTCTGCTCTATCATACCCTAACCCCTTTCTCACAGAAGAGACGTTGCTAGTCTTTCTCTGGTCTATCATACCCTAACCCCTTTCTCACAGAAGAGACGTTGCTAGTCTTTCTCTGGTCTATCATACCCTAACCCCTTTCTCACAGAAGAGACGTTGCTAGTCTTTCTCTGGTCTATCATACCCTAACCCCTTTCTCACAGAAGAGACGTTGCTAGTCTTTCTCTGGTCTATCATACCCTAACCCCTTTCTCACAGAAGAGACGTTGCTAGTCTTTCTCTGGTCTATCATACCCTAACCCCTTTCTCACAGAAGAGACGTTGCTAGTCTTTCTCTGGTCTATCATACCCTAACCCCTTTCTCACAGAAGAGACGTTGCTAGTCTTTCTCTGCTCTATCATACCCTAACCCCTTTCTCACAGAAGAGACGTTGCTAGTCTTTCTCTGGTCTATCATACCCTAACCCCTTTCTCACAGAAGAGACGTTGCTAGTCTTTCTCTGGTCTATCATACCCTAACCCCTTCCTCACAGAAGAGACGTTGCTAGTCTTTCTCTGCTCTATCATACCCTAACCCCTTTCTCACAGAAGAGACGTTGCTAGTCTTTCTCTGGTCTATCATACCCTAACCCCTTTCTCACAGAAGAGACGTTGCTAGTCTTTCTCTGCTCTATCATACCCTAACCCCTTTCTCACAAAAGAGACGTTGCTAGTCTTTCTCTGCTCTATCATACCCTAACCCCTTTCTCACAGAAGAGACGTTGCTAGTCTTTCTCTGGTCTATCATACCCTAACCCCTTTCTCACAGAAGAGACGTTGCTAGTCTTTCTCTGGTCTATCATACCCTAACCCCTTTCTCACAGAAGAGACGTTGCTAGTCTTTCTCTGCTCTATCATACCCTAACCCCTTTCTCACAGAAGAGACGTTGCTAGTCTTTCTCTGCTCTATCATACCCGAACCCCTTTCTCACAGAAGAGACGTTGCTAGTCTTTCTCTGCTCTATCATACCCTAACCCCTTTCTCACAGAAGAGACGTTGCTAGTCTTTCTCTGCTCTATCATACCCTAACCCCTTTCTCACAGAAGAGACGTTGCTAGTCTTTCTCTGGTCTATCATACCCTAACCCCTTTCTCACAGAAGAGACGTTGCTAGTCTTTCTCTGGTCTATCATACCCTAACCCCTTTCTCACAGAAGAGACGTTGCTAGTCTTTCTCTGGTCTATCATACCCTAACCCCTTTCTCACAGAAGAGACGTTGCTAGTCTTTCTCTGCTCTATCATACCCTAACCCCTTTCTCACAGAAGAGACGTTGCTAGTCTTTCTCTGGTCTATCATACCCTAACCCCTTTCTCACAGAAGAGACGTTGCTAGTCTTTCTCTGCTCTATAATACCCTAACCCATTTCTCACAGAAGAGACGTTGCTAGTCTTTCTCTGCTCTATCATACCCTTACCCCTTTTCTC
>OY744529.1:43746768-43819268 GCA_963556195.1 Sepiola atlantica | reverse complement strand
AGAGAGGGACAAGGAGAGAGAGAGAGAGGGACAAGGAGAGAGAGAGGGGGACAAGGAGAGAGAGAGGGGACAAGGAGAGAGAGAGAGGGACAAGGAGAGAGAGAGAGGGACAAGGAGAGAGAGAGAGGGACAAGGAGAGAGAGAGAGGGACAAGGAGAGAGAGAGAGGGACAAGGAGAGAGAGAGAGGGACAAGGAGATAGAGAGAGAAGGACAAGGAGAGAGAGAGAGAAGGACAAGGAGAGAGAGAGGGACAAGGAGAGAGAGAGAGAGGGACAAGGAGAGAGAGAGAGGGACAAGGAGAGAGAGGGACAAGGAGAGAGAGAGAGGGGGGCAAGGAGAGAGAGAGAGGGACAAGGAGAGAGAGAGAGGGACAAGGAGAGAGAGAGAGGGACAAGGAGAGAGAGAGAGAGAGGGACAAGGAGAGAGAGAGAGAGGGACAAGGAGAGAGAGAGACAAGGAGAGAGAGAGAGGGACAAGGAGAGAGAGAGAGGGACAAGGAGAGAGAGAGAGGGACAAGGAGAGAGAGAGAGGGACAAGGAGAGAGAGAGAGGGACAAGGAGAGAGAGAGAGAGGGACAAGGAGAGAGAGAGAGAGGGACAAGGAGAGAGAGAGAGGGACAAGGAGAGAGAGAGAGGGACAAGGAGAGAGAGAGAGGGACAAGGAGAGAGAGAGAGGGACAAGGAGAGAGAGAGAGGGACAAGGAGAGAGAGAGAGGGACAAGGAGAGAGAGAGAGGGACAAGGAGAGAGAGAGAGAGGGACAAGGGAGAGAGAGAGGGACAAGGTAAGAGAGAGAGGGACAAGGTAAGAGAGAGAGGGACAAGGAGAGAGAGAGAGGGACAAGGAGAGAGAGCGAGAGACAAGGAGAGAGAGAGAAAAGGAGAGAGAGAGACAAAGAGAGAGAGAGAGACAAAGAGAGAGAGAGAGACAAAGAGAGAGAGAGACAAAGAGAGAGAGAGAGACAAAGAGAGAGAGAGAGACAAAGAGAGAGAGAGAGACAAAGAGAGAGAGAGAGACAAGAGAGAGAGAGAGACAAAAGAGAGAGAGAGAGACAAAGAGAGAGAGAGAGACAAAGAGAGAGAGAGAGACAAAGAGAGAGAGAGACAAAGAGAGAGAGAGACAAAGAGAGAGAGAGACAAAGAGAGAGAGAGACACAAGGAGAGAGAGAGACAAGGAGAGAGAGAGACAAGGAGAGAGAGAGAGACAAGGAGAGAGAGAGAGACAAGGAGAGAGAGAGAGACAAGGAGAGAGAGAGAGACAAGGAGAGAGAAGAGAGAGACAAGGAGAGAGAGAGAGACAAGGAGAGAGAGAGAGACAAGGAGGGAGGACAAGGAGAGAGAGAGACAAGGAGATAGAGAGAGACAAGGAGATAGAGAGAGACAAGGAGATAGAGAGAGACAAGGAGATAGAGAGAGACAAGGAGAGAGAAAGAGACAAGGAGAGAGGAGAGAGACAAGGAGAGAGAGAGAGACAAGGAGAGAGAGAGAGAGAGAGACAAGGAGAGAGAGAGAGAGGCAAGGAGAGAGAGAGAGAGACAAGGAGAGAGAGAGAGAGACAAGGAGAGAGAGAGAGAGAGACAAGGAGAGAGAGAGAGAGAGACAAGGAGAGAGCGAGACAAGGAGAGAGAGAGCGAGACAAGGAGAGAGAGAGCGAGACAAGGAGAGAGAGAGCGAGACAAGGAGAGAGAGAGCGAGACAAGGAGAGAGAGAGCGAGACAAGGAGAGAGAGAGACAAGGAGAGAGAGAGAGAGACAAGGAGAGAGAGAGAGAGAGAGAGAGAAGGAGAGAGAGAGAGAGACAAGGAGAGAGAGAGAGAGACAAGGAGAGAGAGAGAGAGACAAGGAGAGAGAGAGAGACAAGGAGAGAGAGAGAGACAAGGAGAGAGAGAGACAAGGAGAGAGAGAGAGACAAGGAGAGAGAGAGAGACAAGGAGAGAGAGAGAGACAAGGAGAGAGAGAGAGAGAGACAAGGAGAGAGAGAGAGACAAGGAGAGAGAAAGAGAGAGAGACAAGGAGAGAGAGAGAGACAAGGAGAGAGAGAGACAAGGAGAGAGAGAGACAAGGAGAGAGAGAGAGAGAGGGAGACAAGGAGAGAGAGAGACAAGGAGAGAGAGAGACAGAGATAAAGAGAGAAAGAGAAAGAGAGGGACCTATTCTGTCTGGAATGAGAAAAAGAGAGATGTATCAGTATTTGCATAAGATAATTTAAATAAGTAATTAACTTTCAAAATATAGATATAGTTTTACGGTTCAACACAATTACTCCCCAACTTATTCTGTACATTTACTAAGTCTTAAAACCACCAGCAAGCATGCTATATTATTTTCTTACATCAGGAGGTTATGTATTGTGTGTATATATATATATATATATATATATACACTCAACCTCCAAATGAATAAATGTGTCTGTACATATATTATATCCTAATCGATGAATGTGTATACATATGCGTGAAAAAGACCAACGGATAAAACAAATTTAAATACAAGAAAAAAAATCATTAAGAAACGAGAGATTTTACCGGTTTCGTAAGGATCAACGAACGTCTTCAGAAAAAGTAAATATTTTAAATTTAATTGATAACGGTAAAAATTTTCAAATAGTTAAACGCGTGCCAATGACGTCTCTTTGTGCGTTCCTCTTGTTTTTAACGTTATCGAATAAATGTAAAATGTTCACTTTTCCTGAAAACGTTTGTTGATCCGAACAAAACCGGTAATAATCTCTCGTTTCCTGATTTTTTTTCCTATATTTAAATTTGTTTGACACTACTATGCAGCTCTTAGTAATGCAATTTAGTTTTTGGAGGGGGGATTTAACAGGAAATAAACATGCACTGGCTTTGATCAATTTCTTCTGGCTTTAATCGATTTCAATACTGGTTAGAAAATTGTCGTCTGGTAGCTGATAGCAGATTGGCTAATCGTTTGGCATCTCTCGAGTGTTTACATAGCATGCCCGAATGCTGCCGACGTGAAGTTCACGGAAACTGGTTCATGTTCGATAGACATACCAAATAATTTTTTCATATTTTTCCGATAGAATATAAAGTTTGAGTGTGATTGAAACCTGAGTCTCACATGAACCCACACAATTGAAATGCAAAAGTGCGGAGAGAGTGGTGTTATTTGCATTGGTTTATTCAAATTTTATTTCTGAAACCCTCGGATGAAGGACTGTGGGAACAATAAATGAAAACGTGTTTGTTAGGGGGGAAAAGAGCATGCATCACGCTATGTCAGTTAGGTCAACTCTTTGTTGCTGTGTTGTTTGTGGCTTGTGAGTTTCAGTTATGAGTACATCATCTTTTAAATTTCTTAAGTGCTGTAATTTATCTAATTTTAACCTTAAGCTGATGCCTGAAGAATAAAATCAGATCCTGATGAGAAAAAGATTCAACCTGTAATCTATCCATAAGTGAAAAAAAAAAAAAAAAAGAGTTTCAAAGGCAATCAAACTTTCAACCACTCTGCACTTCTCTCTGCTCTCTGTAAATCAACTTCCCTCTTCAATCAAAAAAGTACAGTTTTTATACTGATAACACCACCACCTATGCAAATTGACTGACAGCCAGAGCCATCTAGCTTTAGAAACTCTAAGCAGCCAATGTGAAAAGGGGAGATAACTCAAATTGACAACTTGACTGCTAGTTCCATCTCAAATAACAGTTATGGTCACAAAGGCAAATTAAAGGGGCACAGCAAGAAATAACTGAGGGTAGACGCTGTCAATCATTCCTCTTTATTGTCACACTACGAGTGACGACAAATGCTTCATCAATTAAATCTTATTTTAGTAACCCAGATTTTTTCCAGTGAAATAGTATGGCGGTCTTTTTAAAACAAATGTTATTTTAAGCTATTTCGGTGATATGGTGAACAGATTCGATTTGAAACTCATTCCAGTGTTTCATGGCTCTACCCCTGTGTTGAAATATCAAATTAATTTTGGTAATCTCTGTGGGGTGAAATGTGTTGAGCAGGTGATTCCTCTACGACTGATTGGTAGTGAAGTCTCCTATATCAACGGCTGAGTGATATGGAAAAATCAAGACATTGCTCTACAAGGAATTAACCACTTTCCTGTATTGTCTATGAACAATTTGTGACACGGACATTATGACTGGTAGAAACCGTGGACTTGGCCACAATTAATAGATGTCAACCTTGTTTGATGGATTGCCTGAACGAGATTTAGCATTCTGGCTATAAGGAGGCAACTTTTACGGGCAACTATAGCATGGACTCACTAGTACTTGATGAGTTATTAGACTAACTAACCCTAACCATGCATCAAAAGATTCTATCATTGCAACCACACAAGCAATTCAGAGTGTGAAAACTTTCCCGTGTCAGGCTCATGTACTGGAATTGTCTGCTACAAGTGCTATGCTCAAGGCCATTCTTCTTCATCCGATTTATTTTTGAACAGGCCTTTGATTAGTCCTCTATAAGAGGGTGGGACCTACCTGTCAGTCTTGATCGAAGTCTTCCACTCCAGGTTCAGTGGTCGTGAGGATCTAAGTTTGTAATCCCCAGGGTTGCACGACCACGTTTATACAGCTCATTCCAAGAAAGCCTGCCGACTTGATGCGATGGACGTGTTTCTGACCCGGGAGATCCAGCTGGAGCTTCACTCGACATAGCCAAGCCATCTCATTTTGACCAACTTAAGGACATTAGTTATTTTCTGTATACCAAGCCTAGAGAAGAGTCTCAAAGAGAGTGTCATTTTCCGGCCTGGCATGACACGCGGCAAGGAATTGCACAGGAAGAAAACGTGTGCATGTGTGGTGTTACTAATGCAATGAAGAGGAACATGGATTGTCCGATGAAATGAAGCTGGAAACAAGATGTCAGCATCAATTCTATCTCGAAATAATGTGTAAACGAAGCACTACGGACCATCAAACTCTGCATGAATGAGACTGTACTCTTCGATTTGGGCTGCTCTTGTACTGTAGTGAGCACAAAAGACCTCAACTACTTCATAGAAGTTGACGGAAGACAGGGAACCAGATAAGCCTGGTTAAATAAGAGCTGCATATAAAAAGGAGTTCCACGCACAGATCAAAGATGGCTGGTTGATTCCATACCCTCATAGAAAACTAGGATCTTCTAACGGCTTAAATTCTGTTAACGGCGATTGAGAAGCACAACAAGTCAAACGTAGAGGCCCGTAATGAACTACCGGGATCTGAACCAACATGTCGATGTTCGTGCCAGCAAACTTCGAGAATAGTGCCAGCATGGATCCAATCTATCCCTCTGCTGGATTTGAAGAAAGCTTCTTATAAGTCAGAGTCAGCGAATCATTGTGGCAATTTCATACGCCGATGTTTGCCGGCAGAAGGTACTATCTTACCAGACTGGGATTTTATTTAAACGTGGCACCACAGATAATGAAGGCGATTATCAGTGCTGTGTAACGGTTAGGGTTAGATGAGGCTGCAAAAGAAGGGGCATCAGCATAGATGGGTACTCTTATAGCTGACGCACCAGATTTCCGTGACTTTGCGTCGACAACGATCAGGCAGGTCGCGGAAGCGCCTGAGAGTTGGCGAGACAAGACAGAAACGAGGCTGAAACTGCCAAGCATTTAATGGAAGATTTTCAAAGAAAAAATACATAGATAAAAGGAGAAAGAAAAAAAAACGAACAAACCGTAGCTGAAGAACTGTAAATAAATATATTTTTATTTTTTGGTGGGCGAAATGAACCATTGTCAATCAAATGTGTAGGTGTAAATATTTTGATTCGTTTATGAAAATAATGTTTTTTTGGGGGGTAGGGGTAAATTTTGTCAATGTTTTTTTAAACATAAAACAAAGAAAGAAATGAAAATGTTATGCTTTTGAATTAGTCCTTCCGGAGATTCGACAGCCTGACACAGCTGATAATAATTCATTGTTGTTGCAATAGAACGCGATTGTTTACTTCCAAATATTTTCGGCATCTTGTTATAGTCTGCTTGGCGAATGAATGCTGCAACCTGATTGGCTATTACTTTGTCAGCTCTCGGGCGCTTCCTAGACCTGCCCGATCGTTGCCGACACAAAGTCACGGAAATCTGGCGCATCAGCTATAAGAGTACCCATAGATGATATAGTAAACGAAGGTGTTGGGGTTAGGGTTAGGGTTATCATCATAGCACGTAAAGAGTTAAACTGGTCTAGTTCGGCTTAGTCTGCACAGACCTAAAACATGCGGAAAATAACACTCGTGTATTGGGCTTAGATATTTAAAGCATAGCAAATAACCTTGCAAAGGAGATACAGAACTTTAGTTCTAGAAGTACCTGCCATCTTAACAAGATGCACCAGTTTTTTCACTATGATTTGTGTGGTACCATGAAATGTAGGGCAAATACAATCACTGTCACACAATTGAAAGGCAAAGATGTTGAGAGAGTGATGTGATTCACATAGGCATATGCGAATGTAATTTATGAAACACCTGGATTAAAGACTTTGGAAGCAAAAAAAGAAAAACAAGAATTTGGGTGCTTATCCATAACTCTACCTAAAAAAAAAAAAAATTAAGAAATATCTTTATGATGTACGTACCCGTAACAGAAAGCTTATATAATACAAAGACAATCACGTAAATTTTTTTTTATCGAAAACTATTTTTAGTTATGAATGGGAATTTTGTAGGCATAGCAACTATGTACAAGGCTGATTCTACACTATTTCTGAAGAGTTCGCAAAAGTTGGAACTTTTGCAGTTATTTCCCTTAGTTTTCAAACGTTTCGATAGATCGATGCTCGTCTTTTAGCAAAAAAATTTTCTTTTGATCAATTTACGTGGTTTTTGGTGTACGATATTTTCTTTCAATCACAGATCCGTACATCATAATGATATTTCTTAATTTTTTGTTCATGTTAGTAGAGTTATGGATAAGTACACTGCATCTCTGAAGAGCCACCTGGTGTGGTAGAAGATAGAGCGAGATGCCGCGAGAGAGTCAAGAGGACCCGTGACACTACCACGACTAGATGATGACGATGATAATTATTATGTTGAAATAGCTACTTTTTTGTTTGTTTAAAAATTATTTCAAATATTAATACGTTAGTATGTTCGTTCGTTCTTTTTGTGTAGAGCTTTCATTAGTAGTGGAGGGAAGTGGGATGAATAAGAGGAAGTGGAAGGGATACAATTTCGGTTGGAGAATTTGTAGGAGAGGAACGGGGATTGGTACGAGGAAGTGGGAGGAGGAACAAATTTGGTTGGGGAATTTGTAGAGGAGGAAAGGGGATTGGTACGAGGAAGTGGGAGGAGGACAAATTTGGTTGGGGAATTTGTAGAGGAGGAAAGGGGATTGGTATGAGGAAGTGGGAGGGGGGCAAATTTGGTTGGAGAATTTGTAGAGGAGGAAAGGGGATTGGTACGAGGAAGTGGGAGGAGGACAAATTTGGTTGGGGAATTTGTAGAGGAGGAAAGGGGATTAGTACGAGGAAGTGGGAGGAGGACAAATTTGGTTGGGGAATTTGTAGAGGAGGAAAGGGGATTGGTACGAGGAAGTGGGAGGAGGACAAATTTGGTTGGGGAATTTGTAGAGGAGGAAAGGGGATTGGTACGAGGAAGTGGAAGGGGGGCAAATTTGGTTGAGAAATTTGTAGAGGAGGAAAGGGGATTGGTATGAGGAAGTGGGAGGGGGGCAAATTTGGTTGGGGAATTTGTAGAGGAGGAAAGGGGGATTGGTACGAGGAAGTGGGAGGGCGACAAATTTGGTTGGGAATTTGTAGAGTAGGAAAAAGGATTAGTGCGAAGAAAAATAAATGGAAGGAGCACAAATTAGCTTGGGGAGTTAGGAGAGGAAGAGAATTGGTAAGAAGGAGAGGAAGTGAGAGGGGTACAAATTCGGTTGTGGAGTTAATAGGGGAGGAGGAGACTTTTTTTTCCTGATCAGAGAAAGAACCAGATTTGCTGGTCACTGCGGGGTTAGGGTTAAGGATGAAATCACCAGCGACGTTCAGTGGAGAGATCACACAGAACCTAAGTCAAGCAACTAGCAGAGGACTCACAATGAAGACCTACCTGGTGTCATAGAGGATGGAGCGAGATGCCGCGAGAGAGTCTGGAAGATCTGTAACACTACCACGATTAGATGATGATGATGAACGATTCCTGAAAATATCCACTTGTGTGAATTGGGTCCTCCTTACTTTACCTTTGATTTTCATTCAAAACCTTCTAGCATTCAACAGTGTATTAGCTGGTGTATAATATAAAGCAGTGGTTGCCAAGCCGTGATCTATGGACCACTCGTGATCCGTGCAAAATATTTGATTGTCCGCAAAAAATTGGTGCAGTTCAATTTTTATGAAGCAATTAAAGCATGAATGAAAAAGAATCGATCTTAAAGTTAAATTCCAGTCATCCTTATAAAGATCTCGTTTTAATTTAAAGTTTTGTTTATATAAAAAAACCTTCTAAAACATTTAGAAAGTTGTTTCTTCTACAGTGAAATACGTCGTTTCAATGAAAACGTTTATTTTATAGAAAATGAAAATATTTGTTTTATCAGAAGTCGTAGTTAAACACTGCATATATAAGTACGTCAATAAACAACGAAAAAGCAATTAAAATTTGGGTTCAATTTTACAACAACATATTTGTGCTAAAGACATTTTCATCTGTTATAAATGTGATAAGTAGCAAGCACTCTGATGAAATGGATAAGTGGTGACTGAGATAAGAGGTGTTAGGGTTAGAATTGTGTCATCGGCAGGGCAGCTGTATATAATCACATTGACGAGTCCTAATGAAGACGAAATAAGCTTTCTTTTAGATATAAGCATTCATTTTTTGTACTGGTCTCGACTTAAAATAAACGTAGCTCTCCATCTTGCAGTGACGTCATTGGAGCAAAAATCCACAAACTGATTTCAAACAGGGAAAAAATATCAAAACACTAAAATCTTCAAATTTTCATGATTTATTTAAATAATTACACTACAACTGTTACCTTTAATAGACAGATTTCTTTATTAATAAAATAACAATTTTCCGATTATTTTTATAGAAATATATTAAACTTCTTTTATTTGTTTTGAAATTCATATTAGTGGTCGCCATATTTAAAATGATACATTTAGTGGTCTATGAAATTCGAAAGGTTGGTGACCGCTGCTATAAAGTACAAATGTTAGTTTTGTTAATCCACTAAATGTTGGCTAGTTCACATGCTCCATTCTATCCAAGATTAACTAACAAAAACTCATTTAAAACTGACCATGCGAATCTCTACCATGCAACTATCAACTCATTTTCAAAAAAAAAAAAAAATTCCTCCAAAGATCCATTTATGAAAATCAGAATTTAAAAAAAATTATTAACAATTATTTTCGTTTCTCCAGCTCTCCTTAACACAAGCCCAGTTTAATAACGCTAAACCAGCAGTAAAAGTAAATTCGTATGAATCAGAGTGGTACAACTTCATTGACAGGTTTGATTCTGTTATCAGGATTCTTGCAGGAGGTACCACATAATGGTTGCCAACATCCCTAAGTTCATTCAATCATTTTGTGTGAATCAGATGAGTGGTTTCCCAGATATCTTTCTAGTTAGAATTCTTTCTAGAAAGACATCTGGTACTTATGGGAAAGATCACATGAAGGTTGCTAACATCCCTAAGTGAAAGTGGTACTGTGGAACCGACTGGATTCGGACTTGGAACACCCAGGTCGTTATCCATTTAACCACCTCAGCAGTAAGAATGGCATATGCAAATACTCTCAATATCTTATAATTTTTCTATACGTTTCGTCTGCCACTGGCTTCTCAATACTCCCTCCCCCCTTAGTTTTCTATCTAACACATTTATGGATACTCGTCTTGGCGTCACTTTAATCTACATTTTATATTCTACGACTATACACTCATTGTCACTGCTGGTTGAGCATTATTAAACTGGGTTAGTTTTCAGGAGATTACGGTTTGTAACTAGAAAAGTCTGAATTTCATAAGCAAATATTTGTCGAATTGATTGGTTTTGCAGTGAATGGACTCAGGGGAGATAATCCACCATTTTGTGTCTTCTATGAGCAAGGCATGCAAGGAGAACTACCAAAGTCATCCGACTGTTCCCAGAGACAATTCTAGACAAGTTTATGTACAATGTGGCAAAACTATTTACTAATTCATGCTCACACACAAAAATAATTACTTGCGGCTTACCATAGATGAGAATAAAAACAAAGCTTTAAAATCCTGCACAAAAGGAGAGAAAAAAAAAGAAACTGTTTACACTTTTCATTTTCCGTTGAACCGACAAATTATTGTGAGACACAAAATATTCCCAAAGTTATTCATACAATCAGAACTGACACTACTTTTTTTTTAATTTAATTTTTTATTTTTTTATTTATTTACTTATTTTTTTTTTACTTTTGTTCGTCCCCAAACAAGGCATATTGTCACTGAAGCATAAGGGGCTACTATGATAGGGGCCATATTTATAGCCTGAGTGTAGAGTTGGACAGCAATATTTTTGTTCACATTACATTTAAATGTCTGCATGTTGGTATGGACGGGGAAACAGCGAGGGAATTCCAAAGACAAGTGGTCCAAGGAAAGAACCTATTAGAGTAGAGAATCCTCCGGCATCTAGGGACCTCTACAGTGAAGTGGTGGGATTTTGCTGCTAATCGAGTAGATCGGGAGTATTTACGTTGAAGGGTACAAGAGCACATTCCGTGGAAGTACTTGTAAGACAAGCAGAGAGATGCAACACCAGGGTGATGCGACAGGGGCTGGAGCTTAGCAGACAGTGTGGGACCTATTAGGTTAGAGATTCCTTTTTGCACCTTGTCCAAGAGAGAGAAGCTAGTGGTTGTTGCACCAACCCAGATGTGGCTTTATAGAAATATAGGATACATACTGGCCGGTGTGAGAAGTTTTCTATCCCGGTAGAGGGAGCCTACCTTCTATGCAGCAGACTTGGCAGTATCTTCTATGATAGAGTCAGAGAAACAGGGAGCAGGTAAGGAGTTCCAATGGCTGGCAGCTCGAGGAAAGAAGCTATTAGAGTAGAAAGCACCAGCCCATATGTGGCAACAATACTCCATGCACAGGCGAATGGTGGCTTTATAGAGATATAGGATACTAGCAGATGTAAGAAGTTTTCTAGCCCGGTAAAGGGAGACTACCTTCTTTGCAGAAGACTTGGCAGTATCTTCTATGCATTTATTCCAATTCATGTTGCCTGAGAATATCAGCTCGAGAAGTTTAAACATTGCTCTCTCGGGAAGGGGGCTTTCGGCCATGACAATCGGTGGTTGGAATCATTCCACTTCATGTTGCCTGAGAATTTTTTTGTTATATACTAACAAGTGATCACTTATCAAGGTCCATAGACCACTCGAGGATAAGGGTTAAAAATGTCAGGCTGAGGAGTTCAAACGTTGGACTCTTGATAGGGGTGCTATAATTTCAAACTTTCTGACCAGAAGGGAACACAAACCTGCTGGGGCAGCTCATGGATGGTTTCAACAGTGCTCTGGAGGTCGCTTTAGTTTGTCTCTTAAAATGATGAAAAAATAAATCTATATCATTTTTTAACAGTAAATCATATTTAAAACAAAAAGAAAAATGAATTTTGATCTGTTAATCCGATCCAAACTTAAATTCTGTCAAACTTCCATTCGATGTTAAATTTGAAAACTTGTACCGAACATATAAAGTTATGAGAGTTTCAAAGTTAGAGTCAAATAGCAATCCATCTGACAGTGATACTTGAGTCAGACTTGCCTATTTTTTAGGGGTTTTTTCTTCCACTATGTTATTGGCACGAATATATTTTATTTTACATCAGTTTTTTTGTTGAACATACTTATTCCAGTTCAGAAAACTGTTAGAATGGAGACACTTTCCCTTACTCACAAAAAAACAGATTAAATTGAAGTTATTGTGTGCAATTATACTGAGTTCTCTCCCTTGGATTCTTCAAAAATAAATATATATTAAATTACATTATGCAATTTCAAGCCTGTCTATGCACGTGTGTGTGTCTGTGCGTGCACATATTTGTGTGTCCGTGTGTGCACGTGTTTGTGCATGTGTCCGTGTGTGTATTCTCGCCTCTGAATTAATTACACGTTATTTGTTTTTTTACTGTGAATCGATTTATAAAACAATTTTTTTAAAAATCCAATTTCATAAAATAATTTAATTATGAAATTAAAGTCACCCAAATTAATTTCTGTTTCTTCGTAAACAAGGCAGTCATTTTTTAATTTACTCCCGGGTAACACCGGGTGGTACATCTAGTTCCTTATAAAATATCCAATTCTAATTAATTTTTTTATTGTTTAATCAATAAATCGTATAATTCGATAATTTTTGTGGATCACAAATAATTAAAACATTTGTTTTAATATAACAAACAATAAATAGCATGAAAAATAGGTATGAAAAATCATGAAAAATAGGTATGAAAAATAGGTATGAAAAATCATGAAAAATAGGTATGAAAAATAGGTATGAAAAATATGTAAAATAGGTATGAAAAATAATATGAAAACTAGGTATGAAAAATAATATGAAAACTAGGTATGAAAATTAATATGAAAACTAGGTATGAAAATTAATATGAAAAATAGTACAAAAAAATGAATAGTACAAAAATAATGAAAAATAGTACAAAAAAAAAAAATGAAAAATAGTACCAAAAAAAATGAAAAATACTAAAAAAAAAATGAAAAATACTACAAAAAAAAAAGAAAAATAGTACAATAAAAATGAAAAATAGTACAATAAAAATAAAAAATAGTACCAAAAAAAATGAAAAATAGTACAAAAATAGGTATGAAAAATAATGAAAAATAGGGATGAAAAATAATATGAAAAATAGGTATGAAAAATAGGTATGTCAAATACGAAAAAAATGAAAAATAGTACAAAAAAAATGAAAAATAGTACAAAAATAATGAAAAATAGTACGAAAAATAATGAAAAATAGTACGAAAAATAATGAAAAATAGTACGAAAAATAATGAAAAATAGTACGAAAAATAATGAAAAATAGTACGAAATAAAATGAAAAATAGTACGAAATAAAATGAAAAATAGTACGAAAAATAATGAAAAATAGTACGAAATAAAATGAAAAATAGTACGAAATAAAATGAAAAATAGTACGAAAAAAATATGAAAAATAGTACGAAAAAAATATGAAAAATAGTACGAAAAAAATATGAAAAATAGTACGAAAAAAATATGAAAAATAATGAAAAATAGGTATGAAAAATAGGTATGAAAAATAGGTATGAAAAACAGGTATGAAAAACAGGTATGAAAAACAGGTATGAAAAACAGGTATGAAAAATAGGTATGAAAAATAGGTATGAAAAATAGGTATAAAAAATAATGAAAAATAGTACAAAAATAACATTGGTTTTATAAAGTTAGAATATTTGCTTTTCTATTTGATTATTTTATTGATTATCAATGTGTAAGCAGGGCTTTATGGAGCCCACCGAAAAGGAACATGCACCTAGAGCACGCTCCTCTTTGCTGGAGCAGAAGGAGAAGCGGGAGCAACATTTGGGGTTAAAGAGCATGGTTTTAGTGGTCAGTTTAGTGGTTTAGTTGCTCACAAATTATGAAAAACAAATCTTAAACATTAAAACAGAAAAGAAAATCTGAGCTAAACTCAGTTTTTTAAAATATCTATAACAAATGTATATGAGAGAAAGAAGCGAAGAAAGAGAGAAAGAAGAGAAGAAAGAAAGAAGAGAAGAAAGAGGGAGCGGGGGGAAGAGAGACAATGAGGGAGCGGGGGAGGGAAGAGAGACAATGAGGGAGCGGGGGAGGGAAGAGAGACAATGAGGGAGCGGGGGAGGGAAGAGAGACAATGAGGGAGCGGGGGAAGGAAGAGAGACAAGGAGGGAGCGGGGGAGGGAAGAGAGACAAGGAGGGAGCGGGGGAGGGAAGAGAGACAAGGAGGGAGCAGGGGAGGGGAGAGAGAGACAAGAAGGGAGCGGGGGGGGGAGAGACAAGAAGGGAGCGGGGGGTAGAGAGACAAGAAGGGAGCGGGGGGGGGAGAGACAAGAAGGGAGCGGGGGGTAGAGAGACAAGAAGGGAGCGGGGGGTAGAGAGACAAGAAGGGAGCGGGGGGTAGAGAGACAAGAAGGGAGCGGGGGGTAGAGAGACAAGAAGGGAGCGGGGGGGAGAGAGACAAGAAGGGAGCGGGGGGGAGAGAGACAAGAAGGGAGCGGGGGGGGTAGAGAGACAAGGAGGGAGCGGGGGGTAGAGAGACAAGGAGGGAGCGGGGGGGAGAGAGACAAGAAGGGAGCGGGGGGGGTAGAGAGACAAGGAGGGAGCGGGGGGGGGGTAGAGAGACAAGGAGGGAGCGGGGGGGTAGAGAGACAAGGAGGGAGCGGGGGGGTAGAGAGACAAGGAGGGAGCGGGGGGGTAGAGAGACAAGGAGGGAGCGGGGGGGTAGAGACAAAGAGGGAGCGGAGGGGTAGAGACAAAGAGGGAGCGGGGGGGTAGAGACAAAGAGGGAGCGGGGGGGAGAGAGACAAGGGGAGAGAGGAAGAGGAGAAAGGGGAGAGAGGAAGAGGAGAAAGGGGAGGGAGGAAGAGGAGAAAGGGGAGGGAGGAAGAGGAGAAAGGGGAGGGAGGAAGAGGAGAAAGGGGAGAGAGGGAGAGGAGAAAGGAGAGGGAGGAAGAGGAGAAAGGAGAGGGAGGAAGAGGAGAGAGGGGAGAGAGGGAGAGGAGAAAGGGGAGAGGAGAAAGGGGAGAGGAGAAAGGGGAGAGGAGAAAGGGGAGAGGAGAAAGGGGAGAGGAGAAAGGGGAGAGGAGAAAGGGGAGAGGAGAAAGGGGAGAGGAGAAAGGGGAGAGGAGAAAGGGGAGAGGAGAAAGGGGAGAGGAGAAAGGGGAGAGGAGAAAGGGGAGAGGAGAAAGGGGAGAGGAGAAAGGGGAGAGAAAGCGAAAGGAGAGGGGGATAGGGAGAGAGGGGGATAGGGAGAGAGGGGGATAGGGAGAGAGGGGGATAGGGAGAGAGGGGGATAGGGAGAGAGGGGGATAGGGAGAGAGGGGGATAGGGAGAGAGGCGGGTAGGGAGAGAGGCGGGTAGGGAGAGAGGCGGGTAGGGAGGTAGAGAGGGTTGAGAGGTAGAGAGAGAGGGAGGGAGGGAGAGAGGGAGAGAGGGAGGGAGAGAGAGGGGGAAAGGGAGGGAGAGAGAGGGAGGGAGAGAGGGAGGGGCGGGGGCGGAGAGAGAGAGTTGCACATGGAAATTGGATATGAAAAACGATAATTTTGAACGTCTACGATTTTTGCATAGAAGAAAGTGCTACATTGTTCTTAGACAAGTCTGGAAAAAGTCATTCTGTAGAAATCCTTTGAAGTCATTTTCTTAAAGATTTGAACTTTTTTATATTCATGACAGGTATTTTATTGCTGAATAAATATGCCAAATGTTTTTGTTTAAATTATTGACAATTTAGTTTTGTACACAATTTTGCCATTATTATTATTATTATTATTATTATTATTATTATTTGTACTCACGAGAAGTTATCGTCAGTGATTGCTCACCAACAACTACCAGTGGTGTTCCCTGGAGTCTGAGTGACAACAAGCCTCCCCAGAGTTCCAGTATTCTCCACGTCCTATCGATTACCACCGCAAATGACATTGCAGCATTGCAATTTCTCGCTGGCAACAACCATTGATCTCCTTTGGGATTTGGATGGCAATAAGCCTCCCCAACGTCCCAGCAGTCGCCGCACTCTTCCAGTGGAGGTCTGGTTAGTGCTGTCCCTCCTCGGTCTTCTCATCTTCCTTGACTCTCTACAAATATTTTGTTTGGTGTCAGCCTAGGACGGCACCATTGTTTATTTGGAGGGGGGGGAGAAAGGGGGTGAGACGGGGAAGTATTATTATTATTATTATTATTATTATTATTATTACTCAGCGTGGCTCGGGAGTATTTTAACTTTTATTGTTTCATTGCTTTTGTTTTGTTGATAAATTATGCTGTGATTTGTTTGTTATTTTATTATATTATTATTATAAAATATTTCAGATGTTCTACGAAATGTTGATTTTTTTTTACAGTAGCATTGGGGATTAACTATGTCTAAAGGAATTACTCCCTTTGTTTGCTTTTTAGATGTTTACCCACCAAAAAGAAAATCCGAGCTGGATAAAGTACTTTTTAGAGAAAATAAAGCAGCTGACAATTTTCTGTTCTTAATGCTACACCGATCAGCAAGAGAGACATATGAATCAGCATAAAATATAGATTTTTATGGTTTTAAGCTATCGATGATAAAAGTCAAGAATCCGACAAGATAATTTTATATATTAGATAATAGTTTTATAATTATTATTATTATTTGTTGGTGAGACCTTTTGGGGTGGATTTCCCAGTCTAACTCGCTTCTCAAAATATTCTGTTAAATATTTATAGTATACATGGAAATATGACAGGCAGTTTGCAACATTTCTTGAAGAAAACATAATTAGGTGTTATAAGTCAAATTAGTTTGATATTCAAGTAACTTTAAAAAGTAAATAGGCTAATATTTATTTTTTTAAATATAATTGCTGATCTGAAATAGGACACAAGTAGAGCCATGTAGAAATTTCTGTTTATTAAGGTTGTAAGTGGCTAGTGTTGTTTATATCATAAACAGAAAATGCCTCCAATCCAACAATCTTCCGAGCCGGAATAAATATTTTTTGAAAAAAAAAAACTGGAGCAAAATACATAATTTTCTTGCAACGAATATGGTAGAAAAGGAACAAGAAAAATAAGATCGTCAGAATCAAATATCGATTTGTTTGATGCAATGCTATTTAGGTCTAACTTCGGGAATTCGACTGAATTTTTTATATATATTACATTGTTTATCGGAACTTGCACTTATTTTTGTCAAGTTACAAATATTAAAAAATTTGGTTCAGAATTTCATTTTTTGTTTTGGTACATGAACGATGATATTTCGCTATGGTTAAAAGTATACATGAGAAATTTTAGAATCTTATAAAAATAACTTTTTCATCGTTTCCAATGACAGTCTGGGAAAAGTCCAATGCGAATCCTTCACATACTAGGTAAAGCAAGTAAGCAGAAGTAATCTTTTCGGAATACACCAAGTAAGACGCATTATTTCCGGTCCGCAGAGAATCCAGTATTTGATGATTAAAGAAATCATCACTACAGAATTTTTCAGATCGATAAATAAGTAAGATTAATGTTAAAACGAAAATAACAATAACACCAATAACATTTATACTTATCAAGAACATTTATACTTATCAAGAACATATACAAAATCAATATTGGAATAATAAAAAAAATCATAACTTTCTAACAAATGTTTCAAAGTCTTGATTTATTTTTTATCATTGTATATTCTATTCCCGTTTCAGTATAAAAAGGAATCTTCTATCAAAAATATCAACTCTTGATGTGATAAGAATCTTAATATAAATATCTGATTCAAGTCAATCAGAAGCAGTCAAATTATACACCTCCTCAATATTAAAAAAAGAACCGTTTCAATATCTCATAAAAGCAAATGCATCAGCTTCCAACCTCAGTATCTTAGTTTAATAAAACAGTTTGAGAGATGAGACACAGTAATCTTCGTTTTGGGGTCTTTTTTATGGAAATCGCTCCAGACAGTGCAAAAAGCCACTTGATATAAGGAGCTAAAAAAAAAATAGTACTTCAAGGTCAAAAACTAGCCAACGATAAGTGTGAGATGGATAGATTTCGACACAGAAAACAGCAATTCTTTTCCCTTTGTCAGAAACATCGCTCATGGAATGTGAGGACTAAAGGACAAAATAAGGGAAGCGAGAGTTACGAGGCTGCCGAAAGTAAACCCACCAGTCACTTTCTACTCTCTGCAGCTTAGTAGCGTTTATGCTAGAGCCACCACTGCTTATACAAGTATTATGACTTGGTTTATTTTTTGTCCGGGTCGAACTGGCTATTCAACGTATGAGAGTTTGTGAAAGATATCAGGATGGTTAAAAACATTTTGGTGTTGATTAATGTCATTTTGAAATTTTGTTAAAAAAAATTTTTTTTTTAATAGAATTTTTTTAAAATGAACGATATGACTGCTACAAAAATACAAAGAAAGAAAAACAATATTAATAGAATCTGAAAGCATCTTTGAGACACCAGTTTCCGTTAGATCATCGAAGTTAAGCGACGTTGAGTCTGGTCAGTACCAGATGGGTGACCAGTTGGGAATTTTTTATTTACCTCCCCAGGAGGTTAGGCACAAGGCCAGTTTTATCTTACTCCCACAAGTAAGATGTGACCCAAGCTCGGGTCGGAAAGTGGGACTTGAAAAGCCAGCGCCCGAGAAGGTGAGCACTCTGGCCATTTAAAAAATTGCCTGGGCAGCCCCGTCGGCATTCCCCGGTAGGGGCGCCTCAGGCAGTAAGCAATAAACTTACTCCCCCCCAAAGAGGGGAGGCAAAGCCTGGGAGGGTGGACCTCCTAGAACTGCACAGGACAGACCCATAGACCGGCGTAAATCAAGCCCCGAAGGCCAAGACGATACCAGTTTATGGCGCGTATCAATGATACGAAGTTGGGAATACCAGGCACTGTATGTGGAAGAATAAAAAAAATATATATAATGCCCAGAAGATGGCTTTAGCAAATAGTTCAGTATAATCTGCTAATCCACAAATATGTTGACAACGGAACAACAACCACCTCTCGGGCAGAAGTTCTTTTCTCAATCATGTGACGAAGCTATCTGGGAGATTTGATTATTTTGTTTTACGGCATATCAACCCTTTTCGGGTTATTTAATGCCGAATACGGTTATTTTGGTAAAAGTTTTTATGCTTCAAGTGCTTTATATATTTTTAAATGTTTCATTTGGTTGCTTTGTTTTATGGCATATCAACCCTTTTCGGGTTATTTAATGCCGAATACGGTCAGTTTGGTAAAAGTTTTTATGCTTCAAGTTCTTTATATCTTTAAATATTTATTAATGGTGTTTGGTTTGGTTGTTTTGTAGAAGAAAATTGTTTTTGTTTTTAGCTTTGCAGAACATTGAGTTTTCCAAAGGGAAAGGAAAAAAAACGATAACATCACTGTTTGGTGCATTTTTGGTCAGGAAACCAGTATCTTCAGACAGCCTGATCTGGTAGCACCAGTCTCTGGAGAGAGTATGCATTTCGTTTTTTTATCGAAAAAGTTTTTTTTAGATGTAACATACATGCAAGTTAAGCTGAACTCTAAAACTTCCGCCATCTTTTGCAAACCTACGCTCAGGTCATAAGAAACAGACGTTTTTATTTGTTTGTTTTGTTTGTTTTTTAGGCGTCTTTTTTTTAAGACGTTTTCCTTATGGAGCAAAACACGTTTAATATGGCGACGGGGAAAATACGGTAATGTTTTAAACTTACTCTTTATAGATTTGCAAGAATATGAAACTGATTTGTTGAATTCTTTTCTATTGCGTTGGTCTTGTGCCAGATTATTAGCACCCCGCCGTCTCCCCCCCCCCCCCCCCCCCCCCCCACGGAACCAGTCGACAAATCTTTCCTTTCAGGTTTTAAAAGTTCAACACGGAAGAATCCCACGTGCGTAAAGAAAGGCTCTTTCGGAAAAATCTGTTTGTTTTTTTTTGTTTTTTTCTTTCTTCTTTGTACAAAGAACAAAGAATAATCAAGCCGCAGCAAAATGTTGGAGGCAAAACGTGCAGATAATTTTCCAATCCACCCCCCCCCCCCTCAAACCTTCCCCCACCCACCCTGAGCCTTGCGGCAAGTACGTGAATCACATCATGCATCAACGGTTTGTAAGCATCCAGTGTTTTCAAATCAACCGCAGAAACACGCACAGCACATTGTTAGCCTCACGATACACGTAGGTTTTTAATCTCACTGTAGATGCATCAGAAGAGGTCTCTACTTGGCAACGCACAGGCTTGAAAAAAATATGCCAAATGATACTAATACTGAACACACTCAGAAAAGGAGGGTACTTATTCCGATATATATATAAGTCTGTGCAAGACTTTCCAGCAGATATTACCCATTAACCCTTTGGCTGCATGATCTAATTATCATTCTTGTAAGTTTTTAACTGTCTATGGCAACACTTCAAATAGCATTGGTTATCAAGATCTTGCTGATTCTCTCTCTTCTGATCTGGTGCAATGAGGAACAAAGTAATAAAGTAGCTCGTTACTTTTAACACCTCCAAAAATCAAGCTTCTCTCCTTTAACCACCAACGCTCAGATCCTTGTTTTGCTCCAGATAAAATAAATGGCCCCTTGTTTTGATAACCTCCTAAGACTGGTGTGGCGGAGAGCAGAGGGAGCAACCGACTGCCGTGAATGAAGACACTTGTCTGCGTCAATCAAAGAGATGCCGTTTGGTTTGCTGCTTGTGCAGAGGAGAGCTGCCGGTGCGAACCCGGAAACGCCCACTTACGAAAAAATTAATTTTCGAAAGTAAACGGCACCCGCTGCCGTTTACTTTCGAAAATTAATTAATTGGCTTATGTCGCACACGGCTCATTAGCATAAGTGAGATTTTGCCGATATAAAGAACAGGACAAACGTGATTTTGGCAGATGCGTTGGTCGGAAAAAGTGAACGACAGAAAGGAAAAGTGCCGCATTATTTGTTGGATAGACTATTTATTGTTCTTAAAAAGAGACGTGACGAAAGAATAATTCCAGGGTCGAATTATTTTGGGATAGACTATTGTTCGTAAAAAGCAGACGTGACGAAAGAATAATTCCAGGGTCGAATTATTTTGGGATAGACTATTGTTCGTAAAAAGCAGACGTGACGAAAGAATAATTCCAGGGTCGAATTATTTTGGGATAGACTATTGTTCGTAAAAAGCAGACGTGACGAAAGAATAATTCCAGGGTCGAATTATTTTGGGATAGACTATTGTTCGTAAAAAGCAGACGTGACGAAAGAATAATTCCAGGGTCGAATTATTTTGGGATAGACTATTGTTCGTAAAAAGCAGACGTGATGAAAGAATAATTCCAGGGTCGAATTATTTTGGGATAGACTATTGTTCGTAAAAAGCAGACGTGACGAAAGAATAATTCCAGGGTCGAATTATTTTGGGATAAACTATTTATTGTTCTTAAAAAGCAGAAGTGACGAAAGAATAATTCCAGGGTCGAATTATTTTAGGATAGACTATTTATTGTTCGTAAAAAGCAGAAGTGACGAAAGAATAATTATAACTCGTCCACTTCAGAGCTAAAATGGAAGACTTATATTCAATCTGTTGCTAAGGTTGCTCGAAAAATTATTGGATCATTCTATCGCTCGAGAAAGTACCTCACTCTTGGTGCAATCCTCTACCTGTATAAGACTTGGATACGTCCAAAGATGGGGAGGTACTGTGCCACATCTGGGGAGGTGTTGCTCAGAGCAACCTTTCTTGTCTTTGCAATCTAATAATAATTAGAACAATGGAAAAATCTGAATTTCCTATGTTGATAAATCATTGCTTTCTGATGGGAAAACATACTGTTTAAGCAAGCAATGGCTTGATGAGTGCTATTTGGACTCTGCTCTATCAGAAACAACGGTATAGAGGTTGTATGTTGATTTTAAGTGCAGTTGTACAGACACAATGTACAAGTAAAGTCCTGTAAAGCATCAAAAAAGTCCACAAACTCTTAACTGATCATAAATTGAAGTTTAGTGAGAAAGCAAAGAATTTGAAGATATCAGAAGTCAGTGTATCACCAGTGTGCATGAACATTGTCAATAAAAGTGGGTGCCGCGTTTGCTCACAGTCGAGCAAAAACAAAAAACATTTTAACGATTCAAAGCGATGTTTTCAACTTTTTCAACACAACAAATAGGATCTTTTTTCATCAATATGTGACAATGGATGCAACATGGATCCACCACTTCACTTCAGCATCAAATTGTTGAGTCAGCTAAGTGGACAGCAGCAGGTGAAAGCCGTCCAAAGCGAAAAAAAAAGATTGAAACATCAGCAGGCAAGGTTTTGGCCCCCGTATTTTGGGATGTGCAAGGTATTTTGTTCATCGATTACCTTGAAAAAGGAGAAACCAGCAAAAGCGAATATTTTCTAGCATTATTGGTGCATTTGAAGGAAGAAATCGCCAAAAAACGGCCACAAATGAAGAAAAAAGTAGTCTTTCACCAAGACAATGCACCGTGTCATAAGTCAATCACAACGATGGCAAAACTACATGAATTGCATTTTGAATGGCTTTTGCACTCACCCAATTCTCTAGATCTGGCTCTTAGGAACTACTGGCTGTTTGCAGACTTCAAAAGAATGCTCCAGGAAAAAAAACTTGTCTCCAGTGAATTAGCAGCATTGGAAACTAAGGCATAGTTTGAGGCAAAAGAAAAATTGCTTTACAAAAAAGGTATCGTATTGTTAGAAAAATGTTGGAATCAGACTATGTTGATGAATAAAGTCTATTTTGCCTAAAAGTTGTTTTATTAGTTTGGCCGGAAATTTATTAAGCAATGTGTTATTATTAGTTGTCTGCGCAGGATTAGATAATTTTTAAAATGAATTGTAGCGAAAACGTTATTGCAAAATGAAATTTGTTTTGTCAGAGTCAAAGTTTGCTATGTCATCTTAAATGTTATTTAGGTACAACTTTTTAAATCTCACAATATAACTGCATGTTAGATAAGGTATGGGATATCTATTAAAGCTGAGTAAATCAACTGTTGTGTTCCTAGGGCTTTTTAAAATATTTTAATCACAAAATACGTGCCAAAATATTCCTCAGTTTTGGGATTGAGTTATGATTTTTAAAAATCCTCATTTTAATTGTTATAATTAGCTGTGATTTGCAATTAACTCATCTATTGCTAAGCTTCTATCTATCACTTTCACTTTCTCTCACTTGTTTGACCCCCTGCTGTATTCTATATCTCTATTCCATGAAAAATACCAGTATACTGAAATCATATGCCTTTAATAGAGTTAAAATGAAAATTCATATACACTAAATGTACAAAAGCAAGGAAATTTTCAAATTTTTACACTTTTATTGTCATTAAGGGTATGCGAGCACAACAGGGCTATGTATTTTACTGGTAGGAATTTTTCTTCAGCGCACCTCACACACTTCATCCACTCATGCATAAGGATTTATACTGTAGTGATGTGATAATGAAATGGTTTGGTTGATATGTAGTCATACCCTTAATGACAATAAAAGTGTAAAAATTTGGGAATTTCCTTACTTTTGTACATTTAGTGTATATGAATTTTAATCTTAACCTTATTAAGGGCATATGATTTCAGTATACTGGCATTTTTCATGGAATATCACTACTTTTGTAAAGGCTATGCCTCAAGACACTGCCTTCTCATAAGGTTTTCCTGAATTTTCTGGAAAATTAAGGTATATGGTAAACTGTTATTAAAATGCCATCAACTAGACCCTATAACCTCTATCTCTGCCAAAAATCAGATAAATCCATCAAATAGTTGATGAGATACAGGGTGGCACATACGTACGTACGTACGTACACACAGATAACATGATTTTATGATTGAACTTTCTGCATCTCTGGATTGCCTTGACTAATGATGCTGAAATTCTACACACTTATAGAACCTATCAAATAAATATTTTGTGCAAAGTTTTAACTAATTTGGTTTATGAGTTATGATTGATCAAAGAAATGAGATTTCCAGCATAGGCCATTCGTGAAGTCTATTACGGGATAGAGCACTCTCGCGCCTTCCTTGATTTATCTATATCTATATATCTATTTATCTATATCTCCCTCTCTCCCCTTTCCCTCTCTCCTTCTCTCTTAACAATCAAAAATAATAAAGAAAGATAATAAAGAAAGATTGGAATAGTCCATTGTAAACAAAAGTGAATATCACCATAGGTAGTTTATTGCTAATCGCCTGAGGCGCCTCTACCAGAGAATGCCAATAAGGCTGCTCAGGTATTTTTTGTAGGCCACAGTGCGCTTATCCTAGTGCACTGGCTTCTCAAAACCACACCTGATCTTGTGTCTAACCCTAACCCCATGGAGAAGGTAAATAATATGAAGGGGATGGTGTTCATCCCTGGTAGGCTTTGTGATCTCTACTTCCTGTTGGCAACTTCCTGTCTCAAATCTACTGATGCTGTGCAATTGAGGAAATACAAGTTTTTCAGGTTGTTAGGTAGGGGCAGCACAAACCAGACCTCCACTGGAAGAGTGCGGGGACCTTGGGGAGACTTATTGCCACCCAAATCCCAGAGAAGACCAATGGTCCTTACCAGCGAGAAATCAATGGTAAGTGGCTGTTGCGATACCGCATGGTTATTTGCGGTGGTGATCGAAAAGAGGTGGAGAGTACTGGAAATCTGGGAGGCTTGTTGTCACTTAGACTCCAGGAAATACAACCGGTTGTTGTCGGTGAGCAATTACTGACGATGACCTGTGTGAGAACTCATAGTGAGTAGTAGTAGTAGTAATAATTATAATAAAATGCATCGAGTTGTTGTGCACCTGAGCACTATACACAATGATTCCATTATCAATGATGCATTGTAGGCATTTGATATTGAAGGCTTCATCGACTGCGGTGCAGCGATCGCACAGGTGCTGTCTTCAAGAAAATTTTAAACGATCTTAATGCAAATAAATATGAATTTATACTAGCAAAACTAGGGTTGCTATGGTCGCATAGTTTTGCAAAGGATATATGACGAATGAACATATACTATACTGCCTCCCCCCCCTACAAAGGAAGGGGTCTCATGACCACAGAACATTGTTTGAAATGAGTATATTTGCTAACGACACCACACTCTACTCTCGTCATGTGGGCAAAACGGACGTTCACATATCCAAGGCAATATCTGAATCCTTAGAAAATTACCTCCAGTCTGTAGTGGATTAGAGTCATAAATGGATGGTAACATTTAATGCCACAAAGACAAAGCTCCTTTCCTTTAATAACTACAAGAAACCTCTTCAACCACCGATTGCCATGGAAAATAACACCCTACCTGAGAGTCCAACGTTCAAACTCCTCAGCCTAACATTCACAGGTAACATGAATTGGAAAAATACATTGAAGACATTGCCAAGGCTGCTCCAAAAAAAGTGGGCTCCCTCAAAAGGTCCAAAAAAGAGTCTCTAATCTAATAGGCCCTTCACTATCCACCAAGCTCCAGCCCCTGTCCCATCGCCGGAATGTTGCATCCTTATGCTTGTTTTACAAGTACTTCAATGGAATGTGCTCCGATAAACTAATTGCTCTGGTGTCCCTCAATGTAAATACACTCGACCAACCCGATAATCAGCTTAGTCCCATCCATTCACTGTGGAGGTCCATAGATGCCGGAGAGCCTTCTACTCCAACAGCTTCCTTGTACTGCCTGCCTTTGGAACTCCCTCACTGTTCTGTTTCCCTGACTGTACGGACATGCAGAAATTTAAAACTAATATGAACAAGGATCTTGCTGCATAGCTCCCAAATTAAGATGACCCCCAAAACTTTCACCCAAATTCTCAGTAGCCCCTTACGTCTACAGTGGCAACTTGCCTTGTTTGAAGTGAACTAAGTTAAAAAAAAAAAAAAAAGAAGTTATATATATATAAATGAATAAATGCGAAATATTTTAACATTATCCTTACTATGTTTATATCAATACATGTTACGCTTATTTAATTCAGTTATATATTTAAGTATTTTCAAATACATTATATATAGCCAAAAGAACACTGCATAAACACATTCATCCCGATGCTTCATAAGCATAATAATTTTATAAACACCTAATAAATTAATATTCTGAACAATACATTTCTATTTTTGTTTTGCAGTTTACTTATATGTATACAAAAGTATGTTAATATTAATATTATTATTATTAGTAGTAGTAATATTAATAAATACATTTAATATTTTTGGTTTTCCTTTTTCATATATATATATATATATATATATAAATGACAAATGCAAATGTTTTTTGCCATCTATCCTAACTATATTAACATCAAAACAGGTTGTGCTTTATTAATTCTATGATACAATATGACATTTTATAATATCGTATATATAGTAATCTACAAACATTGATACCTTTAGGTATTCCTAATTTGCATATTAATTTCATAAACAGCTTCTTGGAAATTAATATTCTGTAATATTCTTTTGTAATTTGCATTATCATATTTTCTTATATATACGCAATAGTTTCATCGATAGTAAAACCTCTGATGTTGCTAGGATGCAGAGAACAAATATTACACTTTGATGTCAGCCAAAAAGCATAGGAACTATGAAAATGTTTTCATAACTAGGCATTTTTTAATAACTGAAAAAAAAAACCTGATTTAATATCTAATTGTATTATTTTTTTAATAAGGGTGGGTTGTGTGTAGTATCTGTTCTGTTGTCATAAGACTTTCCTAACCCTAACCACTACATCTGTAAACAAATCCTAACCCTAACCACTACATCTGTAAACAAATCCTAACCACTACATCTGTAAACAAATCCTAACCCTAACCACTACATCTGTAAACAAATCCTAACCCTAACCACTACATCTGTAAAGGAATCCTAACCCTAACCACTACATCTGTTAAGAAATCCTAACCCTAACCACTACATCTGTTAAGGAATCCTAACCCTAACCACTACATCTGTTAAGGAATCCTAACCCTAACCACTACATCTGTTAAGAAATCCTAACCCTAACCACTACATCTGTTAAGAAATCCTAACCCTAACCACTACATCTGTTAAGAAATCCTAACCCTAACCACTACATCTGTTTAGAAAACCATAACCCTAACCACTACATCTGTTTAGAAAACCATAACCCTAACCACTACATCTGTTAAGAAATCCTAACCCTAACCACTACATCTGTTAAGAAATCCTAACCCTAACCACTACATCTGTTAAGAAATCCTAACCCTAACCACTACATCTGTTTAGAAAACCATAACCCTAACCACTACATCTGTTAAGAAACTCTAACCCAAACCACTACATCTGTAAAGAAATCCTAACCCTAACCACTACATCTGTTAAGGAATTCTTGCACACTTATGATAATAAGTATAGGTAATATAAAATAAAAATGAGTGGTAGAATCAACAGAGAGAAATATATAGACAGCTAAGTGAGAGATGGATGACTTGTTCAGTTAATTACAAATTACTGCTAATAAAAGAATTAAAACAGAATTTTGTTTTTAAACATAAGTCATTCCCAAAACTAAGGAATATTTTAGAATATATTCTGTGTCATTAAAGTATATAGGAAAAAAGGCCTCAGGAAAAGGTTGATGAAATGGAGCTTTAATATAATAAACATATGTGTCACTCAGACAGCTGTTTCGTCGTATCACAGCTTGCCAGTGTGATTAGATGTGTCGTGTGTTGTCATGCTGAGATTCGAAACTCGATCACGTGATCAAAATCATCATCAGCAAGTGAAATTATGTTTATATATATTTTGGTTTATATATTCGCATTATCGACAACAGGGAGAGCTCTATTCTTAAAAGAAAAAATGAAAGAGCTACGCGTTACGCTAAGTGGCAATCGTTTATTCTTTTACGAGAGAACTCAACCGACGTGTGCGTGTGTGTGGGGGGTGGGGGGCTATGTAGAGTAGATCGGTAAGCATGCAAATAAACAGAGACTGGCATTCGGTAGATTTAAGGAAATATTGAATTCGTAAGAAACGCTTATCGCTAATTGAAGGCATGCAATTAGAGTTCGTTGAAGCGGCTTATTAGCGAGCGTTGGCCCCGAGAAGAGTTGAGAGAGTTCTGTTTTATCGGATGGATGACATGTGACGAAGATAGCATCAATGAGATAAAAACATGTGTTAAAAATGTTTTTTAATTAATTAATAAATATTGTATATATGGATGACCTAATTACTGGCCGGCATAAGTTCATATATACATATATATATATATATGTATAATTATTTCCACAATCAGACAATGCCGCAGCCCACAACCCATGAAAAAAAACCGGAAGTCCTTGACTAGAGTTTCACTACTGAGGAGCCCAAAGGAGGGCGAAACTCGAGTTTAGGACTTCCGGTTTGTTTCTTTCATAGGTTGTGGGCTGCGGTGTTGTCTGATTGTGGAAATCATTATATATATCATCTCACATTCAAAATCTAATATCAATATCTAATATCTATATCTATCTATATATATATATATATATATATATATATATATATTGCTCATATAGTTCTTATGAGTTTTTTGTTTATAGTTCATCCGATCTGTTTATGAAATAGTGCTCAATAACAAAAAAAGATACAATTGTGTATAATTGTTTATTTATACAAAAAGTATGGCTACATATGTGCATACATGTTTCGGCTACAACTTTATTTAAGACTTCTCCAGAGTCTTCACTGTCGGACATAACCTGATGAGGCTAAGTCTTGAATAAGGTCGTAGTCGAAACATGTATGCAAATATGTAGCCATAATGCTTGTATAAATAATCATTTATATTAAGATATCCTAAAAAAATTTTAATTAGAACCATTGGGGATACTTTTTAATAGGGTAGCCCATAGAGTAAATGTGGTATTGTGGTTGCTGCTGACGTGAAAGTGATGGACAAATGGTGAAAGAATGAAAGGAACAGTGCTTGGACGAATGTGGCAAAATGCATCCGGTTAAGAATAGGATAGACCAATACCCCCCCCCCTCACACAAACAAACATGCACACAGTTTTGATGACCTTGTGTCTAATTTGTAAGGGAAATTAATTTTTAATTTTTTTTTTTAATAAATAATTCAAAATGTTACAATGTCTCAGCCTCGGTCAGAAGAGGAGAAATCCTTCTAGACAGAGTCATTTGTTGGTCTTAAAAGTAGAGTGCACGTTTCTAGGGAGCTGGATTTTCTCCACATTAAAAAGTGACTGTGTCTAACTTTGTCCTCGTGGGGAGTGAGGAATAAAAAAAAATGCGGTTGTCTTTATTTTAAAAAAATAAATAAATGTTGACACTTTTTCTTCTCCGCATTATGTTTGGGGGTTGCACAGAGATTGTTGGGTGCTTTAAAGTAGTGTTTTATAGGCCGATATATATATATATATATATATATATATATATATATATATATATATATATGTGTGTGTGTGTGTGTGTGTGTGTGTGTGATGTGTTTTTGTATAAGAGAAAATAGAGTGCTCTATTATGCATCTAAGAGAATAATATTTTATTTCAAATAACAATATACATTAATTCGAGCGTCTATCGATACCTGCAGTTTCACAGAAAACACTGGGCACAATAAGCGATATATCAATAAGTAAACAATATGCATTTAGCTTTAGCACTTTACTGCCGTTTCACTGTATTATCCTAGCATCAGAATTGAAGCATGGTGTGTATTTTGGTGACGATAAACATAGATAGATAGAAGGAAAAGAGAGAGTGGGCTAATAGATAGATAGATAGATAGATAGATAGATAGATAGATAGATAGATAGATAGATAGATAGATAGACTAAGCGAAAAGATCTGCTTATTGGAGGATCACTGGATAATTTGTAAAATAATGAACACAGGCGCGAGATATGAAGAGGGTCGCCGCTGCAGTGTCCGTAGAACAACAAACTATCAAGATTTCAACTCAAAACAAAAATAAATAAAAATAGACCGAACAATTATATATAAAAAATTTTTTTGAAAGAGACGCTTACTTTTTTTTTTTTTTAATGCAAAAATATAAGAACCAAAAATTGCACACAATTTTGTCAATATTTGATCGCGCCCCCTCCCACGCCCCCCCTTCTGACGACAACATCAAAAGCTGAAAAAGTAAAAAAAAAAAAATGCATTGGTCATCATCATCATCATCATGATCAATAATTAATTTTACAAATGATTTCGCGTGTCGTTTTTACCTGAGTAGTAAGGTTCGTGCATGGTTGACATTTTCAGCAGGAGGAAAGAGAGAGAGGCAAAAAGAGAGAAACATACAAAATCAGATGCGCGTGTCGTCGGTGTAAAACTAACGAGGGACTTTCGAGTACACCCGCGCGCGCGCGGGCAAACGGAGGAGGATGGAGAGGGGTGAGGAGGGGGAGGAGGAGGAGGAGACGAAGGCAAACATCAACGCGTCAGCGAAAGAGAGAGGGATGCGGCGACCTTCTTGATGATGACGATGATGGTGATGATCAAATAACAGGGAAACTTAGAACTAATTCCGGGTTTTCAGCTGTGACCATATTTCTTCGACAAGTTCGACACATAAAAGAAAGAAGAAGCAAGAGAGAGAGAGAGAGGGGAGAGGTAGAGAGAGAGAGAGAGGGGGGAGGTAGAGAGAGGGAAGGTAGAGAGAGAGAGAGAGGGGACGTAGAGAGAGAGAGAGGGGACGTAGAGAGAGAGAGAGAGGGGAGGTAGAGAGAGAGAGGGGAGGTAGAGAGAGAGAAAGGGGGACGTAGAGAGAGAGAGGGGGACGTATAGAGAGAGAGAGGGGGGAGGTAGAGAGAGAGAGGGGAGGTAGAGAGAGAGAGAGAGAGGAGGTAGAGAGAGAGAGGGGAGGTAGAGAGAGAGAGAGAGAGGAGGTAGAGAGAGAGAGAGGGGAGGTAGAGAGAGAGAGGCGAGGTAGAGAGAGAGAGAGGCGAGGTAGAGAGAGAGAGGCGAGGTAGAGAGAGAGAGGCGAGGTAGAGAGAGAGAGGCGAGGTAGAGAGAGAGAGGCGAGGTAGAGAGAGAGAGAGAGAGAGAGAGAGGGGAGGTAGAGAGAGAGAGAGAGAGGGGAGGTAGAGAGAGAGAGAGGGGAGGTAGAGAGAGAGAGAGGGGAGGTAGAGAGAGAGAGGGGAGGTAGAGAGAGAGAGGGGGGAGGTAGAGAGAGAGAGAGAGGGGGGAGGTAGAGAGAGAGGGGGAGGTAGAGAGAGAGGGGAGGTAGAGAGAGAGGGGAGGTAGAGAGAGAGGGGAGGTAGAGAGAGAGAGGAGGTAGAGAGAGAGAGGAGATAGAGAGAGAGAGGAGATAGAGAGAGAGAGGAGGTAGAGAGAGAGGAGGTAGAGAGAGAGAGAGGAGGTAGAGAGAGAGAGAGGAGGTAGAGAGAGAGAGAGGCGAGGTAGAGAGAGAGAGGCGAGGTAGAGAGAGAGAGAGGCGAGGTAGAGAGAGAGAGAGGCGAGGTAGAGAGAGAGAGAGGCGAGGTAGAGAGAGAGAGAGAGAGAGAGGCGAGGTAGAGAGAGAGGCGAGGTAGAGAGAGAGAGAGAGAGAGGCGAGGTAGAGAGAGAGAGAGAGGGGAGGTAGAGAGAGAGAGGGGGGAGGTAGAGAGAGAGAGGGGGGAGGTAGAGAGAGAGAGAGGGGGGAGGTAGAGAGAGAGGGGGAGGTAGAGAGAGAGACGGGGGAGGTAGAGAGAGAGACGGGGGAGGTAGAGAGAGAGACGGGGGAGGTAGAGAGAGAGACGGGGAGTGTAGAGAGAGAGACGGGGAGTGTAGAGAGAGAGACGGGGGAGGTAGAGAGAGAGACGGGGGAGGTAGAGAGAGAGGGGAGGTAGAGAGAGAGGGGAGGTAGAGAGAGAGAGGAGATAGAGAGAGAGAGAGGAGGTAGAGAGAGAGGAGGTAGAGAGAGAAAGAGGAGGTAGAGAGAGAGAGAGGAGGTAGAGAGAGAGAGAGGAGGTAGAGAGAGAGAGAGAGGAGGTAGAGAGAGAGAGGAGGTAGAGAGAGAGAGAAAGAGAGGGGGTGTAGAGAGAGAGAGGGGGTGTAGAGAGAGAGAGGGGGTGTAGAGAGACAGAAAGAGGGGAGAGACAGAGAGAGGGGAGAGAGACAGAGAGAGGGGAGAGAGACAGAGAGAGGGGAGAGAGACAGAGAGAGGGGAGAGAGACAGAGAGGGGAGAGAGACAGAGAGAGGGGAGAGAGGCAGAGAGAGGGGAGAGACAGAAAGAGGGGAGAGACAGAGAGAAGATAGAGAGATAGGTAAGGAGTGAGATAGCGAGAGATTAAAACGCAACCATCGCTACTTAACATTTTCTCATTCCACCATTTAAGCAGAATTAACGATAACATGCAATACCAGCGCTTCCCGGCCTTTCGGCTAGGATTGAAGTGTAATATCTGTTCAGTCTCGAGATGCCATCCTCCCAAGAATTACCGCTTCCTTGAGAGAGTGCAGACGAAACTATAAAGATTGATTTTTTTTCATAGTCCAGAATGTCCCTTTCTGAGGAACGGTTATTTGTGAGAGAATACTGAGGGTACATGAAACCTATTTTTTGTAACTGGTCCAGAGTGCTCTTTTTTGGACACCAGACTTTTTCACCCACAAACCGACCCTCCTCTTGTAGGGAGAGGGGGAGCAGGTAATTAGAAAATAAGTAAACTACCATATGAAAATGTTCGTTTGTGTCTCCTGACTCATCCTAAAAAGAAATGAATACATGCTTTAAAAAAAAATTAATATACTTTTCTATTCACGCCCCCAGCCATCCCTTTTAACCCCTCTTTCACCTGGTTCACCTTTTCAGATAATGGAACAGCCTGACAGCGATCTCATTCCGGTAGTTGCAGCTGTTGATTTCCTTCCTGCCAAAGAAGATAAGATGTGGCACAAGGCCAGAAGGCACACACTGACTCTGCAAAAAATAGCCATGAACAGGCTCGTCAGCATTCCCCGGTAGGGGCGCTTACGGCGACCAGCCATAAACCAAGCCCTCCTCAAAGAGAGGCTCTCATCGCATGTTAACGAGTCGTGTTGCAATGGCCGGAAGAGTGCACTTCCTAGTACTAACCCTAACCCTAACCTCACCCCGACAGAAGAGGGCCTGGAGTCACCATGGTAGCAACTGGCCTGTCGGATTAAGTGCCGAGGCGGATCTCTGTGAATATGACAGCCACATGGGCAGCTACTGGCATTCACTTTCCACTATTGCATGCATTTCTCTTATTTTTGGGGCACTTCTGCAGTTTACGGACCTTGCTATTTTTTAGATAGGATTTTCAAGTTAAATTGAATTTTCCCGGTATTTTTTGTTTATTAAATTGTACGGTGAAAGTACAGAATAGTCTACCCATGTTAAGAATGGGTTTCTAAATAATAACGTTATTATTTCAGCACGGTCCATTAACTACACAAGTACTATTTGTTTTAAATGTGTCCAACCATCCATCTAAGGGGTTCGGTCAGTTGGTATATCAAGCTTACATTTGAAATAACATTTCAGTCCGCACGCATACAATCCTCATGGCATCAAGCTACATTTAGTGCTGCTGTAGTTATTTCTGCTGTGCATGGAAGAATGACGACACACTGATATATGAAAATATGATATATCTTTATTGTCAGTGGCAGTGAAGGAGTGTAGGTTAGTGAGAAGGAAGACGAACGCACAGGAATTTGATGTGGTTTTTCTCAGGCACAAATTGCCAACCAACTGACGATATCAATTTTGGGTTGTTATTATATAGCAATTTGTAACCCCCTTGCAAACGCCTACCGTGGGACTTCACTGTCAATGTACCCACGCCCTAGAGCATTTTATTGAAAAAATAATTCTTTAAAAATATACGATGACGTCAGAATTTTTATGATGACATCATCAATCGTTAACAAAAGTTAAATGCCTTTTTTTGTAGCTACATATTTTTTTTATCAATTATAAGAGCATTTCATGATTTTAATTTAGGAAATGTCACTGAATTTAGTAGGAAAATTTGGCACTTCTGCATTTCAACTGTCACTTGGACTTAATTTGCTTTCCTCTTTTGAAGGCAGGGGCAGACAACCAACCGGAAGTAACCGAATTAGATGTTTTTATTCAAAATGACAATATTAATAGTGAAGAATAATAACAGTGAACAATGTATCGTTATTGAATATGAAAATATTTTATTTAATAATTAAAAAAATTATAAAAATAATAAAAATGTGTTTTTTTTTATTGTATGAATTAAAATTTTATCAAAATAGTCAACAGTGATCTTTTAAAACGAAAATTTATGATTTAAAACGGAAATCCAACAAACCGTCAATATTGGTTTTTGACTCGGTGGAATGAATGGAACTCTTCAATTATTAAGTCCAAGTGACGCTTGAAATGCAGAAGTGCCGAAAATTTTCATTGCTTTAAAAGTTATGGTGGAACAAATATATGTCTTATACTATTATACCTGCATGGAGTGGGGAGCTCTAAGTCCCCCAGTTCCCACCTACATATAATAGGATTGCGTTAGTTGAAAACAAGGAATTAGATTTTAACCCCTAGAGATAAATCTCTTTTCGGCGATTGTACCAGAAGGAAGAGGGGCATTTTTATTTCCCAAACTTTGTATTTGCCAAAAGTATTGATCAAAGAGCCACGAGATAACCCGATGCTGTTGCTATAGAAACAAGACCCGAGAGACTGCAACTGGCTATCAGCACAATTGCATTAAGTGTATTAAATTCCGCCATCCATTTGCATCGGTATCCATGCCTGTCGTAACTGGCAAAGGACGTGGCAGTCATAAATAACAACAAATCATCTTTTTCCTCAACTGTCGCAGTTTTGTATCAATATTACATTGCATGCGAGCAGATTTTCTCACTGGCTTTTATGCCGAACACGGTGCAATGCTGAACAATAGTTTTGGAGCCTATACATGTTATAAGTTTGCTCCCTACCCACATACACACTTCATAAGATACTTGGAATTCAAAGAGTTAATCATGCCAAAGTTAGTAGAATTCTGACACAGTTTATACGAGTAGAGGTTATAAATGTTGGGGTTAGGGGGGCTATAAATATTAGGGCTGGGGGGGGCATAAATGTTAGGGGGCTGTTAGGGTTAGGGGGGGTTATAAATGTTAGGGTTAGGGGGCTATAAATTTTAGGGTTGGGTGGGCTATAAATGTTAGGGTGGGGGGGGGGGGCTGTAAATGTTAGATTATAATTACAATAGCATTATGCCTATCTAACTTCATTAAATCAGTCAATCCCTTCTTTATTGCTGCAATGCTAAACAGTAGTTTTGGAGCCTATACATGTATTTATGTTGATAATTTATTTTACCTCCGAACATTTAATTTATTTTTCTTCTTTTTTTATATTACATGTATTTTGTTTAATGATTGAATAGGTTGGATGGGACAATACTTCATAAGAAAAGTCCTCACTTCCAATAGTGTTTATAGTTTGTTTATTGAATAAAGACCACCACCACCACCACTTTATTCCCACCCTTTCTCTCAAATCCATACTTATCACTTCCTCCGATGTTTTGTTTGGCCTTTCTCTTTCAACTGACCCTTATACCTAAACTGTCCATCATCTAGTAACCCAAAAACTCTCATCCATTCTTTCAATGTGACCAAACCAACAAAGTCTCCTGTTTTGCTCACACCTTAGACTGTTCAGATGTAATCTTCCTTTGAGGTCATCAGATCTAAGCCTGTCTTTAAGACTGACATTATGCATCCATCGTATCATTCTCGTATCATTTCTCTCCATGCAACACATTCTCAATCCTCACTGACCAGGTTTCACTTCCATACATCATCACACTGTGTACGCGTGCCCGATAGATTCTTCCCTTGGTCAGCATTAGTAATGGCAGAAGTTCCCTTAAATTACTTCATCCACTCTTAATTTTTGCAATCACACCAACACCTGCTCCTTCCTGTGCTCCAATAAATTTAAATGTAATGGCTGGCGTTATTTAACATTATGTTTCTTTGAAATGATATCCAGAGTTTGGGTTAGAAAACATACATCCACAAAATTTACATTACTAGAATTAATGGACCTATAGGGACCAATTTCTAGCCCCTGCAAAGGATCACGATGCTGGCGACCCCTATAAATGCGAATTGGTTCATTGCTGTATGCACACAAAAGCTCTCTTTGCATGTACATTATCCCATAGTCATAATTCCTTATCCTTTATCCCTTGGGCAGTGTGCACATGATTTTTATTATCGATTATGTTTGAATTCATGTTTTGAAACATGACGTGAATCGTAAACTTATGACATCACGCCAAAGCTATAATTATTTTGTTACAGTAATCTTTTAAGCTCTATTTTCAAGAAAGTCAAAATCGATCAGTTGGTAGAACCTCATAACGGATAAAGTACTAAGTAAAATTCAGTTCTAAGTGACGTCACTCTTCTGGAGGTTGAAGGTTCAATCCTCACTGCGGGCGATATTAGGAATTGCTAATTACTGAAGACTTCTACCCGGTCATGACTGATGTGACGATAGCATGCTTCCCGAGTTAGACAGAAAGATTCTCGAGTTGGACAAGATGCACCTGAAGAAGGTCGGAGGTTACACTGGCCGAAACGTTGTGAGAATCATGTTCAAGATGAGAACAGTAGTCCGAAAAATCCAAATTATACACAATCTTTACTTATATAAGATAGATTAAAACACAAAAGCAAACTAATTAACAAGATGTGAAAACTTTGTTGATTTCAAATGATTGAAAAAAAAAACTTCCATGCAATATTGAATTTTTGTTTAATTACAAACTAGCAAAGTAACCCGTTATTGCCCGGGAGCGATTTTTTCAGATTTTAAAGCCGGAGGCATCATTCGTAAAACTTTAGGAACAAAAATAAACCTAAAAAAAAATTTTTTTTTAATAAAACCACGAGTTCAATTCTCAAAACAAATTTTGCAATACAAGACTCTTGGATTTTCAAGGTTAAAAAAAAAATGTCATGTTTTAATCGCAACGAAAATGAGATTTTTGATAAGAGTAAGATAAGAAAAACAAATTTATCGCTGAATTGACGAGAGAACCGAGCATCACGATGACAGAACAAGATGTTTTGCTGCATCACGCTAGCTTTTTTTTTCATTAACTGCAACTGCGCCAAACGTGCGTGTCTGCCATCCTTAATTGATGCCGCGTTGCACATCATCATCAGGGTCTTTTTTTTTTTTCATTCCTGGTGGAGGAACCCCTCCCTGGTTTCTTTCCATCTTGTTTTATCCCTTGCTAGGCGTGGCCAAGTAGGACCTAGTTGACTATCGAGGTCGTCTCTCCACCGGGTTTTTGGCCTTCCTATAGGTCTTTTCCATTGCTTCGGGGTCCATTCTGTTGCTCTATATGCACACCTGTTGTTTGTATATCTCGAAAGGTGACCTGCCAATCTACGTTTTGCCATTCGTATTCTAGTGATAATGTTGTTTACTTCAGTTTGCTGTCTGATCCAGGTGTTTCTTTTTCTATCGTGCAAACTAATGCCGAGCATAATGTGTTCCATTTTGTACGGTGCCACTCTTAGCTTTTCCATCGCTGCATTATTAAGTGTCCATGTTTCACTACCATATGTCATAACAGGCATGATCTATTCATCGAACATTTTCTTACCTTGACAGAATGCAAAACCGACTTCGCAACATAGTGGGGACATTCTCTCCCCCTCTCGACAGCACTCTCTAGTTTCTCTGCTACGTCGTTATTTTCATGGTAGGTGCTCTACTAAGCTATTATCTATGGTTCTTTACTGTAAAACATTCACATCAAGCACTTGTTTAGTTACCACCACTGCAGAGAACTTTCCTTTATGGACCTAGAACCAAACGGAATTTCCATGAACATAGTTTATTTCCAAGAACTTCCCATCTGTATAACACAATACAATGGGAGTGCTTCCCTGCTGACTACACTATAGTCGTCTTCAAGTCCAGTGTCCTTTTAAGTAATCAAATCCAGCCCTTTTCATCCATTGTTTCCAATCCTCTCATAGTATTATTCATCATCCAATTGACAATCTCATTAACTCTTATCCTCGAGTGGCCTTTTAGCCTTGATAAGCGGTGACTCATTAGTATAAAAGTAAGTATGCTTTATAGAATTCGAAATGTTCTCTTTCCCTCAACGGATGTAGAGTAACTGTCAAAAAGGTCTACCCATAAACAGGTTAAACGGCTGACCGGAAACAAAGTTATCCTCCTTCTCAACAGATAAAAAAAAAAAGCTCTGTCATCCCGAAGCAAACTGGTTTTCAGGTGCCAGTAGACCTACTTTTCATTCCATTTTATCTGTTCCAAACATTTCTGCTACAAGAAGGCCAGGAGCTAGGTTTAGTCGTCAGAGGCTTTTTGATACGCGGAATCGTTTTGACAAGTGCTACCAGATCAGGCTGTTCGAAGATACCGGCTTCCCAACTTAAAATGCACCAAACATTGATGTTATTGTTTTTATCCCCTTTCCCTCTGCACAACTCAATCATGCTTTGCACAGCTAAACACAAAAACAGTTTTCCTCTACAAAACAACCAAACTAAACACCATGAATATTTGAAGATATAAAGAACTTTAAGCATAAAAACTTTTACCAAAATGACCTGATTAAATAACCCGAAAAGGTTGATATGCCATAACACAAAACAATCAAACCTATTTGCTTGGAATATTTAAACAGCTGACAAAAGCTTATTCTCAACAGCCATTTGGAAATAAACATACATGTATATAAAATGATGTGAACAAAATCTAATAAATATACGATATTGACATAAAAATGTTGTTTGGCTCATGACAAATGAAACGGACCGTAAAAAATATCTCACAGAAATGTTTTTTGGAAATGTGAAAAAATAAAATAAAAACATGGTTATTGGAATATAAAATGAACCTGACTTATATATGCTCTGTTGTTACTAATTGACAATCATCGAGCTGAATCTTTTAAAGAAACTGCAAGATAAAAAAGGCACTGATAGTATATGCTAATACATATGTCATTAATAATATATATATATATATATACATATAGTAAAGTATGAAAATATATTTATGGCAATTAAGCTATACAGAGGCGTCCGCGTTTCATCCCCATGACGAAACTTGACGATTCCCTTTGAGGATGAAACGCGGACGCCTCTGTAACTTAATTACCATAAGTATATTTTTATACTTTACTACTAAGCTCTACTCACGCATTGAGCACTGTTGAAGTAAATACTAAAAATCTATACAATATATTTTATCACCTTATAATATTATATGCATATACATGAAATAATAATAATGATATATATGTATATATATATATATGTGTGTGTGTGTGTATCTTTTAAACAAACGGAGGAAAATTCATTGGTTGAAGGAAACGAATAAGTAGAAAGATGATAAAATCAAATATTGATTAGAGGGACACAGCTTTACTATAAAAAAAGTTTGTAGAATGTAAATCCATGCAATTAGCCTGGAGATTTGCATAGGGAATGAAATACAAACGCCTGTGTAGCTTACTTGCCATAAGTATATATATATATATATATATATATATATATATATATATATATTTATATATGTTTTCTTTTTACTTCAGTCGAAGTTCTCAGAAATCAAGGGGCCCCTTTATGGAACTAACACTTGATCTCTATATGAGATACATAGATATTCGAATATTCCATTAAAGTTTACCTTTACCTGTAAAACGTTGAGCTAGTAAAGAAGTTAAAAACATTAATTTTCTTCTTCCCAATTGACCAGTTAACTATGTTAGAGTATATCTTTATTGTGGTCTCTTCGTCTTACCGGATTCCAGGACAAGAATTCATCTAGTCTGGTGGAGTATCTAGCTAAGTGCTTTTACTTCACTATAAGAAGGTGCGCCATTCCTCGTATGAGCAAGTGTATAGCCCTGCTGATGAGATATTACGTGTGTTGTGAATACTATGTTATTTTGAATATGTGGCCAGGATTTATTTGTAGGGAGAAATATCCTCATGTCAGGTTGTCCTGAAAAACCCTTGTACGGAGAGACCGAAGACACTCGAGGATTGTGTCTAGTAGGTAATTCAAACTCTCCAGTAGGTAATTCAAACTCTTCTGTGTGTGTGTGCATAGACACATACTTATGACCTTACACAATATCTGTATGCATAAAGGTGCATAGGTAGACTGATGCATGTACATATATATGCACCCAAACATTGTATCAAACATGGCCAACAACAGGATGCATTGCATATGCATGCATCCAGTTGTTCTCCATATTTATAAAGAAGACAACCAGGTTTATGAACATATGATTATCATTATAATCATTATCATATACTCAGAGCTGCAAAAATTACTATTATTGTATCCACCCATGTACAAGCCCCCCCCCCCTCTCTCTCTAGTCCATTTTAGATGAACACGCCCTTCTTTGGCACGTGATCCAGGCCTACAGAACAAACGCCGTTAGCATGTAGCCTCTCCCTCTACCTTCTTCCCTCTACCATCCTCCCACCATCACCCCTCGAGTCATTATTATAACTCCTGCTCATCTTGTTGCTGCTGCTGATTTTATTTTAGACAAGTTGGCCAGCATTCATTTTTTTATTCCCCCCCCCTTTCTTTCTTTCTTCTCCCCCCCCCCCTCTCCGCCTAACAACGTGCACAAAAAAGACATCGCTTCAGCTGGGCTTCAATCTTAACAGGGCTTCTTCAGAAACAAAACAACGCGTGCACATCTATTTGCTAATTAATTAATTTAGCACTAATTGTGTTCAATTCTAAACGATTTAGCAACCACACTCTTCCTATACGTTCGTGTCCGGCTACAAAACAAGTCATTTTTAGATGCGGCCAAGCGTCTTCATAAGAGGTACTGTCCGTCAATAACACTTAAGTATTTTTGTTTTTAATGGAAATCGCTCCAGACAAGGCATAAAGCCACTTGATGTAAGATACTAAAAAAAAAATACCATTTCAAGGTAAAAAAAACTAGCCAACGATAAGTGTTATATGGATAGATTCCGACCCAGAAAACAGAAATTGTTCCCCCTTTGTCAGAAACATCGCTCATGGAATGTGAGGACTAAAGGACAAAATAAGGAAAGCGAGAGTTACGAAGCTGCCGAAAGTAAACCCAAATGCTAAATATGCAGACTGAATGGATCTTAATTTTCGATTCATTCAAGCATCGAAAATAAGAGATCCTATTCGTAAGTAGGTCTGTCACGTTTCAGTTTGAGAAAGCAGTTTCGTTGGTCTGTCACGATCAATTTTAAAATAGCATTTTTTAGATGCATATACGTACTTCTATAAGAGTCTGTCCATCACGTTTAAGTTTGTTACGGCTTTTTCATCGCTAAGTGTACATATAGAATGGGCGTATCCTAAGAACTTCCCATCTGTGGAACACATTACCACGAGATTGCTTTCCTGCGAGCTACAACATGGTTGTCGTCAAACCAAAACTCTTAACCAAACCAGATCAAAACACAAGTCCAACCGAACACAATCCATCAGCCCAGGACCCATCTGTTTGTGAGAGGCACACAAAAGGCCAACTAACTCCTCCCCCTCCTATACGTTGGAATATATAGATATTCTGATCCTTTGTGGCAGATCACCCAGTTATCCACTTGAAAATAATGGCCAGCCTTATCTATGGACATAAAAAAACCTACTGCTTAGGGGTTCCATATTTGGACAGCCATCAAATTTGGAAGACACTGAGTGGATCATAACCAAAGCAGGGAACCTCGTATCTGTAGAACCATTACTTTTTTTTTTTTTTGAAGTGGACAAATCGAATTCTGGGTGGCCAACCCCAAACCAGAGATATTTCTCACTTGCAGCAAGCCTGTTATTCACATGCATTGCAAACATGCAACCCACTAAACATACATGTTTACACATATACAACATGGCAGCTGCATGTTGGAGGATAAACCAGGCTAATAGATTGTGTTCGGTTGGAAGATACGTTTGTCTTCATTTGCAGGCTTATTGTTCAGAAAATTAGTAACGTCTATCAAAATAAAACATTTTTTTTTTTAACAGTTCACCCCAAAGACAAGACAAGTTGCCACTGTAGATGTAAGGGGCTACTGAGAATTAGGGTGAAATATTAGGGGATCATCCTAAATGTGCAGCTAGATGTTTGTTCACATAAATTTTTAATTTCTGCATGTTCATAGAGTCGGGGAAACAGGGAGCGAGTTCCAAAGGCTGGCAGCTCGAAGAAAAAGGCTATTGGAGTAGAAGGCTCTTCGGCATCTGGGGACCTCCACAATGAATGGATGAGATTTAACTAATTATCGGGTTGGTCGAGTGTATTTACGTCAAGGGGGCACCAGAGCAGCAAGTTCGTCGGAGGACATTCCATTGTAGTACTTTACAAGTACTACAAAGATGCAACATTGCGGCAATGGGACAGGGGCTGGAGCTTGTTGGATAGTGAGGTATCTAGTAGATTAGAAACTTTTTTTTAAACCTTATCTACGATGGAGAGACTAGTGGATGGTGCACCAGCCTAGATGTGACAACAATACTCCATGCATGTGCGAGTGGTGGCTTTGTATAGATATAGGATACTGTCAGGTGTGAGAAGTTTTCTAGCACGGTAGAGAGAGCCCACCATCTTAGCAGCAGCATTGGCAATGTCTTCAATGTACTTGTTTCAATTCATGTAACCTGTGCAGGTGTTTGAACGTTGGCAATCAGTGGCTGTTTTAAACTAGAGTTTTGGTTTTGTTTAGAGGATAAATCCTTTTGTTACAACAGTTACGACAGAGACCACGTCCTTGACACTAAAAACTGGTGTGTGAATCGAGCACCGATTACAGACGAAAACAGCAAGTGGACGATCAGTGAAAGCACACAGACACGTTCAGTCATTTCAAGCTCATTCAACGTTTAACCTTGAGAACCAGTGTTCATCTCTAACTTTCAAGCATGGCACACGGTAAGGTTCTGCATACACCGACAAAATGTTTGTCATTAACAAATTAAAAAAAAAGCGTATGCTACTTTGTGAAAGCTACGATTCCAAGGCCAAAATACCTTGAGAACCAGTATTCAAAAAAGCGTCTACTTTGTGAAAGCTATGATTCCAAGGCCAAAATACACCTGACCAAACTTCTTGTGCAGTTGGCTCCACACATTACATCCGGATTTGCTTATAAATTTAATAACAAATATATGTCATCACTTAACCTTAAAGCACCCCGTTTCTAAGTTTCACTTGAATAAATGGAAGCAAGAATAAACTGATAGTAGTTATGTACAAATACCGCTACACTGACATGACAATGTCTCAATCTTTAGTTATTAAAAAACTAAGTTATCCTCAGGCGAAAAATCTGACTTTTCTTTTAGTTGTTCATATTTAAAATGAATAAATGAAAGCCGGAAGGTCACATTTTAAGTTTTTTTTAAATAAACCGTTTGTATGTCTCCAGTTGAGGGGTAAGGGTCAGGGTTAGGGTTTGTATGTCTCCAGTTAAGGGGGTTAGGGTTTGTATGTCTCCAGTTAAGGGGGTTAGGGTTTGTATGTCCCCAGTAAAGGGGGTTAGGGTTTGTATGTCTCCAGTAAAGGGGGTTAGGGTTTGTATGTCTCCAGTAAAGGGGGTAAGGGTTTGTATGTCTCCAGTTGAGGGGGTTAGGGTTTGTATGTCTCCAGTTAAGGAGATTAGGATAAAGGTTTACATGTCTCCAGTAAAGGGGGTTATGGTCAGGGTTTGCATGTCTCCAGTTAAGGGGTTAGGGTCAGGGTTTGCATGTCTCCAGTTAAGGGGTTAGGGTCAGAGTTTGCATGTCTCCAGTTAAGGGGTTAGGGTCAGGGTTTGCATGTCTCCAGTTAAGGGGTCAGGGTTTGTATGTCTCTAGTTAATTGGTCAGGGTTTGTATGTCTCCAGTTAATTGGTCAGGGTTTGTATGTCTCCAGTTAATTGGTCAGGGTTTGTATGTCTCCAGTTAAGGGGTCAGGGTTAGGGTTTGTATGTCTCCAGTTAAGGGGGCAGGGTTAGGGTTTGTATGTCTCCAGTTAAGGGGGCAGGGTTAGGGTTTGTATGTCTCCAGTTAAGGGGTTAGGGTAATGGTTAGTATGTCTCCAGTTAAGGGGTTTGTGTCAGGGTTTGTATGTCTCAAGTTAAGGGGTCAGGGTCAGGGTTTTTATGTCTCCAGTTAAGGGGTTATGGTCAGGGTTTGTATGTCTCCAGTTAAGGGCTTAGGGTCAGGGTTTGTATGTCTCCAGTTATGGGGTAAGGGTTTGTATGTCTCCAGTTAAGAGGATTAGTGGTTTGTATGTCTCCAGTTAAGGGGATTAGTGGTTTGTATGTCTCCAGTTAAGGGGGTTAGGGTTTGTATGTCTCCAGTTAAGGGGGTTAGGGTTTGTATGTCTCCAGTTAAGGGGGTTAGGGTTTGTATGTCTCCAGTTAAAGGGGGTTAGGGTTTGTATGTCTCCAGTTAAGGGGGTTAGGGTTTGTATGTCTCCAGTTAAGGGGGTTAGGGTTTGTATGTCTCCAGTTAAGGGGGTTAGGATTAGGGTTTGTATGTCTCCAGTTATGGGGTTAGGGTCAGGTTTTGTATGTCTCCAGTTAAGGGGTTAGGGTCAGGGGTTGTATGTCTCCAGTTAAAGGGGTCAGGGTCAGGTTTTGTTTGTCTCGGGTTAGGGTTAGGGTTTGTATGTCTCCAGTTAAGGGGTCAGGGTTAGGGTTTGTATGTCTCCAGTTAATGGGTCAGGGTTTGTATGTCTCCAGTTAAGGGGTCAGGGTTACGGTTTGTATGTCTCCAGTTAATGGGTCAGGGTTTGTATGTCTCCAGTTAAGGGGTCAGTGTCAGGGTTTTTATGTCTCCAGTTAAGGGGTTAGGGTTAGGGTTTGTATGTCTTCATTGAAGGGGTTAGGGTCAGGGTTTGTATGTCTCCAGTTAAGGGGTCAGGGTCAGGGTTTGTATGTCTCCAGTTAAGGGGTCAGGGTCAGGGTTTGTATGTCTCTAGTTAAGGGGTTAGGGTCAGGGTTTGTATGTCTCCAGTTAAGGAGTCAGTGTTTCTATGTCTCCAGTTAAGGGGGTTAGGGTTAGGGTTTGTATGTCTCCAGTTAAGGGGGTTAGGGTTTGTATGTCTCCAGTTAATTGGTCAGGGTTTGTATGTCTCCAGTTAAGGGGGTTAGGGCTTGTATGTCTCCAGTTAAGGGGGTTAGGGTTTGTATGTCTCCAGTTAAGGGGGTTAGGATTAGGGTTTGTATGTCTCCAGTTATGGGGTTAGGGTCAGGTTTTGTATGTCTCCAGTTAAGGCGTTAGGGTCAGGGGTTGTATGTCTCCAGTTAAGGGGTTAGGTTCAGGGTTTGTATGTCTCCAGTTTATGGGTCAGGGTTTGTATGTCTCCAGTTAAAGGGGTCAGGGTCAGGTTTTGTTTGTCTCGGGTTAGGGTTAGGGTTTGTATGTCTCCAGTGAAGGGGTTAGGGTCAGGGTTTGTATGTCTCCAGTTAAGGGGTCAGGGTTAGGGTTTGTATGTCTCCAGTTAATGGGTCAGGGTTTGTATGTCTCCAGTTAAGGGGTTGGGTCAGGGTTTGTATGTCTCCAGTTAAGGGGTCGGGGTCAGGGTTTGTATGTCTCCAGTTAATGGGTCAGGGTTTGTATGTCTCCAGTTAAGGGGTTAGGGTCAGGGTTTGTATGTCTCCAGTTAAGGGGTTAGGGTCAGGGTTTGCATGTCTCCAGTTAAGGGGTCAGGGTTTGTATGTCTCTAGTTAATTGGTCAGGGTTTGTATGTCTCCAGTTAATTGGTCAGGGTTTGTATGTCTCCAGTTAATTGGTCAGGGTTTGTATGTCTCCAGTTAAGGGGTCAGGGTTAGGGTTTGTATGTCTCCAGTTAAGGGGGCAGGGTTAGGGTTTGTATGTCTCCAGTTAAGGGGGCAGGGTTAGGGTTTGTATGTCTCCAGTTAAGGGGTTAGGGTAATGGTTAGTATGTCTCCAGTTAAGGGGTTTGTGTCAGGGTTTGTATGTCTCAAGTTAAGGGGTCAGGGTCAGGGTTTTTATGTCTCCAGTTAAGGGGTTATGGTCAGGGTTTGTATGTCTCCAGTTAAGGGCTTAGGGTCAGGGTTTGTATGTCTCCAGTTATGGGGTAAGGGTTTGTATGTCTCCAGTTAAGAGGATTAGTGGTTTGTATGTCTCCAGTTAAGGGGATTAGTGGTTTGTATGTCTCCAGTTAAGGGGGTTAGGGTTTGTATGTCTCCAGTTAAGGGGGTTAGGGTTTGTATGTCTCCAGTTAAGGGGGTTAGGGTTTGTATGTCTCCAGTTAAAGGGGGTTAGGGTTTGTATGTCTCCAGTTAAGGGGGTTAGGGTTTGTATGTCTCCAGTTAAGGGGGTTAGGGTTTGTATGTCTCCAGTTAAGGGGGTTAGGATTAGGGTTTGTATGTCTCCAGTTATGGGGTTAGGGTCAGGTTTTGTATGTCTCCAGTTAAGGGGTTAGGGTCAGGGGTTGTATGTCTCCAGTTAAAGGGGTCAGGGTCAGGTTTTGTTTGTCTCGGGTTAGGGTTAGGGTTTGTATGTCTCCAGTTAAGGGGTCAGGGTTAGGGTTTGTATGTCTCCAGTTAATGGGTCAGGGTTTGTATGTCTCCAGTTAAGGGGTCAGGGTTACGGTTTGTATGTCTCCAGTTAATGGGTCAGGGTTTGTATGTCTCCAGTTAAGGGGTCAGTGTCAGGGTTTTTATGTCTCCAGTTAAGGGGTTAGGGTTAGGGTTTGTATGTCTTCATTGAAGGGGTTAGGGTCAGGGTTTGTATGTCTCCAGTTAAGGGGTCAGGGTCAGGGTTTGTATGTCTCCAGTTAAGGGGTCAGGGTCAGGGTTTGTATGTCTCTAGTTAAGGGGTTAGGGTCAGGGTTTGTATGTCTCCAGTTAAGGAGTCAGTGTTTCTATGTCTCCAGTTAAGGGGGTTAGGGTTAGGGTTTGTATGTCTCCAGTTAAGGGGGTTAGGGTTTGTATGTCTCCAGTTAATTGGTCAGGGTTTGTATGTCTCCAGTTAAGGGGGTTAGGGCTTGTATGTCTCCAGTTAAGGGGGTTAGGGTTTGTATGTCTCCAGTTAAGGGGGTTAGGATTAGGGTTTGTATGTCTCCAGTTATGGGGTTAGGGTCAGGTTTTGTATGTCTCCAGTTAAGGCGTTAGGGTCAGGGGTTGTATGTCTCCAGTTAAGGGGTTAGGTTCAGGGTTTGTATGTCTCCAGTTTATGGGTCAGGGTTTGTATGTCTCCAGTTAAAGGGGTCAGGGTCAGGTTTTGTTTGTCTCGGGTTAGGGTTAGGGTTTGTATGTCTCCAGTGAAGGGGTTAGGGTCAGGGTTTGTATGTCTCCAGTTAAGGGGTCAGGGTTAGGGTTTGTATGTCTCCAGTTAATGGGTCAGGGTTTGTATGTCTCCAGTTAAGGGGTTGGGTCAGGGTTTGTATGTCTCCAGTTAAGGGGTCGGGGTCAGGGTTTGTATGTCTCCAGTTAATGGGTCAGGGTTTGTATGTCTCCAGTTAAGGGGTTAGGGTCAGGGTTTGTATGTCTCCAGTTAAGGGGTCCGGGTTAGGGTTTGTATGTCTCCAGTTAATGTGTCAGGGTTTGTATGTCTCCAGTTAAGGGGTCAGGGTCAGGGTTTGTATGTCTCTAGTTAAGGGGTTAGGGTTAGGGTTTGTATGTCTTCAGTGAAGGGGTTAGGGTCAGGGTTTGTATGTCTCCGGGTCAGGGTTTGTATGTCTCTAGTTAAGGGGTTAGGGTCAGGGTTTGTATGTCTCCAGTTAAGGGGTCAGGGTTTCTATGTCTCCAGTTAAAGGGGTTAGGGTTAGGGTTTGTATGTCTCCAGTTAAGAGGTTAGGGTCAGGGTTTGTATGTCTCCAGTTAAGGGGTTAGGGTCAGGGTTTGTATGTCTCCAGTTAAGGGGGTTAGGGATAGGGTTTGTATGTCTCAGTTAAGGGGTCAGAGTTAGGGTTTGTATGTCTCCAGTTAAGGGGTTAATTCAAATAACCTATTGAATGCATTGGCTTCGTATGGTCTGATTTAGGTTTGTTCAGGTCGTCAAACAGAATGTCAAAAAAGGGAAGGGGAAGAGGAGGCCGGATGTAGCAATTCAGACGAGGTGTGATAGGGCAGCATATGCGAAAAAAAAAAGGGGGAGCTTTATCATAGGGCTAGACTTGGCTTATATTTTTATATATATATATATATATATATATAATATCGTAGGAAAAATCCCAGCAGAGTGCTTGATTAATTGAGATAAAAATTAAAAGCGTAATATTTATTTCTTTTGGTACACAAAAATGAGTACAACATTCTTACCGTCGGTTTTAAGCACAGAAGGACTTAGCCATCCGGCTGTCTTCGGATGACAACAGAAGCTGAAGAGAGCCAGATGGCTAAGTCCTTCTGTGCTTGAAACCGACGGTACGAATGTTGTACTAATTTTTCTGTACCAAAATAAATATATATATATACATATTTATATATATATATATATATATATATATATATATTACACACACACGATGTTACTCATTATGCAGTGAAGTCAAGTTAGTTTATAATTTAAACTTAAGATAAACGAGTATTATATTCTTCAATTAATGATGAGTTATCCCCCTTGCTGATATTTATTTTTAGGCGATTATTTAAAAATGTAGCATATTTGCAGCTTAACTACGTAATTTAAAAAATTGTAGCTAAATATGTTATATTGTCAATAATACAGTAAAATAATAAATTAAAATTGGCTAGTCAGAAACAAAGTGATTTTTTTTGGAAAACAGCAATTCTTCCCCCTTTGTCAGAAACCTAGCTCATGAAATGTGAGGACGAAAGAACAAAATAAGGGAAGCGAAAGTTATGAGACTGTTGAAAGTAAACCGAAGGTCCACTTTCTACTCTCCAGTCAGCCTAAATGCTATTTGGGTATGACTTTGAAAATTCCGACAAGATAACTTTATATGTTGATATGTACAATTTATTTATACTTGTACAAGATATTACATAATATTGGGATTATAGAGATGAAGCTAATTCAGTTAGAATTGAAAAAAGAGCACTGGCTGCGTGTGTGAACCGGTGTCAGTTGCCATTTTTAAGAGAGGAAGATAATCTTGATTGGGTTATCTAAGAAAGCTCTTGGTGACACGCGTGCATATTACCCTCTTTATGTGGCTAATATAAATCGTTGCAGTGCCCATAAAGCACATTGACTTTAGCTGTTGACAGATGCCTCGCAGATGTGCTTATTGTCCTTTCCGCAGTATATCTAGTCAGTTTTGCTCTCAGTTGATTTTGCGTTGCACCGTCCATTGGGTTCGTTATTTCATTGAATCTCTAATAAAAACAACTACCCACAGAGTGCCTAAGTTGTCGGCAATCAACAAACTCCCTGAAAGAGACAATGCCGACTTAGTGTGAAGAGCAATACCGTGATTTATGGCTTAATAAAGGCTGAAGCCCATAACACTAGAGGGGCCACTTAATATAATATAGTTATAACAATAACCTGATATGATATAGTTATAACAATAAGTGTATTGACCACCTAACTAATATAGTTATAACAATAGCCTGATATAATATAGTTATAACAATAGCCTGATATAATATAGTCATAACAATAAGTGTATTGACCACCTAACTAATATCTTTATAACAATAGCCTGATATGACATCGTTATAACAATTGCCTGATATGACATCGTTATAACAATAGCCTGATATGACATCGTTATAACAATAGCCTGATATGACATCGTTATAACAATAGCCTGATATGACATCGTTATAACAATAGCCTGATATGACATCGTTATAACAATAGCCTGATATGACATCGTTATAACAATAGCCTGATATGACATCGTTATAACAATAGCCTGATATGACATCGTTATAACAATAGCCTGATATGACATCGTTATAACAATAGCCCGATATGACATGCTCATAACCATAGCCCGATATGACATGCTCATAACCATAGCCCGATATGACATGCTCATAACCATAGCCCGATATGACATGCTCATAACCATAGCCCGATATGACATGCTCATAACCATAGCCCGATATGACATGCTCATAACCATAGCCCGATATGACATGCTCATAACCATAGCCCGATATGACATGCTCATAACCATAGCCCGATATGACATGCTCATAACCATAGCCCGATATGACATGCTCATAACCATAGCCCGATATGACATGCTCATAACCATAGCCCGATATGACATGCTCATAACCATAGCCCGATATGACATGCTCATAACCATAGCCCGATATGACATGCTCATAACCATAGCCCGATATGACATGCTCATAACCATAGCCCGATATGACATGCTCATAACCATAGCCTGATATGACATGCTCATAACCTGATATGACATGCTCACAACCATTACCCGATACAACATGCTCACAACCATAGCCTGATACGACATGCTCACAACCATAGCCTGATACGACATGCTCATAACCATAGCCTGATACGACATGCTCATAACCATAGCCTAATACAACATGCTCATAACCATAGCCTGATACGACATGCTCATAACCATAGCCTGATACGACATGCTCATAACCATAGCCTGATACGACATGCTCATAACCATAGCCTGATATGACATGCTTATTACAATAACCTAATATAACAGTTATAACAATAACCTAACCTAATATAATATAGTCATAACAATAACCTAACCTAATATAATATAGTCATCACAATAACCTAACCTAATATAATATAGTCATAACAATAACCTAACATAATATAATATAATATAGCTATAACAATAACCTAACATAATATAATATAATATAGTTATAACAATAACCTAACCTAATATAACAGTCATAACAATAACCTAACATAACATAGTTATAACAATAACCTAACATCATATAACATAGTTATAACAATAACCTAACATAATATAACATAGTTATAACAATAACCTAACATAATATAACATAGTTATAACAATAACCTAACATAATATAACATAGTTATAACAATAACCTAACATAATATAACATAGTTATAACAATAACCTAACATAATATAACATAGTTATAACAATAACCTAACATAATATAACATAGTTATAACAATAACCTAACATAATATAACATAGTTATAACAATAACCTAACATAATATAACATAGTTATAACAATAACCTAACATAATATAACATAGTTATAACAATAACCTAACATAATATAACATAGTTATAACAATAACCTAACATAATATAACATAGTTATAACAATAACCTAACATAATATAACATAGTTATAACAATAACCTAACATAATATAACATAGTTATAACAATAACCTAACATAATATAACATAGTTATAACAATAACCTAACATAATATAACATAGTTATAACAATAACCTAACATAATATAACATAGTTATAACATTAACCTAACATAATATAACATAGTTATAACAATAACCTAACCTAATATAGTTATAACAATAACCTAACATAATATAGTTATAACAATAACCTAACATAATATAGTTATAACAATAACCTAACATAATATAGTTATAACAATAACCTAACATAATAGTTATAACAATAACCTAACATAATATAGTTATAAAAATAACCTAACATAATATAGTTATAAAAATAACCTTACCTAATATAATATAGGTATAAAAATAACCTAACCCAATATAATAGTTATAAAAATAACCTAACGTAATATAATATAGTTATAACAATAACCTAACCTAATATAATATAGTTATTACAATAACCTAACCTAATATAATAGTTATAACAATACATTTACATAATATAATATAGTTATAACAATATATTTACATAATATAATATAGTTATAACAATAACCTTACATAATATAACAGTTAAAACAATAACCTAACATAATAGTTATAACAATAACCTAACATAATATAGTTATAACAATAACTTAACATAATATAGTTATAACAATAACCTAACATAATAGTTATAACAATAACTTTACCTAACATAATATAGTTATAAGAATAACCTAACCTAATTTAATTATAACAATAACCTGACATAATATACTTATAACAATAACCTAACCTAATATAATATAGTTATAAAAATAACCTAACGTAATATAATATAGTTATAAAAATAACCTAACGTAATATAATATAGTTTAAACAATAACCTAACCTAATATAATATAGCTATTACAATAACCTAACCTAATATAATATAGTTATAACAATAACCTAACCTAATATAATATAGTTATAACAATAACCTAACCTAATATAATATAGTTATAACAATAACCTTTCATAATATAACATAGTTATAACAATAACCTAACATAATATAACATAGTTATAAAAATAACCTAACATAATATAACATAGTTATAAAAATAACCTAACATAATATAGTTATAACAATAACCTAACATAATATAGTTATAACAATAACCTAACATAATATAGTTATAACAATAACCTAACATAATATAGTTATAACAATAACCTAACATAATATAGTTATAACAATAACCTAACATAATATAGTTATAACAATAACCTAACATAATATAATATAGTTATACAAATAACCTAACCTAATATAATGTAGTTATAACAATAACCTAACCTAATATAATATAGTTATAACAATAACCTAACCTAATATAATATAGTTATAACAATAACCTTTTATAATATAACATAGTTATAACAATAACCTAACATAATATAACATAGTTATAACAAAAACCTAACATAATATAGTTATAACAAGAACCTAACGTAATATAGTTATAACAAGAACCTAACGTAATATAGTTATAACAAGAACCTAACGTAATATAGTTATAACAAGAACCTAACGTAATATAGTTATAACAATAACCTTACGTAATATAATAGTTATAACAATAACCTAACCTAATATAATATAGTTATAACAATAACTTTACATAATATAATATATTTATAACAATAACCTTACATAATATAATATAGTTATAACAATAACCTTACATAATATAATATAGTTATAACAATAACCTTACATAATATAATATAGTTATAACAATAACCTTACATAATATAATATAGTTATAACAATAACCTTACATAATATAATATAGTTATAAAAATAACCTTACATAATATAATATAGTTATAACAATAACCTAACCTAATATAGTTATAACAATAACCTAACCTAATGTAGTTATAAAAATAACCTAACCTAATATTGTTATAAAAATAACCCAACCTAATATAGTTATAAAAATAACCCAACCTAATATAGTTATAAAAATAACCATAACCTAATATAGTTATAACAATAACCCAACCTAATATAGTTATAACAATAACCTAACCTAATATAGTTATAACAATAACCTAACCTAATATAGTTATAACAATAACATAACATAATATAGTTATAAAAATAACCTAACCTAATATAATATAGTTATAAAAATAACCTAACGTAATATAATATAGTTATAAAAATAACCTAACGTAATATTATATAGTTATAAAAATAACCTAACGTAATATTATATAGTTATAAAAATAACCTAACCTAATATAATATAGTTAAAACAATAACCTAACCTAATATAATATAGTTAAAACAATAACTTAACCTAATATAATATAGTTAAAACAATAACCTAACCTAATATAATATAGTTAAAACAATAACCTAACCTAATATAATATAGTTATAACAATAACCTTACATTATATAACATAGTTATAACAATAACCTAACATAATATAACATAGTTATAACAATAACCTAACATAATATAACAGTTATAACAATAACCTAACATAATAGTTATAATAACCTTACCTAACATAATATAGTTATAAAAATAATCTAACCTAATATAATATTGTTATAAAAATAACCTAACCTAATAGTGTTATAAAAATAACCTAACGTAATATAATATAGTTATAACAATAACCTAATATAATATAATTATAACAATAACCTAACCTAATATAGTTATAACAATAACCTAACCTCATATAGTTATAACAATAAGTGTGTTGACCACATAACTAATATAGTATCAAGCCCATAACATTAGAAGGACCACATAACTTAACTATTTGCAGTTGACAGTTATAACAATATATATATATATATATATATATATATATATATATATATATAATGTTTAGCTTTGGTGATTTAGGATTGTAAAGATGTAGCAAGTCAGAATTTTCCTTCATCGTTATCTTTGTTTTTTTAGGATTTTTATTTTTAACATAGTTCACCCCAAACAAGGCAGATCGCCACTGTAAACGTAAGAGGCTAATGAGAAAAAGGGTGAGAGTTTGTTTTTTTTAGGGGGGGGGTCAACCTAAATTAGGAGCTGTGCAGCAAGTTGCCTGTTTACATTAGTTTTAAATTTCTGCATGTCAGTACCGTCAGGAAAACAGGGAGCAGGGAGGGAGTTCCAGAGTCCAGCAGTACGAGGAAAGAAGCTTTTGGAGTAGAGAGCTCTTCGGCATCTGGGGACTTCCACAGTGAATGGGTGGCAGATTGTCAGGTTGGTCTAGAACTGTTGGTAGCCGTTCTACAGCTAAACTAGGAACTGTTGGTAGCCGTTCTACAGCTAAACTAGGAACTGTTGGTAGCCGTTCTACAGCTAAACTAGGAACTGTTGGTAGCCGTTCTACAGCTAAACTAGGAACTGTTGGTAGCCGTTCTACAGCTAAACTAGGAACTGTTGGTAGCCGTTCTACAGCTAAACTAGGAACTGTTGGTAGCCGTTCTACAGCTAAACTAGGAACTGTTGGTAGCCGTTCTACAGCTAAACTAGGAACTGTTGGTAGCCGTTCTCCAGCTAAACTAGGAACTGTTGGTAGACAGGATGATGCAAATTAAATGCCACCCACAGAATCCTTTCTGCAATCCAACCATATTTGGTACAATAAAACTTCACTCCATACTTGTCTATGTCTGACTTGTCCATCACGTTTCAGTCACTAATATCCAACAGTCTTTGTTTTATCATAATTCAATAAAGTGCTCTAAATGGGCACCTCTGCAACTAGATTCAAATGATTTTGGCTGTGATGGCCATCTTTAGTTCAGCAATAGTCTGAGCATTGTTTTCATAGATGTTGTCTTTCAGATAACACCACTGATAAAAATTTGAATTCACCCTAGACAAGGCATATTGCCACTGAGACTGGATTAAGAGGCCAGAAATTAAAGAGGGGCATCCTAAGTGAAGAGCTGTGCAGCAAGATGTTTGTTTACTCTACATTAAAATGTTTGCATGTCGGTAGAGTCATGGAAACAGGGAGCAGGTAAGGAGTTCCAATGGTTGGCAGCTCGAGGAAAGAAGCTATTAGAGTAGAAGGCTCTCCGGCATCTCGGTACCTCCGCAGTGAATGGATAGGGTTTAACTGATTGTCGCGTTGGTCGAGTGTATTTATGTCGAGGGGGTACCAGAGTAGCAAATTCATCGGAGCACATTTCATGAAAGTAGTTGTAAAACAAGCACAAGGATGCAACATTGCAGCGATTGGACAGGCGCTGGAGCTTTGTAGATAGTGAGGGACCTATTAGATTAATGACTCTTTTTTTGGACCCTGTCTAAGAGGGAGAGACTAGTGGACGGTGCACCAGCCCAGATATGACAACAATACTCCATGCATGGGCGGATGGTGACTTAGTAGAGATATAGGATACTGGCAGGTGTGAGAAGTTTTCTAGCATGGTAGAGGGAGCCTACTTTCCTTGCAGCAGCCTTGGCAATGTCTTCTATATATTTGTTCCAATTCATGTTACCTGTGACTGTTAGGCCGAGGAGTTTGAACGTTTTGATAGATATTATTTTTCAGATAACACCAGATAAAAATCTGGGGGTTTATGGTCTGGGAAGTGTTAATCCAATTCAGGATCATATCTCTTACTGATGTGACGATCACCAAAGTGTCTCTCCACATCATTGAACAGCGATGACAGCAAAAACTGCTGGACATTTATGACAAACTTGATGGGCAAGTAAAATAGACTGAACTTCACTTGTACCAAATGTGGTTGGATTGCAAAATAGATTGTGATTTTTATTAATGTTCCCATGAGTTGCATGTCTTTTGGAGAGGGTGGAGCATCCTATTTTACTAATAATAATACTACTTGGTGAAGCCAGTATTTGTATGCCTTTGTTCGTCAGACGAGTATAAATCTCGTAGGGAAAATATTGTCCATAGAACAGGAAATAATTTAAATCGTTTTCTTATTGAAATTGTGAAAACCTCTTGACAAATTCCGATGACTCCATCAGAACTTGAATGCTGCTTTTTAACACTAAAAACAGATTAAAAAATTTCCCAAGAAGCATTGTAAATCGGGAAAGGTTAAAATGCACTTGCGATTATTTCAAACAGAGGAAAACCTCTTCAACACTTATCCAAATATCAAGGAGAAAACTATTGACCTTTTGCTCGGAATAAAATAAGATTGAATTTTATTTTTAAATAAATTTGTGTCAAGTTAAACTGAAGAATTTTCCGATAGCATGTTCAGTCAATGATTTAAAAACTAGTTTAATCATAATTTTTGTATTATATATATATATATATATATATATATATATATATATATATATACTAGAGTACATATTTAAATTAAAAGTGAATGCATGTAATAATGTCTCTTACAGGAGGAGGTAATGCCTAGGAGGATAGCCTCCTGAAACCGAACAGGCAGATAATCACTTTGAGATGAGATCGAGGGTGGAGTGGAGGTGTAAGGGAGCCTTCGGGTCGCTGTTGACTATGGTAGACCACTTTACTGTATTTTACTATAATGTAGTCACAAGAACATTTGTATCAAGTGTTGTGTAGATGATAGTGTTTTGGTCAAAGTAATCAACGCAATTTTTTTTTTAGTTTTTTTTATGGAAGTCGCTCCAGCCAAGGCATAAAGCCACTTGATGTAAGGAACTAAAGAAAACAAAAAACTACTTCAAGTTCAAAAACTAGCCAACACTAAGTGTTATATGGATAGATTCCGACCCAGAAAACAGCAATTCTTCCCCCTCTTTCAGAAACATCGCTCATGGAATGTGAGGACTAAAGGACAAAATAAGGGAAGCGAGAGTTACGAGGCTGCCGAAAGTAAACGCAAAGTCCACTTTCTACTCTCCTAAATTAAATTAAACTTATTGCAGACTTGGAATAGAAACGGTAAGTATCGAGGAAATGTTTGTTTTTTTTATCTACTGACGGGTCACTGCTTATCAAGGCCCAAAGGCCATTCGAGGATAAAGGGTTAATGAGTTTTTCAAGTGGACAGTGAGACAACACCGTGAGGATTGATAACGATAGTTGAGACTGAGCAGAATTTGATTATTTGATGAGATTTTCCTCAGATTCCAGTTTCTTTTTATGTTGTATATAAGACCTTGGTATTTCATAATCTTTTCCCTTTCAGCTCTGTTTAATCCTGCATCATTAGGGGCACTGACTTCAACTAGGGTTGCTACTTTCTCCCTTTAGTCCCCTATCACGATGTCAGGTTTAACAGCTCCGTTTTCTAGATATGTAGCTGTAGGGATTGCATAGTCATAGTGGATGGTGTATATATTATGTCACAGTTGATGATTTTTCAAATGAAATCGAAGTATAATAAATAGTGGTTGTTACCCAACGGGTCACAGGTACATCTCGTATTATAATAACAATCAACATAATTAGGTTGGTATTAACCCTGACCATCATGGATTATGAATGAACCACCATAGAAACGGATTAGAAAAAGAAGAAACCCCCAATGTGTTTCGATTCAGCTTTAGTCTATATTTTTCAGTTATTTATTAAGCAAATAAAATGTCATCGGCCATGGAAGGAGTTTCGTCGTCCCGAGAGACCTGTTAAACCATGGAAACAACCGGAAATTATTTCTTTTTTTTTTAACCAAGGACCCTGATCAATCTTTCTCACTCATTAATTTCGCTATTTCTTTCCTTCCTCCTCTCTTTTCCTCCCCCCCCCTCCCGTTCTTTCTCGACCCTAGTTTATTGCTGACCGATGAAACTTTTCCTCCCATCGACTAAAAAAAAGGATATTCTTAAGATGCGTCCATTCAATCTGATCGATTAGCGACGAAAATGCTATTTCAAACTGAAGCATGACAGACCAACCGAAAATCTCATTTAAAACCGAAGCGTGACAGACCAACCGAAAATCACATTTCAAACCGAAGCGTGACAGACCAACCGAAAATCTCATTTCAAACCGAAGCGTGACAGACCAACCGACAATCTCATTTCAAACCGAAGCGTGACAGACCAAACGAAAATCTCATTTCAAACCGAAGCGTGACAGACCAAACGAAAATCTCATTTCAAACCGAAGCGTGACAGACCAAACAAAAATCTCATTTCAAACCGAAGTATGACAGACCAAACGAAAATCTCATTTCAAACCGAAGCGTAACAGAGTAACAAAAATCTTATTTCAAACCGAAGCGTAACAAACCAACTGAAATCTTATTTCAAACCAAAGCGTAACAAACCAACTGAAATCTTATTTCAAACCAAAGCGTAACAGACCAACGGAAATCTTATTTCCAACCGAAGCGTGACAGACCAACGGAAATCTTATTTCAAACCGAAGCGTGACAGACCAACGGAAATCTTATTTCAAACCGAAGCGTGACAGACCAACGGAAATCTTATTTCAAACCGAAGCGTGACAGACCAACGGAAATCTTATTTCAAACCGAAGCGTGACAGACCAACGGAAATCTTATTTCAAACCGAAGCGTGACAGACCAACGGAAATCTTATTTCAAACCGAAGCGTAACAAACCAACTGAAATCTTATTTCAAACCGAAGCGTGACAGACCAACGGAAATCTTATTTCAAACCGAAGCGTGACAGACCAACGGAAATCTTATTTCAAACCGAAGCGTGACAGACCAACGGAAATCTTATTTCAAACCGAAGCGTGACAGACCAACGGAAATCTTATTTCAAACCGAAGCGTGACAGACCAACTGAAATCTTATTTCAAACCGAATCGTAACAGACCAACGGAAATCTTATTTCAAACCGAATCGTAACAGACCAACGGAAATCTTATTTCAAACCGAAGCGTGACAGACCAACGGAAATCTTATTTCAAACCGAAGCGTGACAGACCAACGGAAATCTTATTTCAAACCGAAGCGTGACAGACCAACGGAAATCTTATTTCAAACCGAAGCGTGACAGACCAACGGAAATCTTATTTCAAACCGAAGCGTAACAGACCAACGGAAATCTTATTTCAAACCGAAGCGTAACAGACCAACGGAAATCTTATTTCAAACCGAAGCGTAACAAACCAACTGAAATGTTATTTCAAACCGAAGCGTAACAAACCAACTGAAATGTTATTTCAAACCGAAGCGTAACAAACCAACTGAAATGTTATTTCAAACCGAAGCGTAACAAACCAACTGAAATGTTATTTCAAACTGAAGCATAACAGACCAACTGAAATGTTATTTCAAACTGAAGCATAACAGACCAACTGAAATGTTATTTCAAACTGAAACATGACAGACCAACCGAAAATCTTATGTATACACTGAAGCATGACACACCAACGAAAATGCTATTTCAAGCTGAAGCGTAACAAACCAACGGAAATGCTATTTATAAACTGAAGCATGACAGACCAACAGCGTCTATTTTAGAAATGCTTAGACGTATCTCAAATAACTTGCAGCTAATGAATCTTTATGTTTAACTGATAAAAATGGTATTTTGAACATAAGTGTGACAAACCAATGGACGAACAGAGTCTCTTTGGACACTGTTATAAATAAGATGTGTCTATTCAATCTGGTTTTAGTGATGGAGATACTATTTCAAAGTTAAGTGTGACGGACATACAGAGCATTTTAAAACTGACAAGAAGCACAACACCAACCATCAATGCAGGAGTCGAGTCATTCCTGCACTTGACCAATATTAAAGAATTTAGTCTAGACTGACCATTATGTTTGGGATCACATTCATAGTCAAAGGTTGAAAACAGTGTGTATTCTGATGAAGCAAGATAAACATTGCTTCCCCATTCAAAAAAAAAAAAATAGCAAACCAGAAGAATACCCGACTCAAAGTCAGCAGCAAACGGTGCTCGGTCAGATTTAGTTCCTGATATTAAAAACTTCCTGTTTTCGGTTGCTTACTCTTCTGGTTTGACAAGTTTTGTATTAATTTTTATTTATTAATTTATTTATTAAATTGTTAGGTGAAAGTACAGAATAGTTAACAACGCCCCCCCCCCCCAGTTAAGAATGGCTTTCTAAATCTTCTGCAGTTTACGGACCGTGCTGAAATAACGTTATTACTTAGAAAACCATTTTTAACACGGGGAGGGAAAGGGGAGGCTTTGTAAACTATTCTGTACTTTCACCCAACAATTTATTATAAATTAATAAATTTGGGAAACTTAAACTCTCGCCGGAAGTTATTACAGATGAAGTTTAATATCAGGAACAAAATCTGACTGAACACTGTTTGCTGCTGACTGAGTTGGGTACACCTCTGGTTTGCAAAAAAAAAACACTTTAAAATTGATATTGTATCAGAGCCTACCGATGAGGTCACTTCAAGGCTTGTGTTACGCAAAACCAGGAACGAACCAAGAACCGTTAGATCTTCAAAAAGTGTCAGAACCAATAAACAGGAATGGCAAACGTGAGGAACAAAAACATATCAGATACGTTCTCAGATGGAGTACTGCTGCCACATCTTGAGAGGTGCTACTCAAAACATTCTTTCTAATGTTGACAAGATACAAAAGTTACTTCACAATCTTTTTTTTAATGGAAATCGCTCCAGACAAGGCAAGAAGCCACTTGACGTAAGGAACTATAAAATATCACTTCAAGGTCAAAAACTAGCCGATAAGTGTTAGATGGATAGATTCCAACCCAGAAATTCTTCCCCCTTTGTCAGAATCATCGCTAATGGAACGTGAGGACTAAAGGACAAAATAAAGGAAGCAAGAGTTACGAGGTTGCCAAAAGTAAACCCAAGGGCCATTTAAGTGATGGATAATCTATTTTGTTCTCTACAGCCCCTTTCTCACAGAAGAGACGACGTTGCTAGTCTTTCTCTACTCTATCGTTATTTCCATAGAAAATGCTCGACTGAGCTGTCATCTCTGGTTCCTCCTTGTAAGAGTATTCATGAATTCCTCCTCTGTGAAACATTACCAGGAAATACTTCCCTGCAAACTACAACATGGTCGTCTTCAAATCGAATGTGAACAAATACTTGTCATAAACTGTCCTCTCCATTCGATTCATCATTTTCAATCCTCTCATAATACTCTTCATCATTCGACTGATAATCTCTCCATCTCATTAACCCTTGTCCTTGAGTGACTTTTGGCCTTGATAAGTGGTGACTAATAAATAAACACAACACAAAAAGTATATTTACTAGTAAACACAACATTTCCATGAAGTAAATAAAAATATGAAAGCTATTCAAAAAGCCGGGATTAAGCGAGACACCAAAGCAAACACGCTGTGTATCAAACATTTGAAAGGGAGTTTGTGGCCCCTGTCGCCGAATCTAATACATGCATAGTAAATGGAAATGAAATGCCGAAGGATATATTAGAGAAATCTTAGGGTCACCAGCTAACAAGTGCTAACTTAACATGAATGGAGTTTTGTGAATGAAAATCAAAATAAAACATGATTAATCAAAACATTTATAGAACAACAATTTTACAAGAATATAAAGGTTAGTTTTAATGAAGAAATGTTCTTTGGAAAAGTTATACAACTAGTGTTCTTTGTTAGAAATTGTTCAGTGAATAAGCATGATACAAGGGCTAAAGATGTGTATGTCTATTTGTTAGTGCGTGAATCATAAACCGTGTATGTGCGTTAGTGGCACCGTGACACTGTGTGTGTGGGTATGTGCGCGCGAGGCAAGGAAAGCTTGTACGTGCTTCTGAAGTGTCCTGGTCTTTTTCTCGCCCCGGGCCAATAGGCCAGAGTTGAGTGGAAGGTGTACTTCTTGTGTTCCTTCGTGGTGCGTCTCTGAGGTCTGTCTGCCGAACTTTGCTTATTTCCTCGTTCTTATAGGGGTTATCCAGTTCGCGTCGGCTTACCAATTTAACACACGTGTTAGTTTTTGACTTTGAAACGATATTCATTGGTAGGAAAATGTCAAGAAATCTTACTATTGGAATTGAAGAGGAGAGCGTATCCCAACGAAGTAGGTAAAGAAAGGGGGTAGCAATTCAAGCCATATCGCGTCTCGTTCACCACAAGTTCACTCTTTGGAGAATATATATCTATTTATATTACATAAGGTATGTGTATATGCTTACACATTTCTATGTATAGGATCCACTCCTAAATTAATTTATCGATCATTGTGGATTTTGGAACACCACTACTAGGCGTAAGGGTGGGTAATGCGAGCTATAATTAGTTTAATTTAATTTAAAGTAAAGGGAGCAAATAAGGGGTTGAAGCCCTTCCTAAATATTCAGATACCTACGATTTTTTGCGAAATTTTTACAACAGGTATTAGACATCAATTAATAAATATTCGGCAAATTTCAGCTTCTTTGAGGTATTTTTAAAGTTTTTTTAGAGCGCACAATATGGGCACGAAACATCAATTAAGGAAGATTCCATGAATTTCAATTTCTTCTTAAGACCCCTTAAGCATAAGCCTTGATTTTAAGACATTTTCACGAATCAAAATCATGTCATGGATTTTGATCAAAATTGGAATTTTAGACATAAGGTTTAGTATCATTGAATTTAGGAAAACTCGTCACAGGAAAATTCGTAAACGGAAAATTGGTAAACGGAAAATTGGTAAATGGAAAATTCGTAACCGGAAAATTCGTCACTTTTGGCCAAGTAGGAAAATTCGGCAATTATCGAATAAAGATCGATTGAAAATAGATTTTAGAACCGTTTTTACAGGAGATATACTTGTAAATACGAGGCTACCCACCTCCCCAGTGGAGAACATTTTTTCATATTATTTTTTTGGTACTTGTGCAGTTTACGGACCGGGCTATTTTTTAGATAAGATTTTCAAGTTAAATTAAATTTTTACGATATCTTTTGTTTATTAAATTGTTAGGTAAAAGTACAGAATAGTTAACCCTTATGTTAAGAATGGCTTTCTAAATAATGTTATTTCAACCCAGTTCGTAATTACGTTACGAAATTAAAGGTGTGAATCGGGTTATTTTTTACATAAAATTTTCATGTTAAATTCAATTTTTACGATATCTTCCGTTTATTAAATCGTTACGTGAAAGTACAGAATAGTTAACAAAGCAACCCCCCCCCCATTCTCCTCATGTAAACAATCGTTGTCTAAATAATGTTATTATTTCAAGCCTGGTTCGTTATTAAGTTACGAGATGAAATCCATCATAATTCATTTAGATTTATTCGTAAACAAATCAGCCATTTTAATTGACAAAGCATCAATTACTTCGTGTGTTTGCAAAACTTGAAAGCAATTTATAAACTATCGAGTAACTGGCTTTAAATTCTTAGAAAATTCCCATGTATTTAAAAAAGCAAAATTGTTTTCTAACTAATTCAGTGTTTTTATTTCATCTTGCCTAAAACTTGTTTTAACTAACAACTTTATTTAATACTTAAAAAAAGAAATTCTTCTTTTAAATAAATCGTTGTATGGTCGGAACAAAAAAATCAGAAAAATACAGCCAATTCATTGTCTGCCGTTTTAGTTGTGAAACGATGGATTAACCACTTTTTCTCACAGTGATTTTGAAGTAAAAAAAATGACTCAACGAGCGGCCGATTTTCTTGTTTTAATTCGATTAAAAGTTTCTTTTTTTCACTCATATCACATGCACCCACTCATTGTTTAAAATTATGGCACTTCTCCCATTTAGTTGTGTATCACAATTTATTTGCTTTCCTTTTCTGAAGACAGAAGCAGACAATCAACCGGATCTAACTTAGAATTAGATCCAAAATGACGTTTTTATCCAAAATAACAATAATAACAGCGAACAGTGTTTTATTTTCTGAAAACAGTCAACAGTGATTTGTTTTAGGTATAGTAAAAATGGGCACTCTTTTACTGTAGGACCAGCACTAACTTAGACCATGATCCTACCACTAACCTTAACCTTAACTCTATAGCCAACCCTGACTAACCCTAACGACGGGGTCAAAGTTAGCTCGGGTCCTACAGTAAAAGTGCACTTAAAAATATTAAAAGATAATGATTATTTAGACAACGATTGTTTACATGAGGAGAATGGGGGGGGGGGTTGCTTTGTTAACTATTCTGTACTTTCACGTAACGATTTAATAAACGGAAGATATCGTAAAAATTGAATTTAACTTGAAAATTTTATGTAAAAAATAACCCGATTCACACCTTTAATTTCGTAACGTAATTACGAACTGGGTTGAAATAACATTATTTAGAAAGCCATTCTTAACATGGAGTGAGGGGGGGGGGTTAACTATTCTGTACTTTTACCTAACAATTTAATAAACAAAAGATATCGTAAAAATTTAATTTAACTTGAAAATCTTATCTAAAAAATAGCCCGGTTCGTAAACTGCACAAGTACCAAAAAAATAATATGAAAAAATGTTCTCCACTGGGGAGGTGGGTAGCCTCGTATTTACAAGTATATCTCCTGTAAAAACGGTTCTAAAATCTATTTTCAATCGATCTTTATTCGATAATTGCCGAATTTTCCTACTTGGCCAAAAGTGACGAATTTTCCGGTTACGAATTTTCCATTTACCAATTTTCCGTTTACCAATTTTCCGTTTACCAATTTTCCTGTGACGAGTTTTCCGGGCACCGTATCATTATATCTTGACTTTTGATATTCGAATTGGGACATAAAAATGGTGCAAAACTGTTCTGTTCGGATAAATAATTTTACCTGTCTGAGACGTGTATTCTCCTGGTTAAAGTATATATATTTTTTTAAACCTTAGGGAAACAAACGTTTATTAACTCACATTTAGTATAATAATAGATAATCTGTTTAGTAAATGTTAAACATTTCGTTAAAATTAGATTTTGTTTGTTGACGATTAGAAGAAATTACCAACAGATTCATTTGTTTGCGTAGCAAAATATGTCAAACAAAATTATCTTTCAAAAATTGTTTGATGTCGCCGATCAATTTGCCATTAGTGGGGTTGGCACGAATATTAGCTTCGCGTTCAAACGTTTGATTAAATATTTGCTGAATGGAAGCCAACTTGGTTACGCGCGGTCACATTCCTTGAACACTGAGATAAGAAAAAAGAATTGCAGCCCACACGTTGTGAAAAAAAAAAAAAGGTGCTCCCGTTATACTAAAGAACGATCGTCAAGAGACTAAAGTACGAAGTAGGACAAGAGTATCGGTTTAATTTGGGGTTGGAGAAGAGAATGGGGGGGGAGGGGAGATTTTAATTGTGAATTTGTTTAAAAGGGTTCAAATGTTTTGGGGGCAAAATGCAATGAAAGCATTTATATTCAACGATACACCCTCCATAAAAAATGAAAAAAAAAATGATGTTGCGCCAATGTTTGCACTAATATCCATATAAAATAAAGTCTTAATCGGTGAAGTTAAAAAAGAAACAAGATAACATCTCGAACTAAAATGTTTTTAAAAAAAAGAAAAAATAACATAAGAGAAAAAAGAAAAAGAAAAAGTCTCATTATGGAGATAACGTGAAGAATTTCTTTCCGAATTTAGTTAAGAATGTGATGGCGTAAAAAATTGCTATTTGCTTTCTCTCTTCCTCAAACACTTGAAATAGTTTCGCCCGGCAGTTTTTTTTTTAATCGCTAACTTTGTGACGGGACGGATATATATATATATATATATATATATATATATATATATATATATTCAAATACATCTATAAATACACATTCATCTTTATTATAGAGTGGAAGATAGTCAGTTAAAATATATTTAAACATTAATCTCTTTTTAGCATTGGCCTTATTTTGGAAAAAGATTTGAAGAAAAAGTTTTGGTAAAGACAAAATTGCGATTTTTATAGAAAAAGATTAAGATTGGAAACATTTTCAATGATATTAAAATAAAATAAACAATATTTTTTATGACTTTGACGATTTACTTTCACTTTTTACTTGGAGTTTTTATTCTATAGAATTCATATGGGTTGCATTCAATGGAATCCCTCCACCCACACACCCATGAGTTGCATACGATGGAAGCTTTGCTCATGTAGATTTAATTCTATGAAATTTTGCCCATGTGGGGTTTTCGTCCAATGGAACTATCCCCATGTGGGGAGTTTCGTCCAATGGAACTCTATCCCCATGTGGGGGGTTTCGTCCAATGGAACTCTATCCCTATGTGGGGAAGGGGGTCGTCCAATGGAACTCTATCCCTATGTGGGGAAGGGGGTCGTCCAATGGAACTCTAACCCTATGTGGGGGAGGGGGTCGTCCAATGGAACTCTAACCCCATGTGGGGGAGGGGGTCGTCCAATGGAACTCTATCCCCATGTGGGGGGGGGGTCATCCAATGGAACTCTAACCCTATGTGGGGGGAGGGGGTCGTCCAATGGAACTCTAACCCTATGTGGGGGAGGGGGTCGTCCAATGGAACTCTAACCCTATGTGGGGGAGGGGGTCGTCCAATGGAACTCTAACCCTATGTGGGGGAGGGGTCGTCCAATGGAACTCTAACCCTATGTGGGGGAGAGGGTCGTCCAATAGAACTCTAACCCTATGTGGGGGAGGGGGTCGTCCAATAGAACTCTAACCCCATGTGGGGGAGGGGGTCGTCCAATGGAACTCTATCCTCATGTGGGGGATTTCGTCCAATGGAACTATCCCCATGTGGGGGGGAGGGGGGTATCGTCCAATGGAACTCTATCCCCATGTGGGGGGGGGGTATCGTCCAATGGAACTATCCTCAGTTGTGGGTTTCGTCCGATTATGATACTAATGTCTTATTCTTTATTCATCGTTACTCCTCTCAAAGTGTAGTATCTGTTCCGATGGATATTGCACCCCATAGACTGGTGTTGTCTTGGCCTTCGGGTCTTGATTTACGCCGGTCAATGGGTCTGTCTTGTGCAGTTCTGGGAGGTTTCCCAGGCTTTGCCTCCCCTCATTGGGGAGGAGTAAGTTTATTGCTTACTGCCTGAGGCGCCTCTACCGGGGAATGCCGATGGGGCTGCCCAGGCAATTTTTAAACCCCACTTTCCCGACCCGACCGTGGGTCACATCTTACTTATGGGAGTAAGATAAAAACTGGCCTTGTGCCTAACTCCTGGAGAGGAGTAAATCAATACTCCTCTCCAGGCCAGGGAGAGAGAGATATGATCTCAGTTTTCTCTAACGTTTTAAGACCTCATTTTGTCAATCCACACCGATATGATTCTCATCAGCTTCTCCCCTAAAACCGTCTCTTAAATTCATTAATGACGTCACCTAACAGCAGACACTTTCTAACCTCTATACATAATTCTGGTATAACTTATTCTTTGAGTATGCCAACTAAGCAGCAGATTCTTATCTTCAAAAAGATAGGCAACCAGAATGGTGACGGGGCTTGCCACACTTTCCTACAAACAGCGACTTTAAAAAAAAAACTTAAGTTAAAAATTTATTTCATTAAAGTCGTCTGCTTCGTAAAAAATTGCTTTTTCCCCCCGTTCTAATTGCGTAAAAAGGTCGTCGTTTCGGATCTTTTTAAGAAGATCCCCGCCACTAAATATAACCCGCTATTCAAGGGAGACAACTTTTTAGCCACTTTTGCTTAAAAAAATTAAAATAAGAATGTATAAGGCATGTTTTTTTTTTGTTTATTGAGGGGGATAAAATTGTGTTAAATCAGTTATAATTTGCGCGAATAGGTCAGTTCCCCGGTATCGTTGCCTCCACACGACCTCGCAGATGTAGCTGTCAACAAGCGTGCGATGGGTGCTAATCTAGGGGCGTTGGGGCAGACATGGACAGCTCCTTGGAACAGAATTTCATGGATGTAAGGTTTTTGGTCCAGCAGTAAATAAATAGAACCACTGTTTTTAATTCCACCTTTGACCACTTAAGCCACGTTCCCTTTCGGAGAGCAAATTCTGTGTGAAAAGGGTTAACGCGTAAAGAATTTAGCAAGCCGAAAAGTTGTCTCCCTTGGCAGCGGGGTTATTCTTAGAGGCCGACCAACTTTAACACTAGTGGCGGGGATCTTCTTAAAAAGATCTGTCGTTTCTAGTGTTAGTTTACAATTTGATATCATTGAAATCGCCTGGTTCTAAAAAAAAAAAAAGTTTCAAAAGTCATTCTTAAGATAGAGAGGAAGGGGGGGGGGGCTTCGGAAACATTCGGAACGACGTACCTTCTTTCGTCTAGTTCCGTTCGTTTTCGTAGAATTCGTTTTACATACCTCATTCTTACGTCACGCCTGTAACTTTTTGGTCGTATTTCCCGAAACAGTGCCGGACAATTGATACTATCTTTTAGCTTATGAGTACAAATGGGCCCTGATACCCGACTTTTGGTTTAAATTTAAGTCAGAAATGATTTTCTATTCGTCAGTAGGGCTTCAAAATTACGCCCGAATTATGAAGAGGCACGATAGTGAAACAAGAGTAAGACATTTTGTAATAATAGATTAAAATGGCCGACAATGTTTGTATTATCGTGAAAATTCAAATCCACACGCAATCTTGAAGCCTTCCTGGCGAATAGACAGGAATTTCTGGCTTGAATTAAACCTGAAAGACAAAATATCAAATGAGTATCGTTTGTGTCCCTAGAGGAAAAGAAAAACATTAATTTTCTCACGCGTCCCTGTCGTATCAAAAACCAAATTTATTTTCTTATTAAATCAATATATATATATATATATATATATATATATATATATATTACAGGTGATTTGATTGTGGTTGTTTTTACTTCTTATTCACTGAATCAAAGATTGTTTGTTTTTTGTTTTTAATTTTTATTTTAGTTATTCGTTAAAAAGCCAACTCCCTATTATTCAGAACTTATGGGTGGGTGGGGTCTTTCCTTTCAAACTAAAATCAAAGATTAACCGAAAACAGAAAAATCGAAGCGGTTCAAAAGTTTCACTTACCAGCCATTTTGAAATTTTAAGAGCACCTCTTTTCTTTTTTCTTTTTTTCTCTTCTTTGTTTTGACTACCCCAGCAACAGATAAGAAAAAAGCATACGAGTCGTAGGTATTGTGTATTTAATGTAAATATTGAAGGTACCTAGGTGATACCAACCAGAAGTAGAAAGGGGTGGAAGGAGAGGCCTCTCCCTCTATCAACTCAACTCGTCCGAGGTTAGAGGTTTTGGGTGGATAATGGAATATTCTTTCTTTTTTTTTAAACTCTTCTTTGAAAGCTCAGATATTTTACCCGAGCCGAGCCGAAAGAACTCAACTGATAAAAAGATTATCAAGATAAAAAAGAATAAATATAAGTAAAATAAATAAATGATAATAATAATAACAACTCAGTAGTGTTCCCTGGAGTCTGAGTGACAACAAATCTGGGGAGACTTGTTGTCATTCAGACTCCAGGAAACACCATTGGTGATTATCAGTAAGCAATAACTGATGACGGCCTTTGCGAGAACTCCTAGTGAGTAAACATAATATTACTGATGGTTGTGAAGGGCCAAGGAGGATGGAAAGACAGAGGGGTAAAAGCACCTTTCAGACTTCCACTATAACATATGCAGAGAGTACTGGAATCTTAGGGGGACTTATTACCATTCAAATTCCAGAGAAAGCCAACGATCGTTATTCAGTGAGACATCGATGATAAACGGCCGTTGTGCTAACACAAAATAATTTTCAACGTTATCGAAAGAGGCTGAGAATGCTGGAAATCTGCGGTAACTTATTGTCATTCAAACTCTGTAAAACGCCATTTTTTATTATCAGTGAACAATTACTGATAATGACTTGTATAAAAGAAAACTCCTAATGACTGAATAATAATAATAATAATAATAATAATAATAATAATAATAATAATAGACTGAAATATTAAGGAAAATCCTTGAGTTCGGAAACCACCGACATAACCATGTAACGCTGAATAACCACTGGCAAGTTGAAATAGAATAAATAATATAGAAAGAACATCACATGAGCCGAATGGAAACTGAAACTGCCTTAACATTTAGACTCTCAGGCAACATGAAGTGGAATAAGTACATAGAAGATGCTGCCAAATATGCTGCAAAAGAGATAGGCTCCCTCTACCGGGCTAGAAAACTTCTTACATCTGCCAGTATCCTATATCTCTATAAGGCCACCATTCGCCCGTGCATGGAGTATTGTTGCCACGTATTGGCTGGTGCACCAACCACTAGGCTCTCCCTCTTAGACAGGGTCCAAAAAAGAGTCATTAATCTAATAGGTTCCTCACTATCCACCAAGCTCCAGCCCCTGTACCATCGCTTCAATGTTGCATCCTTGTGCTTGTATTACAAGTACTTCAATGGAATGTGCTCCGATGAACTTGCTGCTCTGGTGCTCCCTTGATGTAAATACACCCGACAAACTCAACAATCAGTTAAATCCTATCCATTCACTGTGGAGGTCCCCAGATGCCGGAGAGCTTTGTACTCTAATAGCTTCTTTCCTCGAGCTGCCAGCCATTGGAACTCCTTACCTGCTCCCTGTTTCCCTGACTCTACCGACATGCACAAATTTAATTATAGAGTAAACAAATCTTGCTGTACAACTCCTGGTGCAAAAAGGGTGCAAAAAACTAATTTCTAACCTAATAGGTCCCGCACTGTCTGCCAAGCTCTAACCCCTGTCGCATCACCACAGTACTGTCATTTCAAATGCACTTCTCTCCAATAATATTCATATTTGTCTTTTCTGTATGTTTAGGTATTCTGGATACTTTATTGTTTGGTCATTCCGTCATAGTCTATCTGGAAACCTGGCTTTCTCAGCCTCCTTCTTGACTTTGTATATTGCTCTTCTTGCTTCCCTCTTTGCCTCCGGATACGCATCCTTATTCACTAAACCTTTTATCCACTGACTCCTTCGTTTCCGCTTTTCTTTGATACACTTCTCAACTTCCTCATTCCACCACCATGTTACCCTATGTATTGGGTGCCCTTCTGTCCACCCACAAGTCTAGTCTGTTATCTCCAACAATGTATCTTTTTCCACTGTTCTTCCATACTTCCTCATAATTCCTGATAACCGAATGCTCCATCATTTGGTCTCTAAACCTAACCCTAACCATAAGTCTTGGTGGCCCTTCTGTTCACCCACAAGTCTGGTCTATTTTTCAGCTTTTTCCACTGTTCTTCCACACTTCCTGTAGTGGATATGGTAGCCGAACCTTCCATCATTTGGTCTCTAAACTCACGTTTCACGTGTTCTTCATTCAACCTCCACACTTTTCTTCTGGGGATAAACTTTCTCTTTATTTAATGAGCTTTCTTCAGCTTGAAATTGCAAATAACCGCTTTGTACAGTGTGACAATTTCTTCACCAGGTATCACTTTAACATCCCCCAAGAGCTTTCTGTCCTTATTTTTAACCAGCAGATAATCTACTTGAGTCTTTGCTGTACCAAACTCATACGTAACGAGGTGGCTTTCTTTTTTCCTAAAAATGGTGTTAGCAACATGGCAAGACCAAATTCTAAAATTCTTTCTCCTTTTGTATTTCTATCATCACATCTCTTTCCTCCATGCGCATCCTCAAAATCACCATTGGCCTTTCCAACATGACCATTCAAATGCCCTACCACAGCAAGTACTTCCTTCTCAACAACCTTACTAGTTACTGCAATAAGCCTGTCATAAAACTCATCTTTCACATTTTCACTCAAGCCACATTGTGGTGCATAAGCAGATATTGCTGTGAATATTTTCTCACCAACCATCAACTTATATGATTAGCTTCAATAACTTTATTATCTACCGATCTCTCTGCCGTAAAAATACCACCAGTTCCTTTTTCGTTTCCAATCTGATACAACTTATATCTTTCATTCTTTCGCACAATCATTCTAGCAGATTTACCACTCTAACGAGTTTCTTGGACACAACACAGGTCAATCCATCTTCTCTGAAGAAACTCAGCAATCTCCCCAGACCTTCCACGCAAGCTTCCGACATTCAAACTACATCGCCTGAAATTTAACCGATTTTCTTTGGAAGTCATTTTCTTATTTTAGGCAAGATTTTTATCGGCCGAATACCCTTCCTGATGCCTACCTAGTGAGGTGATGGGGACCAGTGTTTTTATCGAGACACCATCTCTAGGTGATTGCCCACCAAGACTAAAGAGCGCTTCACCTGCCCATTTGAGCTTTTTAAAATTTATTTTTCTATTTAAAAAAATAGAATTATTCACTGGTTCTGTACGCTGCCACTCACCACAGAGTCCAACTTCTATTCGGAAATCCAATCGCCTTGGTTGAGATGGGATACACAACCAGATGGGATACACATCAAGTACAGTTTTGAGTCTCTGCTTATTTCAGAATTAATACCCAGAAACTAATATGAAGTGGTGATCAAGCCTTTTGTTTCCTTAGTACAATTGACACGCGGCCACCGCCTTCTAGCATCTACAAGTTATAAAAGAGGGGGGGGGGTGATCTGATCGAAGAAAGGTCAGGTTCAATAGTACAATCGAGATTAGCGTTTCTTTTTTTTTTTTTTGCTAGGGCATGTTGTGACTAGCCACTAGATCAGATCGGGCCTCTACACCCTCTCGTCTAGCCCAAGTAAGGGCCGAATTGGAGTGTTGAGTGTTGCAAATCATATGACCA
>OY744529.1:43649268-43736768 GCA_963556195.1 Sepiola atlantica | reverse complement strand
TCCGGTCATGGTCGAAATTTTGACAGAATTTCAACTTCCGATTTTTTTAACAGTTACATGCCCTGTGTCGCCACCAGTTTTCCCCTTTTCATTTCTAGCAATGCACATTATTATTTACTCACTAGGAGTTATCACACTGGTCATCGTCAGTGATCGCCCACTGCCAACGACCTGTGGTATTCCCTGGAGTCTGAGTGACAACAAGTCTCCTCAGACTTCCAGTATGCTCCACCTCTTTTCGTTCATCATCGCAGATGACCTTGCGGTATCGCAACAGCCACCTACCACCGATTTCCCGCTGATAAGGGCCATTGGTCCCCTCTGGGGCCCGAGTGGCAACAAGCCTCCCCAAGGTCCCATTATTATTATTATTATTATTATTATTGTTATTGTTGTTGTTGTTGGTGGTGGTGGTGCTTTTTGTTAACATGTTTAATTAGCTGATCGATAACATCGGTAGAACATGAAACCCCCCACAAAGATTTCAGAAACATATTAAAAAAAACACTGCTATCCTCACAGTCTCAAATTGCAACCTGTGCCTCCCCATAATCGAAGCCTTACTCATTCGAGCAAACACACCTACCATAAACCAAGCTCGATATGAGGAGGGAGAGGGTATACTAAAATGCTTTTAATAAAAAGTAAAATAAAAAATTGTTTTAATCGACTTTAATAAATTCACCAATTTTAATTTGTGTAACTCCTCACGTGTCTGATGGTAAGTACCCTATATCTCTACAAAGCCCAGCAAAGATACCACTCCCCCATGCATGGAGTATTGTTGTCACATCTGAGCTGGTGCACCACCCACTAGTCTCTCCCTCTTAGACAGGGTCCAAAAAAGAGTTGCTAATCTAATAGGTCCCTCACTATTCACCAAGCTCCAGCCCCTGTCCCATTGCCGTAATGTTGCATCCTTGTGCTTGTTTTACAGTTTTACAGATACTTCAATGGAATGTGCTCCGATGAACTTGCTGCTCTGGTGCCCCTCAACATAAATACCCCTGACCAACTCATCAATCAGCTAAATCCCTACCCTTCACTTTAGAGGTCCCCAGATGCCGGAAGGCTTCCTACTCTAATAGCTTATTTCCTCGAATTGCTAGTCTTTGGAATTCCATCCCTGTCCCCTGTTTCCCTGACTGTACCAACGTGCAGAAATTCAAATGTAATATGAATAACCATCTCACTGCCTAACTCCCGATTTGGGATGCCCCTGTAGGTGTGGTCCCTAATTTACAGTGGCCTCTTACGTCTCAAGTGGTTGGTTTGATGTTTATTAAAGTAAAAAACATACATATATATACAAAATAACAAAAATAACTAATGGATCATACACTGTATAAGCATCTTATAAATCAATAGGCAAATGCTGAGTTATCTTCGCTTTTTGAAGAGTCGTTAAAATGCCATCCTTTATCCTTATTCTTCCTCAACGGTGGCAACGTGGTAGCTAACAAGGTTCTGGTGAAAATCCAGGAGGAGTCGGCATCGGGGTCTGTTATCCTTTTGTCGTCTTTGTCTTTGCGTATCGCGAGCAAAGACATGTCAGGTGCAGAATCGCAAATCAGTGGAGTGAAAGCGATAACATCGCTTCTGCACCACTCCTTTGTGTTCTAGCCGAAACCTTCCTTGACTTCACATGAAACCACTGAGCCTTGCTGCTCTCGGTGTCGGGGGTTAAATCCTGTAATCTTTCAGATAAATGAATAGCTCTGACCAACGAAGAGAACTTCATGCAGACCAAACAACAACAACAGCAGCAATACGATTTCCATAAATACTAAATTCTAATTGGTTAATTTTTACAAAATACTCAATTTTGATTGGTTACAGAAATCAGACTTCAACCAATCAGAAAGAGTTGCTCTGGGAAACGAGCACCTGTTAGATATTGGCAGACGACACTAGAGACATGCACGAACTCACTCACACACAAGTCCATATACATACGGGCTAAACAAAAGGCAAACATGCATACGCACAACACTGTCTATTCGACAGAACTTACACATTACCACCTGCAATCTCACACAGCAACAGCCAAAATAAACATGTCTGCCGAACTTCTTACAGACAAAACAACTCTTTCTTCACCTCGAACGTTCATAAACACTTTAAACTCTAATTACTATCCATTCTTTTACTTGGTTTTTAAAGTTAATCTATAAATAAATTGCCATTAACATTTGTATGAATTGTCTTCGGCATCCATTGATATAGTCTTTCATTACCATTTTCAAAAATTGGAGAGAAAATCTTGGCCATTTTTAACGAAAGCTAACAGAACGAAAAAGGATTAAAACAAAAAAAAATAGGCAACAAATAAATGTTACCAAAGGCAAGATAAGTTACTCTTCTACTAACCTGGATAAATTTATTTGTGTTTTAACTTATTTTAAAGAGTTTTTTTGTTCAAAACAAACCTGGTGTCCACCTGTTCAATTAGAACGAAAAACAAAATGGCTGTTCATGAGGCCTGCACGGGGACCCTTGATAATCGGTGAAAAATCGATAAATAAACAAAATAGTGTTAGAAAAACATCCAATAAATGTCACTAATTGAGGGGAAATGTAATGTTCTAGCAGTATTTTGTTTAATTTTCGTTTTTTCAGCGCTTATCGAGACTCTAATTTCAGCCATTTTTTTCTTTCTAACTGAACATGTGGACACCAGGTTTGTTTTGAACAAACAAAAAAAACTCTTTAAGATAAGTTAAAAACACAAATAAACTTACCCAGATTAGTAGAAGAGTAACTTATCTTGCCTTTCGTAACATTTATTTGTTGGGTATTTTTTTTTGTTTTTGTTTTTTAATCCTTTTTCGTTCTGTTAGTTGTTAAAAATTCCCCAAATCTTACATAAATAAAACTACTTGTTTTCAAATGAAATTAGAATAATAAATGTTTGTGGCTATTTGAGTCTCTGCAACCTAATAAAATGATGTTCGATCGTTTGGTAATAGTAGCCGCTGTATACGCAAGCCGTGCGTATACAACCACTATATACGCTGTCACTTCGTGAAATATTCTCTCTCCGTCGACATTCATTCAAATGCGTAAGGGGCGATTACTCTCGCTGGTCATGTTTAAATAGATTTATCCATTTTGCTGGGAATGTTTTTGATTTAATAAAAATGTTTTGAATAATAGTTAAAACATTTTTTTTCATCTTGAATTAATATTTTTTATTGTTTGTCAATTCATTTTTATTTTTTCAATGAAATGAATATTTATCTTGTCGTCTCGTCATAATCCGTATTTTCGTATTAAGCATTCAAATTTTTGTACATTTTTTTTCACGTGTCTTTTTTTAAATGACCACTACGACATCGCTACCACCGATTATGTCTGCCGGTGATTGTCCCAACGATAATGTTGGAATTGAAAATGGTTTTGTGCCAGACAAGAAAGAAATAAAAGGACTGGACATTTTCATCCAGAGTCACACGCCACAATTGGTCAACGTTCCCGAAAGATATTGGCCATCGCTTTATTGCAAACTTAGCCAACAGGTATGCACACACTTTTCGAATTTTATTTACATCGTTTATTTTTTTTATACAAACATTGGTACTTCTTTAGATTATTTGTGAGGTCGGAAAAAAATATGAAAACTGCAGACGATTTATTGTTCGCTCTTTTTGTTGGAAAAAAAGCGATTTTTACCTAAAATTCTTAGCGACCCTTCGAGATTTGAAAGAAATTTGGAAGCACTTAAACTGTCGAATAGAAAGCTCACACCAAGTGGCTTCATGCCTTGTCCGAAGCGATTTCCATTAAGAAAAAAAGTCATTTAAACTAGCTATAAAATTCCAAGCAAATCCTCATTTTTGGAAGCTATTTACTCCGAATAATTTTATAAATAGACGTAAAAACTAAATTAATTAAACAAATGAAGGTACAGAATAGTTAACAAAGTTCTCCGCCCTCATGTTAAGAATGGGTTTCTAAATAATAACGTTATTATTTAGAAACCCATTCTTTTTGGTCGAGATCAAAGTGTAGTATCTGTTCCGATGGATACTGCACCCTATAGACTGGTATTGTCTTGGTCTTCGGTGCTTGATTTACGCCGGTCTATGGGATTGTCCTGTGCAGTTCTAGGAGGTCCACCCTCCCAGGCTTTGCCTCCCCTCTTTGGGGAGGAGTAAGTTAATTGCTTACTGCTTGAGGCGCCCCTACCGGGGAATGCCGACGGGGCTGCCCAGGCAATTTTTGATGGTCAGAGTGCTCACCTCTCGGGCGCTGGCTTTTCAACCCCCACTTTCCGACCCGAGCTTGGGTCACATCTTACTTGTGGGAGTAGGATAAAAACTGGCCTTGTGCCTAACTCCTGGAGAGGAGTAAATTACTCTTAACATGTGGAGGATGCTTCCTTGGTCTTTTGGCTAAGATCAAAGTGTAGTATCTGTTCCCACTGTCCTGTGCAGTTCTGGGAGGGTTAACCTCCTCCCGGGCTTTGCCTCCCCTCTTTGGGGAGGAGTAAGTTTATTGCTTACTGTCTGAGGCGCTCTGCCCAGACAATTTTTTAAGAAACTCCGTACTCTTCCTCTAGAGTACAAATTCCCACCTTCCGACCTTGTGTCACATTCTACTTTGTGGGACGTAGATAAATAGGAGTATTTACCTCTCTCCCACCGTAGAAAGATGTGTGTCACAAGGTCAGATTGAAAAGAAAAATGTCTAGATAACCCTAACCTCGGCATTCTCCGGTAGGAATGCCTCAAGCAATTAGCAATAAACTAGCCACTTCTTAAAAAGAAACTGTAAAACCTGGGAGGGTGGAACACTTATAACTGCACACGACCGTACCTCACCCCGACAGAAAACAAAAGGCCACTTCGTTCAAATGACCGAGATTCTGTTGGACCGATTGTCGAGGGTATGACCCCCCCTCCCCCGAGTGGTAACTAGCAAAATCACAATATCCACAGTTTACAAGTATATTAGACATCTAGGTAAAACGTCATAAAGGATCTCTCTCTTTTTCTTTCTCTCTCTCTTTCTTTTTCTCTCTCTCCTTCTCTCTCTCCTTCTCTCTCTCCTTCTCCTTCTCTCTCTCCTTATCTCTCTCCTTCTCCTTATCTCTCTCCTTCTCCTTATCTCTCTCCTTCTCCTTATCTCTCTCCTTCTCCTTCTCTTTCTTTCCTTCTCTCTCTCTTTCCTTCTCTCTCTCTTTTCTCTTTTTTCTTTTTTTTCTTCCTTTAGTGACGTCACTGTTATCCTCACCTGTGATTTAATAGATGATGTAATCCAATGTGCATGGAGACAAGTAAGCAAGCCAGAAATCTCCACAGTTTTAGTAGTATACTAGACTCATAATAGACTACCCGTGGACCGAAGGATCTCATAAAAGAACCCCCCCCCTCTTTCTGGTTTTATGGATAACGTTAACATTTTCTGAAATCATCCAATGTGCACGGTTATCCTACATCTCTCTGTTTTAATGGATAACGTCTGTTTGTGACATCACCCAGTGTATATGGAGAGAAGCAAACAAAATCTAGAGTATTAGTATATATATATATATATATATATATATATATATATATATATAAAAGCATTTATTTGTAAAATGTTTTTTTTAACATTTATTTATTATTTTATCATTTTATAAAATGACAAAATAACAATAAATAAATTTAAAAAAAAACATTTTACAAATGTTGGTAGCCTTACTCTTTATAAATATATACTTTTCTCTCGTTGGAACTGCACTAATACTGCACTACCCTCTTTTCTATATATATATATATATATATATGAGATATAACATTGACTCTTCTTTCCCACATTAGACTGGATGCGACACGATGTCTGCTTTTTAATGTGAGGAATCCTGCTCACTGTAAGGAGCACTTTGGAAGGTTATAAAAATAGCTTGAATCGGACCCGTCGGCATTCTCCAGTAGTGCTGTCTGGCAGTTAATCAATCCACCCTCCCGGAGGATGATGCAATATATATATATAATATAATATATTGATACAAATTGTCAAGAAGGATATATATATATATATATATATATATATATATATATATATATATATATATATATATCCATGATAAAGAAAGGAAGAAAGTGTTTTGACGTAATGGAAATTGAAAAAGGAAAACCAAAAAATATTATTTATGTATTCATCAACGTTTCGTCTTTATTATAAGACTTCCTCAGGATGATTTGTCTGCCGCCGCCACCATCTATTCCAAACATTTTGTATTTGTGTGATGTTTTCTTCAGACAAATCATCCTGAGGAAGTCTTATAATAAAGACGAAACGTTGATGAATACATAAATAATATTTTTTGGTTTTCCTTTTTCAATTTCCATATATATTTTTTTATTTTTTTTTTATATCATAGTTCACCCCAAACAAGGCAGGCCGCCACTGTAGACGTAAGGGGCTACTGAGAAAAAAGGGTGAAGGTTTGTAGGAGGGGGGGGGTCAACCTAAATTAGGAGCTGCGCAGCGAGATGTCTGTTTACATTAGTTTTACATTTCTGTATGTCAGGAAAGCAGGGAGCAGGGATGGAGTTCCAGAGTCCAGCAGCACGAGGAAAGAAGCTTTTGGAGTAGAAAGCTCTTCAGCATCTGGGGACCTCCACAGTGAATGGATGGAATTTGGCAGATTGTCGGGTTGGTCTAGTGAATTTACATTGTGGGGGTACCAAAGCAGCAAGCTCATCAGAGCATATATATATATATATATATATATATATATATATATATATATTTACTTTAAAATGAATGATGTCATAAAAGATAAATGGTAATTGCCAAAGTCTGTCTGTGCGAAAGCGGCAGCAGCCTTAACTGCTGGCTGAAGAGCACAGCAATTCTTTAAAATTAGAAGAAAAAAAATAGTTTAATTTTTGTTTGGAAATTTTTGTAGATAAGGATTGATAATTTTGATTATTTGGACTACTGTTCTCATCCTGGGTGTTCTTACATTTTGGCGATTTTGACAATAACATTATAACAATGATGAATAAAAAAAAAAATTTGGTACTTCTGTTGTTTCACAATGACATTAAAATATTTAAAGAAATGTATAAACTTTGTTATGTACTTACGTGTTAGCTGAAAATAAGATTGGACAGAAAAAAATATGCAAATTCATCCAGTATTTATTAAATTATAAGAAAAAGAAAAAACGATTTTACGTATCGTTAGACATTTTGTAACCAGTTTAGGTAAGGGAGATAACTCAATGATAAAATCGGGCGAAGATGCAATATGATGACGACCGATCAAAAAAGTTTTTTTTATTTTTATTTTAATAAACTGGATGAATTTGCGTTATTTTTGGTGTACAGTCTTCTTTTCAGCTACCACGTAAGTACATAACAAAGTTTATACATTTCTTTCGCTATTTTTTTAAAGAGAGGCTTAACATGTCATTGTGAAATCGCAGAAGCACCAAAAAAATATTTCCAGATCTATTTCTTCATAAGCAAATTTGGTTTATAGAAATCTTTAAGAAAACAAAAATTAACTATTTTTACAAATAAATACAAATAAATTTCAATAATAAAATCTTTATGAACAATCATAAAATAAGGACATTAAAACCTTCCATTTTTATCATTTTAGGTTGTCACGAGTTTTGTCGACCGTATAAATTGTGATAACAAAGATTTGTAGTTAAATGGTTAGGATTGCAATCGTTGGATATTTTTCTTAATCAAAAAGTTCTAAACAAGTTTGGCGATTACTGAGTTACCTCCCTTTCATTTGTTTTTAGATTTCTAAGATATCAATGTTTATCTTTGGTTTTTAGTAGCACAAATCAACCATCATACTTGACCTTTGCCTTTAAACTTTAATTTAAGTTTGAAATCACTTTTTAATGAACAAATATGTATAATTTTGATTATTCAGACTACATTTCTCATCTTGAGTGTTATCATCACAACGTTTCGGCTGCTGTAACCTCCGGCCTTCTTCAGGTGTATCTTTTCGAACTCGGGAATATTTCTATCGAACTCGGGAATCTAGACGGAATTTCGAATGGAACTCTTTATTTAATCCACGGGGGTAGCATGCTCTTGTTCTGTCAGCCATGACTGTGAGAAGTCTTCAGTAATTCACAATTCTTCGTATCGCCCGCACTGGCTGACAGAACAAGATCATGCTACCCCCGTGGATTAAATAAAAGATTCCGTCCAGATTCCGGAGTTCGATAGAAATATTCCCGAGTTCGAAGAGATACACCTGAAGAAGGCCGGGGGTTACAACGGCCGAAACGTTGTGATAACACTCAAGATGAGAAATGTAGTCCGAATAAACAAAATTATACAAATTATTAACCATCATCTCAAAAATTCAGAAATAAAATATATTTTATAATAGCGTACATCGTGTCATCCAAGAGCGAAGATAATTTATTAGCTGCAATCAAAGCTGTCTCACGATTATAACATTATTTATAATTAATTCAATATTGATCTTTTGGGAAGAGAATGATATGTGTATGTCAGTCATTGATTGTCTAGTTTTGCAAGTCAAAGGGGGGGGGGGGCAGAGAGAGCGAGAGAGTTGCTTATGTTATAAGCACATACCTTAATTATTATATCTCATTAGACCATCTTAAAAGCATGTCTTGTCTGTTCAACTTCAAATAATCATGCCTGGTGTCATTTCCTCCTAAGCTTTATCACTTCCGATTCTCACTAACCCTACTTATTTTTTGAAAGGTCAATCTCATAACCTAGTCGTAACCTATCCTGTCTAAGATATTGTGTTTACACATAGGTCAGTTCCACCTGCACAAACATATACTTAACTAATGTGGATACTAGCTAAGGTGCCAATTGATATTTAACACTTCGGATTGTCACATTATCTTGAATTTTACAGCCAGGTCAAGAAAATCTTTCAGTCATTAAGGGCAGTTTTTAAAATTCACAAAAATAAATAACTTGCATATCGGCAACGGAGGTGATGTGTATTTTTATTTTTTTTTTTTTTTTAAGTTTTATTTATTTCTTTTTTTTTTCACTATCAAATTGAATCATTAAAATAAATTTACAAATTTATATATAAAAAATAAAATTAACTTTTATGTATAGTTTAAGATAATTATCTCCCTTACTCTTGATTGGTCCTAAAGTAAGTGTCCAGTGTTTAGAATAAAAAACAGGAAGCATGTTAGTCTCAGTTTTATTTTGCTATAAACAATCCTAGGTACAGTGATTATTTATTTATTTATTTATTTTTTTTTTTCTGTCGGCATTGATGGGAAAAGTGAATGGACGAACGGACAATTTTTTACTTTTATATAGACTAATTATGAGCTCGGATTGCACATGTACTTACTATTATCAATGTTAAGAAAAGAAAAACCTAATGCTATATTTATCACAAAATATATATATATTATTAATTATTAAAAATAATAATGAGCAATTAGAACGCCATACAATGCATTTAGTTTTATTAACTTCTTTTTTTTTCAATTTAATTTTCGAAGATATACTTCATCAGAATTTCTATATATAAAGATATATAAAATACCTTTTTTTTTTTTTAGTCCTCATCTCGTTTTTTGGTGTTATCGGTTCGGTGTTGATGAAACTAATATGGATGTCTTTTTTGGACGGCACGTGGCGGTAATAAGAAATATTGTCCTTGTTTTAGAAAGCATTGTTTATATGGTAATATTAATTATTAAAAATAATAATGAGGACTAAATTTTAAAAAAAAGGTATTTTATATACCTTTATTTTGAAATTCAGAAATTCTGATGATGAAGTGTATCTTCGAAAATTAAATTGGAAAAAAAAGTTAAAACTAAAATGCATTGTATGGCGTTCTAATTGCTCATTATTATTTTTAATAATTAATATTACCATATAAACAATGCTTTCTAAAACAAGGACAACATTTCTTATATATATATATATATATATTGGAACCTGAAAACATTTTGTTTAAAAAAAAAAAAAATTCCCCTTGACATGTTGACTGACTGTCAATTCCATTACCATGGAAAGCTGGACGGTTGATTTTTGTTTGCTGTCATGAATTGTTAATGGGGAAGGTCTATTGTTGTCTGCAGTTGATGGTGATAATGCTTGTTGTCTATATAATGATGTTTGATTCAGAAAAATTCAGTCCTCGAAATGCATTGGAAATATTTTTATGAAATGATATCACCAGAGACTAACCAATGAGAATGTATTATTTCATTCACTTCGGGATCATCAAAGTGAAAGCAAGTAGACATTTTGAAAAATGAATCGTTTTTGTAACAATAAAACTGAAATATCAGGTTTTAATATATTTCTGAATTTTTGAGATGAGGATTGATAATTTGCATAATTTTGGTTATTCGGACTACATTTCTCATCTTGAGTGTTATCATCACAACGTTTCGGCTGCTGTAACCTCCGGCCTTCTTCAGGTGTATCTTTTCGAACTCGGGAATATTTCTATCGAACTCGGGAATCTGGACGGAATTTCGAACGGAACCCTTTATTTAATCCACGGGGTAGCATGCTCTTGTTCTGTCAGCCATGACTGGGAGAAGTCTTCAGTAATTCGCAATTCTTCGTATCACCCGCAACCTTCAGATGACTCACTTGGAACTGAATTTAACTTAGTACTATATCCACTGCACCACAGGTCCTTTTTTTAATTTTGTGAAGAAGGCCGGAGGTTACAGCGGCCGAAATGTTGTGATGATAATACTCAAGAAATGTAGTCTGAATAACCAAAATTATGCAGTTTTAATAGTTGTTTTATGTTTCTATTATTTTTTATTGGTCATTTAATAGTTTTCTCTTTTCTTCTTTTAAATGGTCATCTAAAGGAATCCACATAAAATCGCATTCGTTTTAGCTTTAACTGATTTTGCTTGCTTTTAAATTTGTAAAAGTTTGCACACATCCGATTTAGATGATAGGGATGAGAGAGCAATCACGTCTCCATCTACAGCAACCCCCCCCCCCCCAGCAAAATTTAAAAAAAAAACATAATTACTCAACAGACAATTGAGTTTTTTTTTTTTTTTTAATTTCTTTTTTCTAAAATTATTTGATAAAATTTTTTTAAATTTCTTGCCAGATATTTGATGCTGGAAATGCATTCAAGATTCTGAAGATTGTTTCCGATGGCAACAAAGTGATTTATGATGAAGAAGATGAAGAAAAAGAAAATGATGAGGATGAGACTACAATGGGTGATGAATCTGTACATAGCTGGCAGGTAGTCTATGAGTCGTCAAAGCCTCTCGAATTGGATGACCCAGAACAGTTAAGTATAACAGCAAAATGGTCCGTTTGGTTCTCAACTATGCATACAAAGACAAATTTCTTGCTATTCGGAATACTATAAACAGATCCACGATACATTTTATTATGGTCGGCTGATGCACATACAGCATAATCACATTAAAACACCAGTTCTCGTTAGATCACCAAAATTAAGCGACATTGAACCTGATCAGTACAAGATGGGTGACCATTTGAGAATACCAAGCATTTTACGTGAGAAGACCGCAACACCTCTCTCAAAAAACGTTGTCATATACATGCGACTGGGGGCTGCTTAGGGTTTGTGAATTTACTATTCCTTGAAGGAGGAAGACGGCTCAATCCACCCAGGGTGAATGCCACACCAAAATGCATAGGACACATTACTATGTTTGCAGGCATCTGCTGTTTTGTCTGGTTGGCGTGTGGCACCTCCTGTCTAGATCATGTCGACATCATCATCATATTCAATTTTACATGCTGGTATGTGTTGAACGGTCATCCATGACGCAAACAACCAACATCCAGACATTTAACTCTGATTTTGGACCATAAAATAAAAAGTTTGAGTAAAGGTTAGAGGACATGACATACCCCCTTCTATATAAAAGCATAACTTTTTTTTTTTTTTTTTTTCGTTATTCTCTGTAAAGTGTACTAGATGTTCCTTCTGAAGTGGAAGTAACTTAGATTTTGTTAGAGATTTTTTAATAAATAAAAAATTTGATAATGTTGAAACTTTGTACTTACCCATTGCTTCCAAATGTGACCTCAGCACTTTGACGCCGTTGATAAGCTGAAAAAATTACCCGGTCTTGTTTTCTGTTTTTTTCTTTTAATGAAATAACTTAGTAAAATTAAACAATTTCAATGAAATAACTTAGTAAAATTAAACAATTTCAATGAAATAACTTAGTAAAATTAAACAATTTCAATGAAATAACTTAGTAAAATTAAACAATTTCAATGAAATAACTTAGTAATTTTTTTTCCGTTTTTTTTTTTTTTAATGAAATAACTTGAAACACTATTTTAATAACTTTTAAAACAAATTGTTTCGCGTTCCGTGCGATGAGTGGCACAAAAAAAATAATTTCAAAAGTCAGTTACAAGGATTTTTATGGCACCATTAGTATAAAGACCAATTTCTTCCGGCAATATACTCAGCATTATTATGGATTGTAAATTTGTTAAAACAGATTTTATTATTTAAAAAAATTTGAAACAAAAAAGTTTTTATTATTTGTAAATTTGTAATATATTTCAAATCCAGTTAAAAAAAAAACCCTGATTTTATTATTTCTTAATTACTATTTGAATCAAAATAATCTGAAAAAAAAAATGTATGGTTGAGAAAGGCAGATGATACTAAATTTTATAATAAACTCTTTTTCATACTGGCCCTCAATCAGAGGGCAACCATTATTGTCTCAGCGATATTGAATTTTCTCGCTAACACGCTCCTATTCCGAATTCCTGGCCGTGGGCTGCCATCAATAGACTGCCTATCCTGCACCAAACAGTCATAATTAAAAAAAAAAAGAAAAAAAAAGTCACATGAAATCTTATTTAGTGAAAATTTTATAATTAAAATTATTAAAATTTGCTGGAATGATTCTTTAGATGAAAATTAGATATAAAGTAAAAATGGAATTTTTAATTGATTACTGTTTTTAATAATTCGAATTGAAAAAAAAAACTTTTCTTTTTCATTTTTTTTTTTTTTTTTTTTTTTTGACAAAAAACATTAAGTTTAATTAAAAAAACAAAAAAACAATGGTTTTCTTTATGAAAAGACATTGGAAATAGTAAAATTGTTGTCTAATAATTTTGCTGTTCGACTGATTAATAGGAGGCAAATAATAATTAATAAAATGCCCCGTTTTCAAAACCAACATGCAAGTATCAGGAAGTTTCAGCAGATGTCCTGCTGACCATTTGGTACAAGAGAAACAATCTACTGATGGTGGACCATGGCCACGAATTCCAAATAGCAGCATGTGAGCAAGAAAATTCAATATCGCCATTGTCGCTCTAGGTAGAAGGAGGCCACTCGGATCAGCAGGTAAAAGGAAGGAGATAAGAAACAAAATATTAAAATTCTAACTCGTAAATATTAAATCATCTTTTCTTTTTTGTTTTTTCTAGTATTTACTTGATTGATCATTCGTGGACGTATTGGCCAAAAAATGCTCGTTCCAATCTTAAAGAGATTTCTTGTCTTCAAGAGCGGATGGCCAATCTGATGGATATCAATACAAATGATGTGACAAAAGACGGCCTCACTGAACAAGTCCTCAACAAAATGTGGCTGTAAGTAAAACGTCCGACAGGAGAAACTGAATTTTTCTTTCAAAAATATTTTTCTTTCTGTTTTCGAAGAACTTGTATTTTTACAAACTATTGGAAAACTAGAATGGCACTTGGTCAAGCAATACCTCAGCCGAGGATCAAAAGTAAAAATTGAAATGACTAAATTAAAATAAATCTTCTAAGATATTCTCACAAGAGTAAGTAGTAAATATTAAATAATTTTTTTTTTCCCCTGATTTGGCATAATAGCTAGAGTGTTCGTTAATAGACCAGGAGACCGAGGTTCAATCTTCGGCTGAGTCATACCAATGATTAAACACTCTGTATTATAAGGTGAAGATCAAGGGTAAGTGAAGCAATCCAGGAAAAGAAGTGACCTTTCTGTACATCTGTGTAGTGGCCAATGAAAAGGGAGCCTTTGATTGCCCTTGACTACAGTCAATCCATTTAAATTAAAAGAAACTGAATAAAAAAAGTAAATCATGAGTTGTCTCCCCCTGCGATTACTACTACTTAAATAATGCTATTGCTAATCTTTTTTTCTTTCTATGACTATTATTTTATTATATTTTACTGACTCTAACCATGTTTCTATTTACTTGCCTCCCCACGAGGACAGTTTTTAATGTGGGGAAAATTCAGCTCCCCCAAAAAGAGGCATTCTGGATTGTGACAAAAATTTCCTCAGTCTAGAAAGATTTCCTCTTCACTGACTGAAGACAGAAAAGGTGAAGTGTAGTATCAGAACTGAAACTACACTTGATCGATGGAGGAAATCCACTCAATGGAGTTGAGCACCAATTTCGATATATCTTAGCAACTTTGAGTACTCTCTGACTCAACTATTGGTCCAAAAGGTGTTATCCGTCAATAGTATAATTTGTTCGAGCATAGCAGACATGCCGAATTGTCCATGCTGTGACAGCACTAAAGAAGAAACGCCGGCGCACGCCTTCTTCAACCATAGCAAACTTTGGTTCACCTCGATCCCAAGCAGTTAGTACTGCTCGAAGTAACATATATGAACGACAATATCAACCCTACCATGGGCGAGGGAGAAATAAATGGTGATTTTCATGATCCTGGCCGTAGCTAATGGTTGTGTGATGACATGTCTGAGGGGGTTGTATTGGGCTGTGTGATAAAATGCCTTCTTGCCACTGGTAGTGTGACAATAAAGAAGAATGATTGACAACGTCTGTCCTCGGTTATTTCTCATAGTACTGTGACACTTTAATTTGCCTTGGTGACAATATTTGTTAATTGAGATGGCACTAGCAGTCAATTAAGTTATCTCCCCTTTGCAGATTGGCTGTTAGAGTTTCTAAAGCTAGATGGTTCTGGATGGCAGTCAATTTGCATAGGTGGTGGTGTTATCAGTATAAAAACTGTACTTTTTTGATTGAAGAGTGCAGTTAATTTTCAGAGAGCAGAGAGAAGTGAAGAGTGGTTGACAGTTGGATTGCCTTTGAAACCCTTTCTTTAATCTTTATTTTACAGATATTTTGACTCTTTCTCATCAGAATCTGATTTTGTTCTTCAGGCATCAGCTTACGGTAAAAATTAGATGTGATTGAAAAAGATTACATCTGGAATTCAGCAAAAGTATGAGTATGTGTTCGCAAGGAGGATCCTTCAATAAAGCTATCTATTCTCTTTTCTAGATACAACCAAGTATACAGTTTTGGTCACTTACAATCGGTAAGTCAATTTATTTGTAATTTTAATTCTTTTTTACCTCCCTCCCCCCTTTATCTGCCATCAGCATTAAGCAAATTTTAATTACAAAATGTTGATCATTTACTCCTGTGTGTTTATCCATTCTATGCAGTGAGATCTGCACAGGATTTCTTCCGTCACCATATATGATCAACGGCTTGGTGAAAGATGTATTTGGTCACATAGTTCCTATTTCAGTCACGTAAATTATTTAGAGCGCCGAACTATTTCTCTTACCATCATCAACAGTCGCGATGTTTGCTGTTAATGTCAGCAGCAGTAGCAGTTCTCCCTTTTCTATCTCCACCAACCAACACGAGACGTTCGCTCTTCTCGTTAGCAGTAACAGTATTTCAGCTTACATCAGCAACGCCATTCGAAATATGACCAACACGATCATGGGATAAATGACACCTGTTCAAAACAGGCGTGAACGACGTGGCGTCCAAAAGAAAACTGACTTTTCGAACAAAAAAATCTTTCTTTTTTATCAAGCCGTCTCAGACTGCCAACAGCACCTATTTTACATAACTACGATCCGCGCCACATAATTAAACGATTCAATTTGTTTGTAACTTTTATTCTTTTCTATCTCTTCCCGCCTTCATACGCTATCAACGTTAAACAAATTTTAATTACAAAATGTTGATCATTTACTTCTGTGTTTATCCCAGGCAGTGAGGTTCACACTGGATTTCTTGTAGCGGCGAGCAGGAGTAAACGAAGATGCTTGTCTGCGTCAATCAAAGAGACAACGTTTGGTTTGCTGCTTGTGCAGAGAAGAGCTGCGAACCCGGAAATGGCCACTTATGAAAAATTTAATTTTCGAAAGTAAATGGCAGTGAACGTTGGCTTATGTCGCACATGGCTCATTAGCATAAGTGAGATTTCGCCAATATAAAGAACAGGATAAATGTGATTTTGGCAGATGCGTTGGTTGGAGAAAGTGAACGAAAGAGAAAGGCAAAGTGCCGCATTATTTTTGGATAGACTTTTTATTGTTCGTAAAAAGCAGAAGAATAATTCCACGGTCGAATTATTTTTGGTTAAACGTTTTCTTGACTCTTTCATTTCTCCCTTTACCATACATGATCAAAGGCTTGGTCAGGGTGAAATCGTGATATTTTGGTGTAGGGTTATCCGACCATTGGTGTTTCAGTCGTCATTTCAGCCTTTTTCCAGGGGTGACCATCTTGAATCTTTTTTCGTTATGGTGTTGTCATTTGCACGCGGTACGCCACGTACCGGCTAGACGATTTTCCTTCATTTTGTCTGTGATCTGCACAACATTGTAATGATGGCAAATACCCGAAATGTCGATATGGTTGAGTCTGGTCAGACGTGAAGTCTTTCTATAACCAATAATCTTCTTTTTGCTTCCTTCTTTGACGGCCAGCACTCGAAGCTATACAAAGCAACAGGTCATACTACAGTCCGGTAGATCTTGGACTTGATTTGATCCATGGATCACAAAGGACACGATTGTATAGTACATTATTTCAGCCATGCAGCATTTATTCGAGCAGTATTTTTCACCGAGAATGGAACACTAGTTCAAGAGGACAAAACCTTGCTTATCAGAATAACGCTTCCTTGTTCTTGAAAATCTGTGATTAATGCAAAACAAACTCCTCAACATTCAAGCCTTGCAAGTTTTTATTGTGTCAATCCACTGTCGACTGTCCAAATAACAGGCCAATCAACACATGAGTTGCTTTAAAAACTGCACCCTGGAGCGACTTCATTTCTTTTTCCCCTAGTTTCTGTTTTTCTTTTGTTGCAAAAAAATATGTCCCACTTTGATGGTCTTGGACTTCTGTGGTAATTCTTCATTAAATTGTATTTTCTAACATATAACGTTATCTTGTTAAATTTTTGAAAGTTGAACCTAAATAGCATTTAAGCTGACATATCCAACTTTGATTCTGACTAGCCAATGTTCATTTGTTATTGTTGCACCATGTTATTGGCACTATAATAATGTACTTTGCTACAGGACAACTTTTTATATTGAAATGTTTCCAATTATGACTGAAAGATCAAAATCACCAAGGGGAATAACTCATATTTTTAATTATGAGAATTGTCTCCCTTACAACTAAAATTTTATTTCGCTTTCTGTATAAGTTTAAAAAATGTGCAAACAAATAAAATTTAGAAACTTAAATGGCTTCACTGCATCCCGGACAATGCCGGATAGGAACACGTTTAATATATAATATTTGTCAGTTTGAATTTATTTGTCGTGCATCTTTGGATGGATTTCCATTTATATATCTCTTCTTAAAGCGTTCTTTTAAACTATTTTTTAAAAGCATTCCACAAAATATAAAAATCAAATTCTGTTAAATATTTTATCTGATAATTCCCCAAATTTCTCTTTTCTTGTAAAACTCAATCATATTCTGCAAAATCCAAAACAAAAACAACAATTTCCCTAACCTCCCCTCATCTTCCCTCTCCCCTCTTTCTCCCCCCCACCTCCTTCACTCAACCAAACACCATAAATAAATACTTAAACATATAAAGAACTTGAAACATAAAAACTTTTACCAAAATGACCGGATTTGGCATTAAATAACCCGAAAAGGGTTGATATGTCGTAAAACAAAACAACCAAAGCAAACACCATGAATAAACATTTGAAGATATAAAGAACTTGAAGAATAAAAACCTTAACCAAAATGACCGGATTTAGCATTAAATAACCCAAAAAGGGTTGATATGTCGTAAAACAAAACAACCAAACCAAACACCATGATTAAACATTTGAAGATATAAAGAACTTGAAGCATAAAAACCTTCACAAAAATGACAACAATTCAAAATACCAAAGCTCTTAACTAATGACTATAAATGACCCACTGACTTAAGACTCAAATGAAGGATATTTCCTTCTACATTCATGGCATGAAATGACCCGAAAAGGGGTTGATGTGCCATTAAGCAATATCTTACCTCCCGTAAAGTAAAGTGGTCGACGATAGTCGAGGGCAACCCAAAGGCTCCCTTTTCATTAGCTACTACACCAAGATGTAGGGGAGGGTACCACTCTCTTCTCAGAATTACTCCACTTACCCTTGATCCTCACCTTATAATGCAAGGGGGCATCAAGTACCATTTTTTAAGTTTTTGGTATGACTCTACTAAGGATTGAACCCTAACCTCACGGCCCATTAGCAAACACTATATTATTTCTGAATTCAATTTCATCTTAAAATTCTATTTCTGTTCTTTATTTGATTTAACAATTTGCTTCAAAAAATATATTGCTCTATTAGCAAAAAAAAAAAAGAATTGATCAATAGATTTAGTTTTTGAAATTTACCTGGACATAAAAAATGTTTACCATAATTAGAAATGGCAGTAATTATTTTCTTTAGTAAAGTAGTTAATCCTAAGTTTTCAAATCTCTCCCTGTAAGTAAATTGAGTTTTAAGCTACATCAGAATTCCTTAATATAAGTTTTTTGTTTTTTGTTTTTTTTCTTCGCATCTTGCTCGTAATTTCTTTTTCATTCCGTTTCCATTCCACTTTTCTTTAGGGTTCTGACGACGCTATGCCAGTTTGGTACGTAATGGATGAATTTGGCAGCAAGATCCAACATTCTGATGATCCCTCTTTCAAAGTTATCCCCTTCTACCACGTACCAGAACAATTGTGTTATTCCATCCTCTGGCCTCTAAAAGATCTGAACGTGGGAGGTAAGTCTTGTTTTCCGTTTTTTCGTTTAAATGTACACAACATTTATTAATTATTTCCGTCCTCCCTCGCATGAGTATTGCATCGGCTGTTTTTTTTTTAATTTCCCACAGAGTTCTATTTTTTCTACTGACATTTTTGTCCCCCTTTTCCTTGAAAAAAAACAAAACAACCTTGCATGAGATTTGAAGAAAGCATAAGAAACCTTGTCATAATCAATACCGTCGCGATCACACAGTTGTTTCATTGCAGACTGACTCATGTAATGAGTGTGTCCATTAGGGTTGGTTTATTTTCAACATTATTGGAATCGTGCGTAGAAGGTCAAGCGGTGGTATGGCCCCGTTGAAAGAATGCATGAGAGTTCTTGGTTTAGTAAATGTAGAACAGTTAAGGTAACAAGTCCATTTCACAGGGGATAGCCAAGGAAAACATGGGAGGGTGTGGAGAAAGAGGGATAAATAAAAACCTGGCCAGAAATAGGTTAGTTTGGAAGTCAATTTCTTAAAGCCATCCAACAATTTTCATATATCAGTAGGTGTATAAACGATTATGTCGTTGTGAACCCAGGTTCTTTTTGTCTGCTGATAAATTCGCTCTGACATTGATGTTTATAGAAACAAGTGACGTGTATGCGTGAGAGAGAAAGACAGATAGACAGACCAACAGCACGTCTCCCTACACCCGGTCACACTGTCCCCATTTGGAACAGTAGTCGGACACGTCCTTCCCTGTTGAAATCTTGTCAGCTAAGAGCATGTGAGAGGGGTCCCACCTGAAATCATGTGAACCCCTCCCCTTAACTTCTGCCTGAGGTGACCTCTGACCCGCAACAATGTAAACCAGTCATTAAACTGAATATGATGATGAATTTTTTTTAAAATTTTAATTTACAAAAACAAAAACTTTTTAAGCCGATGAAGACACTGAAATCTCTTTCATAGAATTTAGAATATTAACATAATAATTCTATTTGACAGGATGTCCTATTCATTCATCGATGAATTGAAAATTTAGCATGATTTATTTTAGAATAGGTTTTCTATCAAAATCCATCTTGTTCGAATAAGTGACACCAGGTCCATATTCAGTTTCTTTGCATCAGAATGAGTCGATGATCCCAAATAGGGAATAAAAAGTGATAAGTTATAAATATATTATTATATAAAGTTTCGCTTTTTGTTTCATTTTACTTCGAAAATCAAGTGGCCCTTTCCTGGGGCTAACGCTTGATCTCTATATGAGATACATAGATATTCGAGTGCTCCATTAAAGTTTTCCTTCAATCCTCAAACGTTGAGTAAAGAAGTGAAGAACATTAATTTTCCTCTCCCCAATTGACCGGTTGATTGTTATAGTATATCTTTCTTTTGGTCTCTTGGTTTTACCGGATTCCAGGACAAGAATTCATCTGGTCTGGTGGAGTATCCAGCTAAGTGCTGTTACTTGATATAACATCACTAGAAAAAGATGCACTGCAGGGAACTTATTTGGGCTTCGAATACTATGTTATTTTGAATATTTGGTCAGGGTTTACTTGTAGGATGAAGTATTCTCGTGTCAGGTTGTCCTGACAAACCCTTGTACATAGATACCGAAGATACTCGAGGATGGTGTTAAGTAATTCAAACTCTCTAAACTTCAGATCTGTAGTCAGTAATTCTACCACTGCGCTAAAGGGACATCTTACTTATGTATGGTACGTTTGTGTGGGGTAAATTCCGAAACTAATTAACCAATCATTATGAATTTTGAAACAGTGGCAAGGTGTAAAAGTAGGTTATGTGGGATATATTTATTTTAATTTAGTTTCATGGGTTGGAAGCCTTTTGTGAAAATTCTGATGCCTCTGATTTTTTATGAAATTTTAACTATAGTTATTAGACATCAATTAATAAATATTCCCAAAAATTTCAGTTTCTTTCGGGTATTTTAAAAGGTTGTTAGGGAGGTATATTATGGACACAACCTTCCATTTGAAAATTCAAATATTTTCTGGTTGTATGTAATTTGATCTATAACCCTAATCCTAACACCAATTAAGCAAGATTCCCTGAATTTCAATTTTTTTTAAGACTCTTTAGACTTGAGCCTTAAATTTTAGACGTTTTCTAGAATCAAAATCATTTAATGGCTTTTGATCTACGAGCACTCTCAAGAGACTGCAGCGCAATGAAAGAACCATGATTAGATGGATCTGTCATGTCAAGCCAGAAGACGACACTCTCTTCGAGACTCTTCTCTCTAAGCTTGGTATAAAAAAAATATTTGATGTCTTTAAGCTGGGCAGGATAAGATGGCTTGGCCATGTCGAGCGAAGCTCCAACTGGATCTCCCGTGTCAGAGACAGACATGTCAATCACATCAAGTCAGCAAGCTGGAAGACCAAAGCTGTCTTGGGATGAGCTGTGTAAATGCGACCGTGCGACCCTGGGGATTGCGAACCTTGATCCGCGTGAGTGCCGTGCCGAGCCTGGTGAGAAAGACTTCAATCAAGACTGACAGACAGGCCCCACCCTCTTATAGAGAATTAATCAAAGGCTTGTTGAAAGTAAATCAGATGATGATGATGATCGAAATTAGAGTAAGGATTCTAGACATAAGGTTTAGTAGCATATATATCTTGATTTTTAAGATAGGGGACAAAAAAGTGGTGCAAAACTGTTCTGTGCAGTAAATTAATTTTCTTATTAATAATTAGCAGAATACTTGTTCTGGGATTGGTATTCTGCTAATATTCTTGTATTTGTCGAAAGTTCTGGTTTTGCATGTGTGTATGCGTGTGTCTTTCAGATGAGGTGACTCGTGACTACATCCAAAGAGAATTACCTCCATTGGAACGGAGATGCTGCCTGATCCCTTGGCAACCTGCGGACATGACTTCCATCGATTTCACCCCAGACGAACCAGACGATTCTTACTTTGAGGTTATCCATCTTCAATTCTTCAATTTTAAAAGTTTTGCACACAGCTCAGCTTTTTAACGTGTTATATGATTTATGTCTTATTAAAATTTGGGTTATTATAAAAATAAAAATAAATTTTTTTAATTCTTTTTAAAAAGACTAAAAACAATGGCTTTGAATTGAATTAGTTATTCTGATATAAAGAAGAGAAAGGTCATTACATATCTATTTATTTATAACCTGATTCAAAAAGAAAGATGGAGGGGGACAGGGCTGGGAGAAAAGGGGTATTAAAAAATGTAATGAATTATGGGGAGGTGATCAGGGAAAGAAAATGAGTGGGTAATGGAAGGGGAGGCAAATTTGGGGCTGATTTTACTGTTGTTCAGTTTGTGTTGAGCGACAGTACATTAAGTAGTGAAGAAAAGAAAGAAAAAAGCAAATATTTTTTTTCTTTTTTTTTTCTTCTGCTGTGATCCGACTTCTGTCCCTCTTTAATTTTCTGCTTTGCGATTTGATTTTCTGCCTGCCTCTACTCTCCCTTGTTTTTGATCAACTGGTGAGTGTTTGCGTATTCTCCAATTCACTAACAAGAATGTGGTGCAATTTAGAATTCAACCGACATGAAAAAAAAAAAATTAAGAAATATTTTTATGATGTACGTACCTGTGGCAGAAAGCATATATTGTATACCAAAAATCACATAAATTGATCAAGTAGTTTTGTTTTTTTTTGTTTTTTTGTTTTTTGTTTTTTTTTTTTCAGAAAAGAAAATCAAATTTTATGGGTAAATGAGGATCGATGCCATATTGGACATTGTGTTTGTCGGCCGAGCTGGAGTTATCTCCCTTGGCTGGTAAGCACTGTCCAACGAGGATATCAACGATGCTCGTTTACTCATAAAATTTGATTTTCTTTTGTAAAAAAAAAAAAACAACCCCAACTACTTGATCAATTTAGGTGATTTTTTTTTGGTATACGTTACATCATAAAGATATTTATTTATTTTTTTTGTCGGTCAAATTCTAAATTTGCACCGAATGTTATCCAGAATTCTCTCCTCTGATGCTTTAGGATTATAATTTTTCTTTTCATATTTTTATAATAATGAGTCTCTACTTATCAAGGATGAAAGCCAATCGATGGTAAGGGTTAATGCAATCTAGAGACTGACAGTTGAATAATCATGAGTATTATGAAAGAATTAAAAATAATTGATAGAATAAATAAAATTTAATGCTTTATGGTTTATAATAAGTGTATATTGGCATTAGATTTAAAGATGACCAAGTTGCAGTCCTCAGGGAAACAATTTGTGACAAAGTGTTCTATTGTTAAATATCCAGGCCGTGTGTACGGAAAAGTTATGTAAACAATAGGAAGATGCACCTGACGATTGTCAAAAGATAAAATAATTATCGGATGACCAAATTGTCATTTGAATAAAAGAATCGTACCTAGCATCAACCAGCTGCATCGGAAGAAGCAACATAACCTGATCAATTATCATAATGGAAAGTCATGTTGACAAGAAGAGATACACCTGGTGATTGGCAAAAGATAAGATAATTATCAGATGACCTAAAGGTCATTTAAATAAAAGTAATGCACCTAACATGGGAAGAAGCAACATAAGATCGATTGTCAGCAAAAGAATAAGAAATGTTGGAAGTATGAAAGGTCATTTGGCAGGAAGTACATGCCAGGTGCAAATGAGTCATAAAAGAGAAGATAAACAAATCTGTTGGATTGTCAATTGATTGAAATCCCGTCGCCAGATAAAATGCCCTGGGGGCGTGGCTACAGGACAATGCCGTCCCGTAGGAGCATTTGAGGTGGTAACAAATTGTTATATAATAACAACCCGAAATTGATATTGGCAGTTGGGCCGAGAAAAATCGATCGTCAAATTCATGTGCATGCATGTTCCTCCTACCAACCCCCCATCCATAACCGTCATAACAATACAGATATATCGTTATATTTTCATATATGAATGTGTCGTCATTTTTATTAAGCACAGCAGTAATATTACGCTATAGGTGGGAGAAAGGAACTGTTCATGGAAATTCGGTTTGACGTTAGAAACGTGAGGAAGAAAGGAAAGTTCTTGAATAAAAATTTCTAGGATTGTTAAATTAGGTCCATCCTGTCTTAGTTTTTGTCAATCTGTGTCTTAAAGTGAAATACCAACTCACATGCAAATATACTTACAACCAAACTTGCCTCAGTCTAGAAGCATTTCTCGCTCACTGATCGAGGACAAAAACGTTAAAGTGTAGTATCAGAACAGATTCTAAACTTCTAAATAGTTCGAAGATAAATATTACGAGAGGATTGAAAACGATGGATGGAATGGACAAAAATTTGATTATTTAAAAGAACGGCTCTACGCGTATTTATTGACATCGGATTTTAAGACCATGTAGTAGTCTGCAAGGAAGCAGTGCTGTGTAAAAGTTTTTTGTTTTTTTGTTGTCGTCGCAGACTACAACATGACTTAGGAGCTCCGGCGTCGTGCGACGCATGAGGCAGTCCAAGTAAACCATCGTTATTTTCGGTCTGAAACCAGATCCACAGCGTCAGTCGCTCCAGCTTCTTCTCGTTGCGATGAAAACAATCAAAGTAAAACTACAACATGGTCGTCTTCAAATACTTGTCGAACCGCTCTCTTAAGTAATCAAAATCTGCCAATTCCATCCATCGTTTCCAATCCTCTGATTGTATTGTTCATTATCTGACAATTTCATCAACACTTATCCTCAAGTGGCTTTTGGCCTTGGTTGACTCTTCAGTATTAAACGAAACTGCAACTGCTTATATCACTTTCTAAATCACCTCAACTTTTACCAATAATCAACAGGTGACCCTGGGGCCCAACCCGAGATCTATCAGATCTCAGTAACTTTGATTGTATTTGGCAAATCCTAAATCTAAACTTAACTTTTAAATCATATTGCTGCTATGTAATATGTAACTCTTGGAAATTCTTAAAGCTCTTGGAATTAATATTCCTATTTTTTTAAATTTATTCATTTACTCAGGAATATCGAATGGGCGAATCTCTTCCAGATGAAGACGAAGTGCCAATAACTTTTGCTGCTGACCAAATTGTGAAGGTTTTTATTGATTACGATTCTGTCGAGGACCATTTGACCAATCCACGCTTTGCCATTGTCAATGACCCTGACGATGCCGATGTTCTATTTCTGAAAAATACCTGGAAAGAATTTGCGTAAGTTTTTATTTAACAAAGCATCATGAAATCTGGCCAAATATTTTTCCTCTACAAATAAGATGCATGTGCCAAAAATAAATTGTTTCAAATAGGCCTTTATGTGTGAACTTATTGGTACTCACCCACATACAATAACCTTAAAAATGAGACTTTATTCTACTGGAAGATCAAGATTTGGACCAGACCTTATGGGTACGGTCACTAGTGAACGGGCTTTGTTGGAAAATCTCAGGACCAACACCAAAATGAAACGTTCTGCTCATACTAAGGAGCTCATTAGGAATTAGTTATGGTAAGCCTTATTTATCAAAATAGGCTCGAGGTAAAGTATAATAATATGATGCAAATGATTGACAAAGTTGTCTCAACTCAAAGCTCCGAAATGAAAAATTTTTAAAAAATGTACAGATTATTTTAAACACAATTGAAAGACATTGGAAATCACAGCATTCCTTTTGACCGAATGTCAATAAGGCGAACAATTGACAATGATAATATTGATCAAATGTTTGAAAGGTAATTCGATTAGGAATTCTAACTAAAATTAGGTGACACCTAGTATTGACCAGACGAACAATGGGACAATTGAAATCTGGGGAAAAGTGGTGCAAGAATAAGTAATTATGAAATTAATGAAAAAAAATGTTTAATTTTAAGCTTAAAACTGGGTCAGACCATAAATTGAAAAATATTGTTCCAGAAATTGAGGAAAAATCAGCTGATGTATAATTTTTAGAATAATTTGGAAACATACATTAACCCTAATCCTAACCCAACCCTAACCCTAACCTCAGAGGGTGTCTGATAGAACGAGAAACACACGGGGTCAGAGTTTAAGCAAAAGACCATGAATTGTGCAGTTAAACCAAATGTGAAATAAACAAAAGAATCACATTAACCCTAACTTACCAAAACCATGTGTCTGTTGTTTATTCTTCAACAGCTGATGAAGGAATACAATAAGGGAGCAACTTACAAAGCCACCATCCGCCCGCTGTAGTGGATTGGGGTCATAAATGGATGGTAACTTTTAATGCCGCAAAGACAAAGCTCCTTTCCTTCAATAACTACAAGAAACCTCTTCAACCACCGATTGCCATGACAAATAACACCCTACCTGAGAGTTCAACATTCAAACCCCTTGGCCTATCATTCACAGGTAACATGAATTGGAATAAATAGATTGAAGACATTTGCCAAGGCTGCTGCAAAGAAGGTGGCCTCCCTCTACCGTGCTAGTAAACTTCTCATACCTGCCATTATCCTATATCTCTACTAAGGCACCATCCATCCATGCATGGAGTATTGTTATCACATCTGGGCTGGTGCACCATCCACTTGTCTCTCCCTCTTAGGCAAGGTTAAAAAAAGAGTCACCAACTTAATAGGTCCCTCACTATCCACCAAGCTCCAGCCCCTGTCCTATCACCGCAATGGATTGTGCTCCGATGAACAAGCTGCTCTAGTGCCCACTTCGACACAAATACACTAGAACAACCCGACAATCAGCTAGATCCCATCCATTCAATGTGGAGGTCCCCAGATGCCGGAGAGCCTTCTACTCTAGCAGCTTCTTTCCTCATGCTGCCGGCCTCTGGAACTCTCTCCCTGCTCCTTGTTTACCCGACTGTACCGACATGCAGAAATTTAAAACTAATGTAAACAGACATCTCGCTGCACAGCTCTCAACTTAGGATGACGCCCAAAACCTACTCCCTAATTCTCAGTACATCTACAGTGGCGACCTGTCTTGTTTGGAGTGAAATATCTTTTTTTTTTTTAAATTTAAAAAATAAAAGAACGAACTTTGCAACAAACAAGCGAAAGTACAAATCGGGTTATCTCCCTTACATTCTAATTGATTGTATAAATCAGGATAATTAAAATTTCATCCCGTAGTGCTACAAATGAAGTATTGTGAAAAAGATTGGATCATCCTAAAAAAAATTCTAGCCATCTTAAAGGATGCAGCTAAAAAAATACAACAGAGCATCTTGACTATAATGGAGATTTTGTGTCTGTATGCTTGTAAGCACAAATCAGAATCTTATTTAAAGAAAACTTAGTGTCACATAACGCGTGTCAGTGTATTTATATATGAGGTTCTATAGTGTCATGTAAACACGTTGTTTCCATACGACCCTCTGGTATGTTCTGATACTATGTTAGTTTGTACTGTGTTTGTGGAAATTAACGTGTTAATATTCCAAATTTTGCTTACAAACATACAGATGCATGATCTCCATTATATTAATCAAAATAATGTTTTTTAAAGCACTTCGTTTTCTAATAAGATCCATAGATTTCAGGATCCATGACCAAATATTAAGAAACACTGTTCTAGAAGGTTGCCAAGAAGATTTTTATATGAAACATACTTGGTAGCTAAATGTTGACCCCCGCCCCCTCCAAAAGAGCACTGAACCACAAAGAGTCCTCGAAGCTGTACTCCATTCTGGCACAGTGCGACCCCAGAACATGATACTCTTGTGATACTATGGCGACCCAGTTTTTTACTCACTAACTTTTGTGCGACGGGACGTGTGTGTGTGTGTGTGTGTGTATATATATATATATATATATATATATTGTTGAATATAAGAGACAACTCATGTCTAAATATCCTTTGGTAGATCCTTTTAATAGTCCAAATCAGGATCTTAGTTTCAGAGGGGAATTGGCTGGATCTGAAAGTACTTGAGAGACAAATCCAAACTATGGCAAATTCATCAGCCAATTCCCCTCCGAAACGAAGATCCTGATTCGAACTATTGAAAGGATCTACCAAAGGATATCTAGACACGAGTTGTCTCTTATATTCAACAATACTTGCCTATATATATATATATATATGAAATTAAAATGGAATAAGCGGAAGACCTAAAAAACTCAACGTTGCGCCCAAATGGGCTTTGTCAAGAGCGGACGAAAAAAATGCTCCTGACAAATCCCATTTGAGTGAAACATTGAGCTTTTTAGGTCTTCCGCTTATTCCATTTTACTTTCATACCGTCAGATTATTTTATCCTTTCATATATATATATATATATATATATATATATATATATATATACACAGACAAATAAGTATACATTGATCTTTCTTATCGACCGGAGGATTCGTAAACTTTTTACCTTACAATTTGTTTTATTTTAATTTTCTAGATGAAATTTTTATTTTATTTCAGAAAACCAAAATCTTGTTTGCTGAATGTCTTTTACTTCCGATGGCGCCGTGACACATTCGCAGACTGATCCTTTCCAATTTTATTTTTAGGGGCCTCAAAAAGCTGATCAACCAGTTTCCAAATGAAAGAATCATCACATGCAAAGATTTACTCGCCTCTGTCAGCCGATGGTCTGATCCCGATTTTCTAGATAAGCAAAACCTGGACCATGGACCCGCCTGGTTGCCTGTCACGTACAACCTCAACACACAAATGCCAAAATTTGTATCATATTTCCAGCATCGAGAAAAAAGGTACAATATATATATATATATATATATATGTATTTTTTTTTTTTTTTTTAGAGAAATTGCTCCAGACAAGGCATGAAGCTACTTTATGTAAGGAGCTAAAAAAAAATACTACTTCAAGGTAGAAAACATCCAACGATAAGTGCTAAGTGGATAGATTCTGACCCAGAAAAACAGCAATTTTTCCCCCTTTATCAGAAACATCTCATCATATGTGTGGACTAAAGGACAAAATAAGGGAAGCGAGAGTTATGTTAGAGCTAGCTGGGTTTATTAATTTGGGAGGGGTGTTTTAGGGGTTTCTCCCCTCCTCCCCCCCCCCCCTCCTCCCATACACTTCCACATCGTCTGAGAAAATGTCACATTCTAAAATCCGAAAATAAGTGATAATAATGATCATTATGAAAACAGCTGAATTATTAAAGAAAATTTCTCAGGAGCAGAAACTGACACATATAACCAAGTAACACCAACATTACACAAATCCAAGGGAATTGAAACTGCCAGAAATCCCATAATCTGACACGACCACTCTCTCGCACACACACACACACACACATAAAAATACCATTCAAAATCGTTGTAAAGAGTAAAGGAGGATTGAAAGACCGAGGAGGGAAAACATCATCCAGATGTTCACTGGAAAGATGCAGAGAACACTGGAATCTTGGGGAGACGCACATTTCAGAGAAAGCCAAAAAAGGTTCATGTAAGGGAGATAATTCCTACTTTAACATTAAAGTTGAAATAAAAGTTATCTCTCTCACATTTTTTAGCTTTTTAGGTCATGATTTAAAATTGTCTCCATTGTAACAATCTTCCTTGGATTTTATATCTCGATTTCAGCTTTTTTTGTCATTGGCTACTCACATATACTCTTGGCCTTTTTGCTAAGATCAAAGGGTAGTATCTGTTCCGATGGATACTGCACCCCATACTGGTGTTGTCTTGGCCTTCGGGTCTTGATTTACGCCCGTCAATGGGTCTGTCCTGTGCAGTTCTGGGAGGTCCACCTTCCCAGGCTTTGCCTCCCCTCTTTGGGGAGGAGTAAGTTTATTGCTTACTGCCTGAGGTGCCCCTACCGGGGAATGCCGACGGGGCTGCCCAGGCAATTTTTAAACCCCACTTTCCCGACCCGACCTTGGGTCACATCTTACTTGTGGGAGTAAGATAAAAACTGGCCTTGTGCCTAACTCCTGGAGACGAGTAAATCAATACTCACATCCCTGAAAAATATTGAACTTGATGAAAATACATCCTCAAATATTGAAATAGTTATCAAATGAAGTCCTTATATCAATGCAATAGCTGAATTGTTTAAGTAGTGTACGGAATGTGAAAAGATTCTATATATTCGGAGAGCAACAATTGTGATCGCGTAAAAAGAAGAGCAAAAGTGTGTAAACATTTTCAAGATGGAACTAAATGAATTCTGAAATAATAGCAAAAAAGGAATTAAGAGTGTAAAAATGCAGTAATCATGCACCACTAAAAAAATGCAGTAGGCATGCACCACTAAAAAAAATGCAGTAGGCATGCACCACTAAAAAAATGCAGTAGGCATGCATCACTAAAAAAAATGCAGTAGGTTGCATTTTTGTAACGGTGCATGCGAATGGCAGACGGTGCAGATGATAGATGCTCGGCCAAAAAAAAAGTGCGTGGGGGCACATCGGGGGTGATAAGAATTCTTTGTTGCAACACTGAGTCGAACGACAACCTTAGACCGGCACAGTGTCTGGGACGATCGCGGCCAGTGCCGTGAACGCATGCATACATGTTCACAGGTGTAGGAGAGAGCAGGCAGTCTTGTCTGACTCTGACTGTCGTCTTGAACCACTCCCCCATGCTGCCGTTAAAGTAGGCCGTGCTATGAGCTTTGACATAAAGCTTCTCTATAACCGTAATCATGTTGGACTACTGTCTCATTGTCGCCCACAAAGCTGTGTGCCAAATCCGAGCAAACACTTTTAGAAATCAACAAAAATATGTCATAAATTCCATTAATTATCATATATTATTAATGCCATTAAAAATATGTTATAAATGCCATCAATTATTATATTTTATAAATGCCATTAAAAATGTTATAAATGCCATCAATTATTATATATTATTAATGCCATTAAAAATACGATGTTATAAATGCCAGTAATTATCATATATTATTAATGCCATTAAAAATATGATGTTATAAATGCCAGTAATTATTATATATTATTAATGCCATTGAAAATATATTTTTAATGGTATTAATAATATATAATAATTACTGATGTTCTAAATGCCATTAATTCTCATATATTATTAATGCCATTAAAAATATAAATGTCATTAATTATATATTAGTAATGCCATTAAGAATGTTACAAATGCCATTAATTATTATATATTAGTAATGCCATTAAAAATGGTATGTTATAAATGCCATTAATTATTATATATTAAAGCCATTAAAAATATGATGTTATAAATGTCATTAATTATTATATATTAGTAATGCCATTAAAATATGATGTTATGAATGCCATTAATTATTATATATTATTATGCCATTAATTATAGTGAAAGTTTCAATTAAAATTACTCCTTATTCTTCTCTCTGATAAAGTAGTTTATCCTAATTTTTCTAAACTCATGTTGTCTCTGTAGATTTAAACTCCGTTTATTAACTATTCTACTGATTCTAATCTCAATATAACATTTCAATTTCTAAATTGTGACACTGAAACCCATACCTGTGTGCAATATTCAATATGAGGTCTTATTAGAGCTTTATATATTGGAAACCACGTTTCTCTCAGTTGAAACAATATTTAATCATCCCACTTGCTGGTGTTGGTACCCTCGCTCAGTATCCTGATCTTTTCCTGATCTTTTCCGCCTGTGGCTTCAGTCTGTTCATGACTTTACCAGGGTTAGGAGTTAGGGTTAGGGTGGCGTATCAGACTGATGGTGCGCTAGTTTGGGCACTGCTGTAAATTGTTTTTCTTGTTGAGTGATGATCAGTGATTGCGTCCATCATGTCGGCCATTTTCTTGCTAGATTATTGTTCTTTACTCTTGATTTGTTCTTTTTTTAGGATTTAAGAAAAACAAATTCCTATTTCGCAAAATATTTTGAAATAAGAAATTAAAGTCACTAAAATGATTTTCTTTCTTTGTAAACAAGTGATTTTTTTTCTTTTACTCCTGGGTAACGCCCGGTAGGTACAACTAGTAATGATGATAATAAGACACGATGATTGCGGAATCTGCATTCTTCTTAGAATCAGGAATCTGAGTTGTCGGCTTTTTTTTTTTTACATCAGAAAAGGCCAAATTGCCAGAGCTTTATGTCCTTATTTTTTTCGGCTCAATTTTATTTCCTTTTCTTCCTCTCTTACACTTTATTATTCTTTCTCTTTTGTTGTGCCTTACTTTGCTTCTCTTCCCCCTTTCTTTGCAAATGTTAATTTTGCCATACTTCTAACGATGGGTAGGGGAGGTAGAAGACTTTTGTTTCATCAATAAATAACTTCCTGCCTCCTTTCAAACATATCAGTCAATACTTTCAGGATGAAAAAAAAAAGATTTTGTAGATAAACGCCTTTGAAATTCTACTTTTATTTTGGCCCTCTAGGTTGGGAAGTTGGTGGTAAGAAATTCATCTTGAATTCAGATATTTTTGCCATTGGCAACTCGCATCCCTGCAGAATGCACAATATTGTTAAACAATGATCGGAATTTTTTAACTTATTGCTTTATTTGAAGAAGTTTTGTCGAAGCAACTTTTTAAAAATAATTTTTATGGAAATCGCTCCAGACATGAAGCCATTTGATGTAAGGAGCTAAAAAAAAAAATACTACTCAAAGTCAAAAACTAGCCAACGATAAGTGTTAGATGAATAGATTTTGACGCAGAAAACAGCAATTCTTCCCCCTTTGTCAGAAACATGGCTCATGGAATATGAGGATTAAATGACAAAATAAGAGAAGTGAGAGTTATGAGACTGCCGAAAGTAAACCCAAGGTCCACTTTCTACTCTCCGAGGTATTTAAAGATATTTACCAAGAAAAGTTATCAGACGAACAAAACGGAGGTATGCAAGCAGCAGTTCGGAAGAACAGAAAATCAATTTGAATACAAGGGAGAGAGCAGATGTGATGTCTGCTATATAGAGTATAAATAGTACCCGCTCAGTCGAGTGAGGAACTCCTCAGTGAGAGCGAGGAAGAGACAGTAAACTCATGGTGGCACTACTACCAATAATGTTAAGTTTATTAACGGACATTTTCGAGGAGGGAAGGGGGCTTTTCATATGTTAAGACACAAAATAACATTTTTTTTTTTTTTTTTTTAATGATTATTTTCAAATCCTTCGACAAACGCATTTTCATTTTTGTCAACACAAATTTTTCTTGTTTTAGAAATCTGAATAATTTGTGGATCTGCAAACCTTGGAATTTGGCTCGTGCTATGGATACGCACATCACGGATCAGTTGTCGTATATAATACGTCTTCGAGAATCTGGACCTAAGGTAAGCAGCATTTCAATCAAAGAATTTATTAATTTATCGGAGAATAATGATGAAATTCAACCAAACTTTATTCAACCAATGGTGTTGTACCATTGTCGTGGTTGCAAGTTTGTTCCAAAGAAACAAAATCCTTGTCTTGTGCCAGAAAGTCTCTCATGTTATTAAAAATACTCTCGGAACCTTCTGGAGGGCTTAACCTCGTGTCTCAGAGTACAACAGTAACTCAGCAGTCAACCCCTTTCTCAAACAGAAATTCGCCTCTATTCTGCCTGTCTCTCTTTACTTTGGATCTCTGGTCACGTGGCCTCCCCTTAAAGAAAGGAGATAGAATTATTTGGAAAATTAGTTTTGGACATGTCTTTGCTGAGAGCAAATGAATATAAAACTAAAAATACCGCTGTCTACCCAGGGAAGAGTCTATCAGGCATGTGTACGCAGTGTGATGTATGGAAGTGAAAATATAGGCTTTTTATGTACATTCTAGTATATGCTACTTAATTTCACTCGATCTTTTCCATTTTTAAGGCACACTTTTCAGGTTTTCGTTTGTTTCACTTGACTAAATCTAAATACATTAATGTCTAATACCATTTTACATTTTTGGTAATATATTATACACACACACACACGTATATATATATATATATATACATACATACACACTGCATAAACAGACTTAAAATACTAGAAGCAATATTCATTGAAACTAAAAAGCCTAATATTAACAAAATAGCTTTCAACATAGGTACTAACGTATTAAAAGTATTCCATAATTAAATTAAAATAAAGTAATAAAAAAAATAAATAATGATAATAATAATAAATAAATAATAGTAAAAATAAGAATTAATAAAATAAATAAATAAACAATAAAACCAAACACACAAACGACAGAATAAAATGAACTCAACCACACACCCTCTCTTCTCTTCCATTTGTCCTTAGCGATACCTATAAAACATTAACTCCAGTCTTCTTATTTTAAAAACCCTAATCCTGAAGATGACTAAGAAAGTCAAAAGCACTCAAAAAAAAAAAAAAAAAAAAAAAAAATGGCCGAATTAAGAACAATCGGAGAAATACTCTATGGATTACCACCTGAAACCAGAAGGATAGCTCGACGGTTTGAGAACCTCACGAAGAAGATTTACAAACGAGAAAGTTCTGTGATGTTCAACAACGCTTGTTTGGATAATGACTTGCTGCCTAAGCATATATATATATATGTATATATATATATATATATATATATATATATATATAATATGATAAATATTTATTTAAATTCTTATCCACATACACGTATGTTTCATCCTTTCCCAGGAATCATCAGTGTGGAGGATGATTGCTCTGCCGGTCACACGATTCAAAACACTCAGATCCAAGTCAACATTTTAACTTTTGTCTAAATGCCTCGGACCGTGCGGCCAAGGCATATGCAAGCGGGCATATCTAGAAGGCTCTCACAAACAGTGTTCAATGATCCGGTTGGGCGGAGAGGACAGTTGGACCTTTTTGCCTTTTCATGCATTTCATAAATTAATGTCTAATTAAATCTTTTCAGATTTAAACTATATATATTCATTACACACGTGAGGAATTATTGTAGACGATTTTACAAAATTTTACAAACCGAATATGATGAGGAGGAAGAAATCCTCCTCATCATATTCGGTTTAACGTCTGTTTTATATGCTGGCATGTGTTGGACGGCTTTTAGAAATTGACTTCTAACCAAACCTATAATTGTCCAGGTCTTCATCCTTCTTTCCCTCAAATCCATCTTTATCATTTCTTCCTATGTTTTCCTTTGCCTTCTTCTTCCAACTGACCCTGCTACCTTAACTGTTCTACATTTACTCACCCAAGCACTCTCCTCAGTTCTTTCAATGTAACCAAACCAACAAAGTCTCCTGTTCTGCACACATTTCCCTATACTGTCCAGATTTAATCTTCCCCAGCATCAGAAATAAGCCTGTCTTTAAGACTTGCATTACACATCCATTATATCATTCTCATATCAGTTCTCTTCATGCAACACATATCCTCAACTCTCACCAGTCAGCTTGCACGTCCATACATCATCACACTGCATACACATGCCTGATAGACTCTTCCCTTGGTCGACAGTGGTAACACTCTGCTGGTTAGTAATGGCAGAAGTTCCCTGAACTTAGTCCATTCACTCCTAATTCTAGCAATCACACTAGCACCAGCTCCTCCCTGTGCTCCAATCGTATCATCAAGGTAACAAAACTTCTGAACAACCTCAATAGCCTCGCCATCCAGGAATACTTTGTCTGAGTTCTCATCCGTCACCATTGTCTTACATTTCTTGCACAAAATAACCTATAATTTTTCACCATCTCTCCTAAACACCTGACTAATAATACTGAACCAGCGGTGACAATAGGAGTATACATGTAGAATATGAAATTGAGATTTAAATAAGTGAAGCTAAGGCTGGTCATTTGTAAAAGTTTCAGATGGGAAAACAGAAAGAAAGAAAAGAAAAATGAGTGACAAGAAGAAGCCAGTAGCAAAAAAATATTTGAAAAGGAGCAAGTGAAAAAGACTAAGACATTGAAGGTGTATGTATATGCTATTGCTTGTTTAGTATTATTAGATGGGGTTAGTGTTCAGGAGAGCTGGAGATATGTACTAGGTGTCTTCCATAACTAAAGAAATCGGATTTTCATAAATATCTTGAAAGGTTAAAATAAAAAATATTTATAAATAATTTATGGGACGTGATTCCAATGCGGAGGTGTATCGGATTGAAAGCAAAATAAGACAGATATGAAAGTGAGATGAGTTTGTTCGGTTTTTTTTTGGGGGGGGGGGGGCTCTTTTTTGTTTGTTTTTTGTTTTTTTTTGTATCATTATTATTATAATTTCTTTTTTTATTACAAATCTTACTTGCTCTCAATGTCACTTGATGTATGTTTCCGTATAACAATATTTTGGGGAAAAATTTACAAAAAATGCAAAAGATGGACATTGGAACCAATTGTGCAGTGAATAAATTTTGGGGTTTTATTGTTTATTTCCTTTTCTTTGTTTTTATCATTATTTTTTTTAATTTATTTTTTATAATATTTTATTTGTTTGTTTATATATTTGTTTTTTATTTTCTAATTAATAAAATTTTGAGTGCAGACTTTTTTTTTTTTTTTTTTAATATTCATCATTTTACTAAACATGATTATTTTTTGTCCTCATTAGCGCAATTTATTTTTGTCTTTTACTCCTGGCCAGGTCGCCTGCAAATATATTGAAAATCCCGTCCTCATACATTTTGACGAGGTTGGAGATGTCAAGTTTGATATTCGCTACGTTTTATTGCTGTCCAGTGTAAAACCTCTCAAGTTGTACGCTTATCGGATTTTCTGGTTGAGGTTTGCAAACAAGTGAGTTTACAAAAAGAATACGTTTTTTTTTTTTACTCTGTTTCATTCCGCTCATATTTTTTTCCTCACCTTCTTTCATCCCCCCTCCTCTCTCTATCTCTCTCTTTCTTTCTCTCGTTCTCTCTCTTTTTCTCTCATCCTCTCTCTCTCTCTTTATTTAGTCCCCATTCTCTCTCTTTCACTTTGTTTAGTTCTCTCTCTCTCTCTCTCTCTCTCTTTCTCTCTCTCTCTCTCTCACTCTTTCTCTCTCTCTCACTCTTTCTCTCTCTCTCACTCTTTCTCTCTCTCTCTTTCTCTCTCTCTCTTTTTCTATCTCTCTCTCTCTCTCTTTTTCTATCTCTCTCTCTCTCTCTTTTTCTATCTCTCTCTCTCTCTCTTTTTCTATCTCTCTCTCTCTCTCTTTTTCTATCTCTCTCTCTCTCTCTTTTTCTATCTCTCTCTCTCTCTTTTTCTATCTCTCTCTCTCTCTCTTTTTCTATCTCTCTCTCTCTCTCTTTTTCTATCTCTCTTTCTCTCTTTTTTTCTCTCTCTCTCTCTCTCTTTTTTTCTCTCTCTCTCTTTCTCTCTCTCTCTCTCTCTTTCTCTCTCTCTCTCTCTCTTTTTCTCTCTCTCTCTCTCTTTTTCTCTCTCTCTCTCTCTTTTTCTCTCTCTCTCTCTCTTTTTCTCTCTCTCTCTCTTTTTCTCTCTCTCTCTCTTTCTATCTCTCTCTCTCTTTTTCTATCTCTCTCTCTCTTTTTCTATCTCTCTCTCTCTTTTTCTATCTCTCTCTCTCTTTTTCGATCTCTCTCTCTCTTTTTCGATCTCTCTCTCTCTTTTTCGATCTCTCTCTCTCTTTTTCGATCTCTCTCTCTCTTTTTCGATCTCTCTCTCTCTTTTTCGATCTCTCTCTCTCTCTTTTTCACTCTCTCTCTCTTTTTCACTCTCTCTCTCTTTCACTCTCTCTCTTTCACTCTCTCTCTCTCTCCTTCACTCTCTCTCTCTCTCTTTCACTCTCTCTCTCTCTCTTTTTCACTCTCTCTCTCTCTCTCTCTCTTTCACTCTCTCTCTCTCTCTTTTTCACTCTCTCTCTCTTTCACTCTCTCTCTTTCACTCTCTCTCTCTCTCCTTCACTCTCTCTCTCTCTCTTTCACTCTCTCTCTCTCTCTTTTTCACTCTCTCTCTCTCTCTCTCTCTTTCACTCTCTCTCTCTCTCTTTCACTCTCTCTCTCTCTCTTTCACACTCTCTCTCTTTTTCACTCTCTCTCTCTCTTTTTCACTCTCTCTCTCTCTCTTTCACTCTCTCTCTCTCTCTTTCACTCTCTCTCTCTCTTTCACTCTCTCTCTCTCTCTCTTTCACTCTCTCTCTCTCTCTCACTCTCTTTCACTCTCTCTCTCTCTCACTCTCTCTCTCTCTTTGTTTAGTCCCCACTCTCTCTCTCTCTTCTTATTAGTTATTTTAATTTAACAATGCTTACAGTCCTCATCACCACAGAACAGTTGTTATCAGTTTAAACTTACAGCTCTTTCGAAACTGGGGTCATATCTCTATAGGAAGTTGAATTAGATCACGTGTAAGGAGAGAGCTCAATTTAGAAATAGTTTGAGTTAAGTAACAGTTGCTGTGCAGCAGTTGTCTTTTTGTCCAAGCGACAAGAGAAATGGTGATGATTTATATTAGTCTATTCTTCACCAGGTGCAATGAATACACTGACATTGTTCATCTTTGGAGTGTCCGTGTTCTTCTAAATTAAAGAATTTTCATTGATGTCACCCAGGAATGTGCAAAATGAAATCGCTTATGCGTTCATACGTTTTGGGGCCAGGTATGGACCAGGACATTGAGAGGACAGTTAAGAGCTGTAGAGGTTGTGCTCTAGCAGCTAAAGCACCACCAATAATGACAGCATCATGGCCAAAAGTGGACACGCCATGGTCTAGACTACGTCTAGATTTTGCTGGACCGCTAAATGGTGCATATTATTTGATTGTGGTGGACAGTTTAACGAAATTGCCAGAGATTCTGAAATGCAAAAAGCCAACATCTGCCATAACAATAAATTTTTTGCATGAACTGTTTGCCAGGTTTGGATTACTTGATGAAATTGTCACAGATAATGGGATCCAATTCACCTCAGGAGAGTTTAATGTTTTGCAAAAACTTTGGGGTAAAACATATTACTACACCTGTTTACCACCCGAGAAGTAACGGGCAGGCAGAAAGGTTTGTAGATACGTTCAAAAATGCTTTAAGAAAAGCTGGAGGTGAAGTAAACGATGAGTGGAAGATCCAACAATTCTTAAGGGTTTACAGGGTCACACCGAACTGAAACATTGCGGCAAACATGTCACCGGCGGATATGATGTTCGCAAGAAAAATTAAAACCATTTTTGACAAATTGTTGCCAGTGAAGAAAAAACATTTTAAAAACACGGATGGTAAGACCAGAAATTTTAATGTTGGTGAAAGTGTTTTTTTAAGAATTACAGAAAGGGTAAAATGTTCTGGCAAGACGGTATTGTCACCAGGAGAATCGGACGCCTGATATACATGGTTCGGGGTCCAAAGTGGGAAAACAAGCGTCAGTAAATCAGTTGAGATGCAGATACATGGAAAAACAAACCTCTGAGGAACCCATGGAGGTACTTTACGATGTTTTTGATGTACGGATTGCTAAAATCCTTACTACTTCTTCTGCTACTGAAGTAAGACGTTCAATGAAAAAGAGAGAAATTCAACAGAACGTCTAGAGATTGACCCAAAGAGGAAAAGATATATTTCCAGGAAGAAATAAATCTTAAGACGGAGGTGTCGTAGACTGATCCGGTTCACCCATAGTGACAGGATGGATGTGTCAGGTCACTATGAAGTCGACACCTTTTCCCTTACCAGGGAGAACCGCTTAGCGAACCGGTAATGGCGACCAACTTATTGTAATTAAGTATTCTTAATACAATTCCAATTCCTTTCAATTCCTGTCTTGGGTGTCTTGGGTTTATTGTTATTCTTACGATATAACACTTTGTTAATTTTTTTTTTTTTTTTTCTTTGTTTATTTTTTTTTTTTATTTTGATTCAATCAAAATGAAATTTGTTTCCTTTTTCTTTTTTTTCTTTTTCTAGGCCGTATTCGTTGGATAACTTTTATGACTATGAGAAGCATTTCACTGTCATGAATTATGAAGGTGACTTTCCTCTTCGACAGGTAAATATCCTCCTCCTCCGCCTCAACTTCTTCATTTTTTTTTAAATTGCTAACTCTTCTTCTCATCGTCATATTCGGTTTCACGTCCGTTTTACATGCTGGCATACATTGAACAGCCTTTATAAATTGACCTCCCATTTTTAAAGCATTATCTTCTACTTTCGCTCTTTTTTTTACTTTAAAAAATATTTTTTTCCATTTTTTAGCTTGGAATTCTTATCAAGAATTAAGTCATCAAAATATCTATTTGGTAAATGTGTTTTTTTGGTTTTTTTTGTTCTTTGCTTCCAGATCCATTACGATGACTTCATTCCAATTTTTAATGAACAATATCCAGAGTTTGGCTGGGAAGACACCGAGGTAAACAAGACATTTCTTTCCTTTCTATTTAACTCGTATCGAATCCTGGGGTTCGATAGAAGAGTTACAACCTCTCTCTCTCTCATATGTTACTTTTTTAAACGCAACCAAATCTCAAACTGCCCATCTATCTATCTATCCATCTATCTATCTATCTCTCTCATATTCATGCACAAAATTTAGCAACTGATGAGTATTTGACCTATTTGGTTGATAATCATGTTTTACAAAGATTACCAAGTCAAAGGATTTCACAAAGTCAGAATACATTGTGATGTCATAATATACCTTTCTTTCCCCCCTCTTTCTCTATTTTGATAATTTACATCATTCCTTTAACAAGGCCAACGGATTTCACAGTCAAAATACATTGTGATAATAAACTCTCTATTTCTTTCATCTCTTTTAATTAGTTACATAATTCCATTATAAAGTCAAGAGATTTCACAATGTCAGAATAATTCAATTCATTTTAATTCAATAAATTTGGCAAAAAATAAAATGAGCCTGTTTCAATTGCCATGTAGGGAAAGGGTGGTAGAAATTTACACAGAGGATACAGTAGCCCGGCACCTGTACAAATCCACCTTGAATTGCTGCGTTGTTGGCGCATTTATTACGTCTCTTGGGAGACTATTCTAAGATCTAGGGATCCTGATTGAGAAGGTGTCCCTCCTCCGGTCCTATTGAAATTGGCGGTGAAATAGTTTCTTGTGGTGTCCGCGTACACTTCTTTCTAGTGCACGAGTGAATAATAGGTCTTGAGTGAGATCGTAATGACCATTGATGAGATTGTAGGCTAAAATGAGATCACTGCGTAATCATCAGCACTCAAGGGAGAAAAAGTTAAGTTTCTTGAGTCGGCTTTCATAGGGCAGATCTCATAGACCCTGCACCATTCGAGTAGCCAATCTTTGAACTCTCTGCAGATGCTGGATATCACGTATTAGATATGGAGCAGAGGCCTGGACATCATACTCTAACAGTGGTCTGACGACGGAGACATAAGTGAGGAAATATATTTCAGAAGTGAGTTTGCAGAAAGAACGTTGAATGGAAAATGTTTTTGTCTTTTAATAACTAAATAATAAAGACTGAAAGTAATTGTTTTCTGAATGCCCCCTCCCCCTCCCATACACTAATTTGGTCTTTTGGTGCTCAATCCCGTGTAAAACATTCACAGCAAGAACTCGTCTACTTACCACCATTGCAAAGAACTATCCTTTCTTTCTAAGTGTACCTAAAGCCAAACAAAATAAAACGTTAATGGTAAATAGATGTAAATTGTAACCTCGACGACGACCTTGAAGAGACTCAAGTTTTTTTTCCCTGTCTCTACAGTTGTTGGGTACTGGAATGAGAGGGGGGGGTAGGATGACGTTGTTCTCTTATTTCTTTTCTGAGAGGTAGCTACGGTATAAATGGAGAAGGACGACGGCAACGTTTTTATCTAAAATGTATTTTATTTAATTTTGATGGTTAATATCATTTCTATTTACCATTGACTATCTTCCGAGGGTACAATGGTTGTCTAAAGCTCCTATCTATCAGGACCTTGCAGTTTAAACATTAGTGAAAAAATGTATAACAATGTAATTGATCTAACTACAAACCCTTCTATGTCACAAGATTAAACCAACCAACCAATCAGAAGGGCTCAAACATACCTATGTAACCTTTTGCATTTAACAAATCATAGATCTACACTTGACTTCCAAAGCATAGTACTGACAAGTAATATTAACACAGGATCACAGTTGGCAACCATTCTGACGCAGTTAATTTTATTTTAAACTCCAGCGTTAGTAGATACATAAACATTTCATTCCCACTACTCTCCATCATAAATTCCTTCCGTCCTCACTTTTACGTTCAGTCATCATTATTCTCCGAGAATGACCAACTGATAAAAAGACGACACTTGTTAAAACAGTCATTAAGTGAAACATGTTTTAATATATTAAAAAAATTTTAATCTATTGAATATAAACTGTTTATTTAAAAAAAAAAAAGCATTTTTAAAATTTTAAATAAATATTCTATTAAATTATTACTTTGTGTTACTTAAATGTATTCGTAAATGTTTCATGTTTGATTTACCAAAAATTTCATTTTAATAATGATTGTCTTCCCTTGGCGCAAAGTGAAATCTTCAAAAATGAAAACAATTAAATTCGCTCGGATTACTAATCTGTACAAATGCTAAAAGGACTTACAATTCTCTTTTTCATCTTTCCGTTTGTTCATTCCATTAAATAAAACCCGTTGATGATTCCCAAATCTTTTTTAATCAAAATCTATTGACGATCCGGATCGACAAAGAATTTGCAATTTTTAAAAAAATTTTAATTTCAGAAAAAGATTTTCTCCATGTTCCGCTCATTTTTCCTGTCGGCCACATCCAAGCCTTACCCACGGTGCATTCCCCCGTCTCCCAATTCTCGGGCGATGTACGCAGCTGATCTGATGCTGAAATGGACACGAGATGAACAAGGTAAGAAATAACGTCAACCCTTTTTCTAACCCCCTAATCCTAACCCCCTAATCCTAACCCCCTAACCCTAACCCCAGCCCTTTTTTTTTACCTCGGTCTTTCACACAAAAATGGCAAAATGTTAGGGTTGATGGTCCCTTGCACTTCTCTCCAAATTCTCTTGTCAACCCCAAAGAAAGGCAATTATTTTGGAAGCACAATTTCAGAATTTAGTTACTTTTAGTCTATATCAATAAAAGTGTGTGTGTGTGTGTGTGTGTTTGTGTGTGTGTGTAACTTTGATAATTACGTTTTTTTTTTTATTTACTGTTAATCAATTCTTCATTGAAATCAAAAATACAATCCTGTAAAATAAAACTAAATTTATTACAAATTAAAATCCATCAGAATGCATTGCGTTGTTTTCCGTAAACAAGTTGCCATTTTACTCTTTTAATAGTTGAAAAAAAAAAAAGTAAAAATTACTATTACCTTTTTAAATTTTAAAGGAAGTTGGAAGTATTTAAACTGTTTAATAGACTCTCATTTAAACTGGTCTTCAAATTATTAGCAAATACTTGTGTATTAAGATTTTTAGATCCAATAATTTTATAGAGATTAAAACAGTATTGCCTTAACAATTAAATAAGCATTAAATAATCCCCAAAAGTTGATATGCTATAAAACGAACTGAACATAAACATGTCTGCATGAAGAGCTACTGCTACAAAAACAGTGAATCGACTCCAAATAGCATCAAGTGTATCATTGCGTTTCGACCTTGTGTCAAACATGCAGAAAACCAAGTTGCTGTAATCATTACAAAAACATTAAAGTTCACAAATTCTATTCATACCTTGGTAACTGCATCTTCTCCCTGTAAGTGATCCTGCCAGATTGAGAGTTTGCCGTCCTGAAATCAAAGTTTCTTAATTATATTTTCAAAAGGACTAAGTCAAAACAAAACGGATGGAAGACAGAGAAGAGTTATTCGACTTGATCTTCATTCCAAATCACTGACCCGTGGAAAGGGAGAGATATTGATAATCACTGTTTACTCATATTTTATCAGCTCATCACATTTTTCACACGCTGCGTGCTCCCAAGTGGACTGTCCCGCTTCTCTCTCACACTCACTCTTTGAGCCATGTGACGTCATATTTGTTAATATTAATTCTCACAATCTAGCAATCCTCACCTCGAGTTTAGCAAGTTGACCCCGGCTGACCTTTCATTTCTTATTCTCAGCTAACCATTTTATATACTAGTGGGCATGTAGACTCACTATCTAACAGTATGACCGGTTTAAGCGCTGGCAGCATCAACATTTTAAAATGTAATTTTCTGTACAATTGTTGTTGCTTAGATTATCAACCGCAGGAATTGTTTCTCTCTGCATATCTTAATAAATTTCTACCGATTTAACAACATATTTGAGAACCCTCCCCCATTGGTCCACCACGATCCCTGCACAGATCACAATTTTCTTGATCACATTTGTAAACTTTTGACTGTAATGATATCCTAATATCCTACAGCAGTTTTTTGGGGGGTTTTTTTATATGAAAATCGCACCAGACAAGGCATGAAGCCATTTGATGTAAGGAGTTAACAAGAACGAAATATGATTATCGCAAAGACAGGAGATGCCTATTGGCTTTAGTCTTGAAAAGACCAAGACTATAGGTAGGAGGAAAACAGCAGGAAGATGTCGAAGCCACTTTCTGAACTTGGGCAACATGTTGCTTAAATGTTGCTGATGGTTTCAAATGTTGTGTGTTATGTGGGGAAGGATCAGGAAGCTTCTGCCAACTCTTGCATCTCCACAGATTTCTTTCAAGATTCGGAGCAAATTCTCTTCAACCTGTTTCCACTCTGTCATCTTGCACGGCAGTGAAACATGGGTCCCCGAACACTTCTGATCTGCAATGACTCCGGTGTAATGATTGTACACGATGATCAACATGGGTGTAGAGCTGCAAACTGGAAGAGAAGATCCCATCGATCATACTCATCAGAAACTTGGTATTGGTGAGATTACGGATGCCTTACATTCTCCGTGTGCTACCTCTTCTATCGCCTTACATGTTCAGCATTTCTGATTTGGCCATGTACAGCATGCCACCTGAACGCCACCATAATGTGTCCGCATATCCCAAGCAATAGGCTCTTTTATGAATGAAAAGTTTCAGTGACACCTTAAAGGTCAGAGGTGACCCCAGAACGAAAATTACTGAAATCATGTGACTTCCGGATGGAGATTTTTTTCTGTCTTTTGGTTAGCGAGACTTCAAGTAGGAAAGATGTGTCCAGAGTGCCATCCCCAATGGGGACAGGGCGCACACAATCTCAGTGTAGCGGGACGAGATATCCGTCGATCTATCTATCTGTCTGTATTTCTTTCTCCCCAAGGCGTACGAAAGTAATCTGTCTTTCTGGTGTTTTCTGTGTCTGTTCTTCTCTTTGTAATAAAATTTCACTAAAAACTAAACATCGGCGTCCGAGTGATTGTATCCAGTGACAAGCAAAAACCAAGCATTGGGGAGCATGGTTGACCGAATTGCATGGAGAGCAAGCGTGAGACATTACTTATTGTTACTCACTCCAGACTCTGAGAATCTCACAGCATCCTGAATATCAAAACTCATGAAGTTATTCTGATTTTGTTTAAAAATTATTACTTTCTTCTCTAAGGTTTAAATTGGATGTTACACATGCTCTGGCATATGCTGATGGCGCAATTGTAACAAGACAATCTACAAGGCCACAATCCACCCACGCATGGAGTATTGTTGTAACATCTGGGCTGATGCATCAACCACTAGTTTCTCCCTCTTAGACAGGGTCTAAAAAAGAGTCTCTAATCTAATAGGTCCTACACTATCTACTAAGCTCCAGCCCCTGTACCATCGCCACAATGTTGCGCATTTGTGCTTGTTTTACAAGTACTTCAATGGAATCTGTTCTGACGAACTTTCTGCTCTTGTTCCCCCTCAACGTAAATACACCCGATAAACAGCTAAATCCCATCCATTCACTATGGACTTTCTACTCTAATAGCTTTTTTCCTCGAACTGCTAGCCTTTGTAATTCCCTCCCTGCTCCCTGTTTCCCTGACTGCATCAACATGCAGAAATTTAAATGTAATGTGAACAAACATCTCGCTGCTCAACTTCTCACTTAGGATGCCTCTATAAATCTGGCCCTAATCCACAGTAGCCCCTTACGTCTCAGTGGCAATGTGGCCCCTTGTTTGGGGTCAATTAAAGTAAAAAGAAAAAGAAAGAAAAAAGAACTAATAAAAAGAAGGACAAACAGGTGACGGCGATTGTCTGTTGTAGGTCTGAGCTTCTAATGTTCCGTAAGCTTAAAAACTTGGAACGTTTCGCGAAGGGCCGTTGTAACTGTTTGTCTTTTTTTATCTAATGGTTCTTTGAGAATTAATGATGTAAAAAGACTTTTTATTGAATAAGTAAGCAAACTCTGTCGATGACGATTTATTAAAATTAAGTGTGACTGGTTTATCTAGAAAGGCAGTAAAACTCATGTTGTGAATGTCCCCCCTCCCCTTCAGTGTAATAATGGACTGCCCCTGCTTATAAATGTCCCTGTTCATACTAACTTCTTTGGTTTTGCTGTTAATCGGAATTCAAGTTTATAGGCAGAAAGATATTTTTTTACGATAAAGTCAGGGGAGGTACGATCTTCACAACTCATCTGTGAAATCTTATTGGCAGCAAAACACTTTTTAACGAGACAAAATTTAACCAATCAAGTATGGCTAAATATTCAGAATCTTAAAAAAAAAATCGTTTATCTTTATTTATTTTAATTGATTTAAAAATATTTTTTAATTTCTATTTATTTTCATTTGATGTTTTAATTTTTCCCCAAATTTCAACCTGAAAATTCATGTGTGTCTATCTAGCATCTAATTTTGCCATCTTTTCCAGGTCATCGATCAATGCAGCCGGTTTTATGTGAAATCAATTTCAGTCCCGATTGTGACCGGGCCTGTCTCTACCATCCAAGATTTACCAATGATGTCCTCAGCTGTCTCTTTCTGGATGACATCGAAAACAGGCCCATCACAGAAATTTGAACGTCATAATATCCAGGCCTTTTTTTTTTTTTTTTTTTTTTTTTTTTAATCTTTAAGAAAAAAAATTAAAGTTTATGTTTAACAATTTTGGTTTAATTTTTTTATCAAAACATTTTCAGAATTTTGTTTTGCTTCAAATTTGTTCCTTTCTTTCTCAAGCATTTATTATGTTTTCGATGGGGAGGGGTTAGGGTCTGCCTCTATCACATAAAGCAGGTTTGATGTTCTTTGTAAATGTTTTTTTGGATGGGCAGATACCTGTATGAAGAAAGAAGTACATTTTATGGTGATTTCACACATTATAACCCACGTTAGGGTGAGAGTTAGCGTAAGAGTTAGGGTTACGGTCAAAGTTAGCGTGGGTCCTAATCTGTGAACGTACCCATTTTATTTAACTATAGATAACAATTTATCTTTAGCAAAGAGTTGAATCTGGCTATCTTTAGTGGGGTAGGATGTGGGGAATGAGAAATCTAAATTCCTCTGTGACAATATTAACTGGCCCTACGAAGGTCGGCGCCCAGCATACACGGCTAGTATAAATTGGCCCAGTAGAATATAATCTAATTTCTGGTTTGAAATAAGAGTATCAATTTATATTGTCAGAGTGACCTATAGACTTATGTATCCATAAACATTAACCAACATTGGACCTCAAATAGACAAAATTAGCTTGATAAATAACACTTCTCCACTGAAGATAAGCAAGTTCATATATCAATTTATATGATCAGTGACCTCAAAACATCTTCAATCTCGGATGGCATTATCGGAATTGAACCTCGTTGTTTCGAATTGGAAAACAGTGGAAATGTAATATACTTATAATTTGGATGAGGATAAACAATTTTCAAGTTTGGTTTATATTATCAGAGTGATCTATAAACATCTTATGTCTCAATGACATTATCGAAGTTGAACTTTGTTGTTAGATTCACAAGCGATTTCCATATAAAGGAGTTGAAGTTGAGAGAGTTAGTCAGTCGGTGATAGAGTCGGCGATAAGCAGTCAGTGAGGACTGGCCAGTCGACGATGGCCAGTCGTGATAGAGAGTCGGCGATAAGCAGTCGGTGAGGACTGGCCAGTCGGTGATAGAGAGTCGGCGATAAGCACTGGAAGAAGACAAGCCAGTCGGTGATAAGCATTGGGCGGGGACTAGCCAGAGTTACACCAAGCAGACCGTGAATTAATCAATGAAAGAAACGGACATAAGAACCCTTCTCTATTCGTGAAAGATACCACACCTATCGGGATACGTGTGTCCTCGCCCGAGCTTAGAACAGCACGCCACTGATAGAGGGATAAATTGTCCATCGGTCCAATTACATACCAGAGTGAACTCAACATTATCTGGCCACTGGCCTAGTGACTCAACAAGTGTATATTTTATTTTATTATTCATTATTAAGAATAATTATTTTCTGAGAAAACCACAGCGGACTTGACTTCTTTCCTTCAACAGTTCTGCATGAATGACCTTTCATTCCACAGGGATCCCGAGTTGCTGATTCCCCCTCAACGGTCACCCACTTATCTAAACAAACACAACGTGGGGGTGGGTGTGACCCTACGAGAGGCCTCTTCGACAACTGCGGCCTTCTTCGGAGCAGCAACTTTTGTACCAACAGGATCACGTGACTAACCAGCCCAGGAGCGGCCAACTGGTGACGTCACGGGTGGGGTAAAAGGCTCTCATATCTAGCAAGAATTTACATTAACTCTGCAACAGAAATCTCACTATGTCACATGATCCAATTAACCAATCAGATACCTTCCTGCATATGGGGCCGTAGCTGCCCCTACGACTTTTTTCATACCAGCCGGAAATTTTTCATCGTTAATCATAATCTGACAGACCAGTTGCTGTGGTAGCCCAAGGCACTCTTTTGTCAAGGTGAGGTATAGTCTGGCTCAGTCCAAGAGGTGTAGCCTCCAAAGTGTTATCTCCTCCCTTTGAGAAGGGGGGGTGGTTTATTGCCAAGCACCTGAGGCTCCCCTTCCGGGTGATGCTGACGGGTCTGTTTATGGCTATTTTCGTAGAACCAAAGTGCTTCTTAAGGGCAATGATTTTTCTTTTGCCAGGTTGAAAGAAAGAATGAGAGTTCTAGGGTTAGTAGATGTAGAACAGTTGGGGTAGCAGGTTCAGTTCACAGGGGAAGGCCAAGGAAAACATGGGAGGAAGTGATTAAAATGGACTCGAGAGAAAGAGGGATAAATAAAGACTTGGCCAGAGATAGATAGATTAGTTTGGAATTCAGTTTCTTAAAGCCGTCCAACACATGCCAGCATGTAAAACGGACCTTAAATCGAATATGATGATGATGATGATGATGGCCTACATATTTCTATGGTGAAAAGGATGTAAATAACATCTGACACTGGCCAAACTTAGTCAATTGAACTTAATCACCTTTTACAAATTACATCTATACACTCAACTCCAAAAGCATGTTACAGCTAAGTAATATGTAACCCATGATGAACAAATATCCGTTTTGTTACTTTTCTTTTTTCATGATAGATTTACCATGGGAGAAAGAAACTATTTACATGCTATAAACGAAAATAGCAAAAACGTTTTGGTGTGAGGCCAGATTTTCTGGAAGTAAATTTTTATCTCAATTCGGGAAAGCATTTCATCCATGACCCTTTTTGGACACATCCATTCGTTTTTGAACCCAGATTTTTATGATTGTCCAGTTTCTTTTAACAATCTTAAAAGTTGAAATGTGATTATTGACCAAAATATGAGGAATAAAAAACTGCAAATTACAGAGAAAGATTTTACTATCTTTTTGATACGTGTCACCCTGGACTTCCAGCTCATGACGTCATATCCTTGTACGTTAGGTTTAATTCGAATCTTCGATTTCTAGTGGAATTTTCTGCTTTTCTACTTAATTTAACTTTGTGGAAAATTCTGTTTTTTACGCAAGCCCAAATATCGCTACAATAATATGGGGCACAACCTCTCATTTGAAAATTAAGATATTTCAGATTTGCATTAAATTTTGTTCAGTCATTAGACACTGATTAAGCAAGATTCCCTGAATTCTAATTTTTTAAGACCCCTTATGCTGAAACGTAGTATTTGAGACATTTTTCTAGAATCAAAATGATGTAATGGATTTTGATCAAAATTGGGATAAGGATTCTAGACATAAGGTTTAGTAGCATATTTTAATTATAATCTTTGTAACGGGACATAAAAGTGGTGCAAAACTGTTCTGTTCACTGAATTAATTTTATTATTAATGAATAGAGAGGGTATTCTTCTAGTTGATTATGAAATTAAATCTTTGGTTGAAAAGGAAATTAAAATAAAATGTTACTGTCCAGCACAGGGATTGAACTCCTTACCTTCTAATTATGAGACATGCCTTTAATAACTCTGTCTTGATTAGAATGGTTCGGCTAGTAGAAAGCATATCACGAATATGGGTTTTAAGCTGATATTTACCTTATTTTGGTGACAGATATTTCAGCGACGTTGGGCCTGGTCAGTACTAGATGGGTGACCATTTTGGAATACCAAGCGCTGTATGTGCACACGTAGCTATGGGCAAATAGCGTCGCCAACCCGCAGTGCCTAGCGTGGTGACTATGGCAAAACGCCTTGAATGATAGTCACCAATAAGGTGGACGGAAACCAGAGAGTGATCGAAAACCCTGATGGTGATTTGGGTCTACGAGTGCAACAAGCCAAGTTATCATGGGACTGCTTCCCTGTACACTACCATAACTTTCAAATCCAATGTCAACAAATACTTTTTTCCTTTGTGTGCCTATTGGCAGGTGAAATTTTCATGAACACAGTTTCTGTGGAACACATTACCACGGGACTGCTTCCCTGTCAACTACAACATGGTCCTCTTCAAATTTCAACAAATACTTGTCATTAACAGTCCCCATAAGTAATCAAATTTTTATTATATTCATCATTTTCAATCCTCTCATAATATTGTTCATCATTCAACTGACAATCCATCCATTTCACTAACACTTATCTTCAAATGGATTTTGGCCTTTATAAGTCGTAACTCCTTAATAAAAAAAAATTAAAAAAAAAAACATTGCATTATTATATCTAGAGCAGCAAGTTCATCGGAGCACATTCCATTGAAGTACTTGTAAAACAAGCACAAGGATGCTACATTGCGGCGATGGGACAGTGGTTGGAGCTTGGTGGATAGCGAGGGACCTATAAGATTAGCGAGTCTTTTTTTTTTAACCTTGTCACCTTGTCTAAGAGGGAGAGACTAGTGGATGAGGCACCAGCCCAGATGTGGCAACAATACTCCATGCATGGGCGGATGGTGGCTTTGTAGAGATATAGGATACTGTCAGGTGTGAGGAGTTTTCTAGCACGGTAGAAGGAGCCCACTTTCTTTGCAGCAGTCTTGGCAATGTTTTCTATATATTTGTTCCAATCTATATAATAATGTGCTACGTCAATTTCATGTTCGTACGTATGTTATCACCTGTCACCAAGATGGGATCGCCTGATCGCCAAAAATTTATTTATTTAAAGAATATTTAGCTGACAATTATTTTTACGGTAAGAAGGAAGAGAGTATTTTTTAAACAATTTATATTGTAACAATAAATAGATTTTAATAAAACGGTTAAAACCTTTGTTTATTTTTTTTTTTAAATATTTAGCTCACAAAATACATGCTAAAATATATCTTAGCATATCTTAGTTCTGGGATTGAGTTATGTTTGAAAATCTTTTTTAATTGTTCTAATTATCCGTAATTTATAATTAACTGAACAACTAACCCATTTCTCACTTAGCTATCTATTTATTAAATCCGAATGCCCAATCATAATTGGCTTGGATTCTCGTGCAGTACAGACGCAGCTGGTATCAGCACACGGAGTTTCTCTATTGCACTCTCCCTTTCACAGATTGTCACTTTCCTGACCTGTCTTCCAGATCGTGAGGATCAGCAAGCCTCACTTCTTGACCTATTCTTGACTACCGATGTAGTGAGACGCCTTTCTCTCTCTCACGTGCACGTAATGAACTTGTCTCTCTGGTGTTTTCTGTGACTTCTTCTCTAAACCTTTATTAAAAACTAAACATCGGCGTCCAAGTGATTGTATCCATAGACAAGCAGGAACCTGGGTTCCTGATGACAAGATGGATGTATAATGGTTTACACACACACTCTCGTAAGTGAAAATATAGCATTTGCTGAAATGAAGAGGGTCATCACAAATCAGGGCAGTGCCAATATTACATTACAAGGTTCTTTTGTGAATGAAAAGTTTCAGTGACACCTTAAGGGTCAGAGGTGACCCCAGAACGAAAATTACTGAAATCATGTGACTTCCGGGTGGAGATTTTTTCTGTCTTTTGGTTGGCGAGACTTACAGTAGGAAAGACGTGTCCAGGTTGCTGTCCCTAATTGGGACAGGGCGCACACGATCTAACTCGGTGTATCGGGATGAGATCTCCGTCGATCTATCTATCTGTCTGTCTTTCTTTCTTCCCCAGGCGTACGAAAGTAATCTGTCTTTCTGATGTTTTCTGTGTCTGTTCTTCTCTTTGTAATAAAGTTTCATTAAAAACCAAACATCTGGGTTCCCGACGATGGCACGAGTGTATAATGGTTTACACGTGCACCGGTGAGTGAAAATAACATTAAGACAAGAGTGTGTGTTTATCATTTAACGACAATTAAACAAAGACTGTTGGGCATTCATGACTAAAACTTGGTGGACAAGTCAGGCATAAATTGAAATTAATATTTGAAAGTGACAGCATGAAATGAACTGCACTTAATAGGTCCCTCACTATCTACCAAGCTCCAGCCCCTATCCCACCGCCGCAATGTTGCTTCCTTGTGCCTGTTTTACAAGTACTTCAATGGACTGTGCTCTGATGAACTTGGTGGTCCCACAACGCAAATTCACTAGACCAACCCGACAATCTGCCAAATCCCATCCGTTCACTGTGGAGGTCCCCAAATGCCGAAGAGCTTTCTACTCCAAAAGCTTCTTTCCTCGTGCTGCTGGACTCTGGAACTCCCTCCCTGCTCTCTGTTCTCCTGACGGTACCGACATGCAGAAATTTAAAACTAATGTAAACAGACATCTCGTTGCACATCTCCCAATTTAGGTTCCCCCCCCCCCAAAAAAAAAAAATTCGGACCCTTTTTCTCAGTAGCCATTACGTCTACAGAGGTGGTCAAACTTGTTTGGGGTGAACTATGTTAAAAACAAATTTTTTAAACTTAAAACATAAAAAACTTTTAGTCAAATGACCGTATTTGTAGCATGAAATAACTTGGAAAGGGGTTGATATACCACAAAACCAACCAACCACCTCATCACTACTCTTAAACTGTTTCACCGGCATTGGAATAATATATCCCAGCAGATATTCAAAAATATCCATGAGACTTAATTCTGTTTCAAATTCAACAGCCTTTTTTCGCCGAACCCTAACCCTAACCCGACGGCCCTTTTTCCCCTGTTGGTAATTCATCACAGACTGTAAAAATTGCCATATGGACAATCTGGCAACCATTTCATTCCTGCCGGCATCTTCGTAAACGCAGACAAGGGTGAAACTTATTTCAAGACGACGTCATTTATGTGCTAATACTTTTTTGAAGGAGTAGGCTGTATTTTAGCAGCATTTATATTAACCAAAGCTTTCATTCAATACCAGTGAGATGCATAGTTCCACTCTGAATCACCGATGGGACAATGCGGCCCCAAAATGTGTTTGGCGTAATATCCTATCTCATCTTTAGAGATTTCTACAAAACAATTTTCAACTATCAGACAAAGGATAGATTTATTTTTTTGATTAATTTTTTTATTAACCCCCAAAAAGGCACATTGCCACGGAGATGTCAGGGGCTACTGTAATTAGGAGGCATCCTAAGTTGGGAGTTGGGGAGCCAAACGTTTATTCATATCACACTTATATTTCTGCATGTTAGTACAGTCGGAGCGCAGCAGGGAGGGAATTCCAAAAAAGGCAAGCGGTCCGAGGGAAGGAGCTATTAGACTAGAAAGTTTTCCGACATCTAAGGACTTTTACAGTGAAGGGGTGGGAATTTGCTGATTTGTCGGGAGTATTTATGTTGAGGCGTACAAGTGCAGTAAGTTCATTGGAGCACATTCCATGGAAGTACTTGTAAAACAAGCACAAGGATGCAACATTTTGGCGATGGGACAGGGCTGGAGCTTGGCAGACAATGCGGGACCTATTAAGATAAAGAGATTTTTTTTGTACTGTGTCCAAGAGAGAGAGAGTAGTGGTTGGTGCACCAGCTCTGATGTGGTAACAATCCTACATGACCTGGCGAATGGTGGCTTTGTAGAGATATTTGGAATATATATTCTCGGCAATAGGGTGAGTAATATGGGCACATTATTCTTTTTGTAAAGTTAGATACGTGTATATGTTCATACATATTTTGTTGTAAAGGATAACCTCCTAAACTAATGAACTTGATTAACATGGGCACATTATTTTGTTTTGTAAACGCAAACCCGCCCTCGCCCCCCCAAATTTTTTTCAGTTTTAAGTTAAACACAAAAACTTTAATAGAGAAAAGAATTGCTCTACATCAAATTTTGAGTTATATTAAGTAATACATTTTTAAAAGGATTGATGTGCACGCGTGAGCATCAATGTGTATGTGCTTGGTAAAATCATGTTGTTGGAGGTTACTACCACGACTCTAAAAGGGCGCTAATATCCATTTAGCATCTGCTGTGATAACATGCAATTAGTCGTTGCTATATCCTTACCCGGTATGTTTGATATGTAAGATGACATGTGGTCAGTCGTTACTCAATCCAGACCAGTTTTGTCAACATGTTTTGTCAACAAATGATTGTTAGGTTTGCTTTCCATATAGCCATGTATTAGAAACTTTTATCTTTTGTTTTTGTTCACCCTAAACAAAGCACCTTGCTGCTGAGACGTAAGGGGCTACTGTGATTAGGGGCCAGATTTATAGGGGCCATCTTAAGTGGGGAGTTGTGTCGCAAGATATTTAACCTCGTTGATCATCAGATAAATTGTTCCTTCAATAGCAATAGGAAAAACAGATCGTGGTTAAGATGAAGATTTTGCTGTGAAACGCGTGTAAGATTGAATTTGGAAAAAGATAAACATAAAAATAAAATATAAATATATACAAAAATTTGGTTTGTGAGACAAAGAGGAATCACAGGTATTCGCCGATATATGAAAATAAAGAAATTGAAAGAACAGATGAAAGTTATGGTTATGGATTAATTGGTTTTATGGTCATAAGAATGCATAAGAATGCAACTATAAAATATATATGCCCTAGAGCTTGTAATGCAACTTCATTGAGCCTGCAATTTGGAACATTTTCTGATATTATAAAGAGTATATACTAAAATATATATTTTTTGTAAGAACCCATAAATAATATATATATATATATATATATATGTATATGTATATGTAATAAAAGATATGAAACTAAAAGTATAATGTATACTTTTAAATTTGAACCTATCATGAAATAATTTATGCTCGATATACAAGAGAGAGAGAGAGAGAGAGAGCAAATATATAGACAAGTGAAAGAAGCAAAATAAAAGATGTGACGATGACAAATCTATTACGTCTACAGTTATTCAATTCAAGAATATTTATTTTTCCTTCCTTAAACCATGGCTTTTCAAAGAATGGATTCTTATCATCAGAGGAGTACAAATAGATAAGTTGGCAAAGGATATGTGTGTGTATATATATATATATATATATATATATATATATAATATTTCTCGCTCTGATTATGAATTAAATAGTATTACTGCTTGTGGTGATATTTCCTTCCGTTTATAATGATAATGGACTATTCCACTCTGTTAATTCTCTCCTTTTTTATCACCTGTCTGTTGATGAACACAGAGAGAGGGAGAGGGGGATAGAGAGAGGTTGAATGACGGTAGCTGGAGTAATAGATACATATAGAATGAAAGCATGGGGTCGGACACGCAACATACACTGAGAGAGGGTGAAAGTGACGGACACAAAGATAGGTCACTTGATGAGTTATTTGCAAATTATGACTAATTAGAACAATTAAAATGGAATTTTTTTTTCAAACATAACACAATCCTAAAACTGAGAAATATTTTAGTTTGTATTTTGCGGGATAAAAATATATAGGAAAAAATCTTTAGAGAAATTAATTTTGATTAACTCAGCTTTTGTATAATAGTAGATTTATCAGGCAATCATAGGTAATAAATCTCAAACTAGAAAGTCAACAAGTTCGAACCCTCAAAAAATCATCAAAAGCCGAAGCCGAATCCGACAGACTAAACAGCTGGTTCTTCCTCACCAACAGCTGGCACATCCCCTTCACATTCTTAACAGAAAACAATTTCTACCGAATTCACGTGTATATAAGCATCCTGCCAAAAAATAAAAGAACACAACTACATTGGGTCATCTAAAAGTTGGCCTTTTGGCTAAGATCAGAGTGTAGTATCTGTTCCGATTGATGCTACACTCTGTAGACCGGTACCGTCTTGGCCTTCGGGCCTTGATTTTGCCGGTCTGAGGTATTGTCCTGTGCAGTTCTAGGAGGTCCATCCTCCCAGGCTTAACCTTCTCGTTGAGAAGTGGTTAGTTTATTGCCAATCGTTTAAGGCACCCCCATCAGGGAATGCCGACTGGGCTGCTCAGGCATTTTTGTAGGCCAGGGCGCGCAAATCCTAGTGCGCTGGCTAACCCCACCTGACCTTGTGCCTAGCCTCCTGGAAAGGAGGTAAATAAAAATACTTTGACCTTGTGTCAAACTTCCTAGAGGTAAATAACTTAGCATTTCGCCACCTCAGAAAAGGGCGACCCAAACCTCTAAAACCGTCTCTCTTTTCACCACCAACACTTAGATTTCTATTTTGTCTCAGTTTAAATGGCTGACTCTCTCCTAGACGAATCCTTTGCTTGTAAACCAGAAATTAGTTGCTAATTGATAACTTAAAGGCTTCAAAATCACTTTCGAGCACAATGTTTACTTATGAAATTAATTTAACCAAATTGTTATGAAATTATTAATTTAACCAAATTGTTATGAAATGTTTAATTTAACAAAATTGTTATGAAATTATTAATTTAACCAAATTGTTATGAAATGTTTAATTTAACCAAATTGTTATGAAATTATTAATTTAACCAAATTGTTATGAAATGTTTAATTTAACCAAATTGTTATGAAATTATTAATTTAACTAAATTGTTATGAAATGATTAATTTAACCAAATTGTTTAGAAATTATTAATTTAACCAAATTGTTATGAAATGTTTAATTTAACCAAATTGTTATGAAATTAGTAATTTAACCAAATTGTTATGAAATTAGTAATTTAACCAAATTGTTATGAAATGTTTAATTTAATTAAATTGTTATGAAATGATTAATTTAACCAAATTGTTATGAAATTATTAATTTAACCAAATTGTTATGAAATTAGTAATTTCACTAAATTGTTATGAAATTAGAAATTAGTAATTGAACCAAATTGTTATGAAATGTTTAATTTAACCAAATTGTTATGAAATGTTTAATTTAACCAAATTGTTATGAAATGTTTAATTTAACCAAATTGTTATGAAATGTTTAATTTAATCAAATTGTTATGAAATTAGTAATTTAACCAAATTGTTATTAAATTAGTAATTTAACCAAATTGTTATGAAATGATTAATTTAACCAAATTGTTATGAAATTATTTATTTAACCAAATTGTTATGAAATTAGTAATTTCACTAAATTGTTATGAAATTAGAAATTAGTAATTTAACCAAATTGTTATGAAATGTTTAATTAAACCAAATTGTTATGAAATGTTTAATTTAACCAAATTGTTATGAAATTATTAATTTAACCAAATTGTTATTAAATTAGTAATTTAACCAAATTGTTATGAAATTAGTAATTTAACCAAATTGTTATGAAATTATTAATTTAACCAAATTGTTATGAAATTATTAATTTAACCAAATTGTTATGAAATGTTTAATTTAACCAAATTGTTATGAAATTATTAATTTAACCAAATTGTTATGAAATTAGAAATTAGTAATTTAACCAAATTGTTATGAAATGTTTAATTTAACCAAATTGTTATGAAATTATTAATTTAACCAAATTGTTATTAAATTAGTAATTTAACCAAATTGTTATGAAATTATTAATTAAACCAAATTGTTATGAAATGTTTAATTTAACCAGATTGTTATGAAATTATTAATTTAACCAAATTGTTTTCAAATGTTTAATTTAATCAAATTGTTATGAAATGTTTAATTTAACCAAATTGTTATGAAATGTTTAATTTAACTAAATTGTTATGAAATGTTTAATTTCACTAAATTGTTATGAAATGTTTAATTTAACTAAATTGTTATGAAATTATTAATTTAACCAAATTGTTATGAAATTAGTAATTTAACCAAATTGTTATGAAATTATTAATTTAACCAAATTGTTATGAAATGTTTAATTTAACTAAATTGTTATGAAATTATTAATTTAACCAAATTGTTATGAAATGTTTAATTTAATTAAATTGTTATGAAATGTTTAATTAAACCAAATTGTTATGAAATTATTAATTTAACCAAATTGTTATGAAATGTTTAATTTAACCAAATTGCTATGAAATTATTAATTTAACTAAATTGTTATGAAATGATTAATTTAACCAAATTGCTATGAAATTATTAATTTAACCAAATTGTTATGAAATGTTTAATTTAACAAAATTGTTATGAAATGTTTAATTTAACTAAATTGTTATGAAATTATTAATTTAACCAAATTGTTATTAAATTAGTAATTTAACCAAATTGTTATGAAATGATTAATTTAACCAAATTGTTATGAAATTATTTATTTAACCAAATTGTTATGAAATTAGTAATTTCACTAAATTGTTATGAAATTAGAAATTAGTAATTTAACCAAATTGTTATGAAATGTTTAATTTAACCAAATTGTTATGAAATGTTTAATTTAACCAAATTGTTATGAAATTATTAATTAAACCAAATTGTTATTAAATTAGTAATTTAACCAAATTGTTATGAAATTAGTAATTTAACCAAATTGTTATGAAATTATTAATTTAACCAAATTGTTATGAAATTATTAATTAAACCAAATTGTTATGAAATGTTTAATTTAACCAAATTGTTATGAAATTATTAATTTAACCAAATTGTTATGAAATTAGAAATTAGTAATTTAACCAAATTGTTATGAAATGTTTAATTTAACCAAATTGTTATGAAATTATTAATTTAACCAAATTGTTATTAAATTAGTAATTTAACCAAATTGTTATGAAATTATTAATTAAACCAAATTGTTCTGAAATGTTTAATTTAACCAAATTGTTATGAAATTATTAATTTAACCAAATTGTTATCAAATGTTTAATTTAATCAAATTGTTATGAAATTATTAATTTAACCAAATTGTTATGAAATGTTTAATTTAACTAAATTGTTATGAAATGTTTAATTTAACTAAATTGTTATGAAATGTTTAATTTAACTAAATTGTTATGAAATTATTAAGTTAACCAAATTGTTATGAAATTAGTAATTTAACCAAATTGTTATGAAATTAGTAATTTAACCAAATTGTTATGAAATGTTTAATTTAACTAAATTGTTATGAAATTATTAATTTAACCAAATTGTTATGAAATGTTTAATTTAACTAAATTGTTATGAAATGTTTAATTAAACCAAATTGTTATGAAATTATTAATTTAACAAATCGTTATGAAATGTTTAATTTAACCAAATTGCTATGAAATTATTAATTTAACTAAATTGTTATGAAATGATTAATTTAACCAAATTGCTATGAAATTATTAATTTAACCAAATTGTTATGAAATGTTTAATTTAACCAAATTGTTATGAAATGTTTAATTTAACTAAATTGTTATGAAATTATTAATTTAACCAAATTGTTATTAAATTAGTAATTTAACCAAATTGTTATGAAATTAGTAATTTAACCAAATTGTTATGAAATGTTTAATTTAACCAAATTGTTATAAAATTATTAATTTAACCAAATTGTTATGAAATGTTTAATTTAACCAAATTGTTATGAAATTATTAATTTAACCAAATTGTTATGAAATTAGAAATTATTAATTTAACCAAATTGTTATGAAATGTTTAATTTAACCAAATTGTTATGAAATTATTAATTTAACCAAATTGTTATTAAATTAGTAATTTAACCAAATTGTTATGAAATTAGTAATTTAACCAAATTGTTATGAAATTATTAATTAAACTAAATTGTTATGAAATGTTTAATTTAACCAAATTGTTATGAAATTATTAATGTAACCAAATTGTTATGAAATTATTAATTTAACCAAATTGTTATCAAATGTTTAATTGAATCAAATTGTTATGAAATGTTTAATTTAACTAAATTGTTATGAAATGTTTAATTTAACTAAATTGTTATGAAATGTTTAATTTAACTAAATTGTTATGAAATGTTTAATTTAACCAAATTGTTATGAAATTAGTAATTTAACCAAATTGTTATGAAATGTTTAATTTAACCAAATTGCTATTAAATTATTAATTTAACTAAATTGTTATGAAATGATTAATTTAACCAAATTGCTATGAAATTATTAATTTAACCAAATTGTTATGAAATTAGTAATTTCACTAAATTGTTATGAAATTAGAAATTAGTAATTTAACCAAATTGTTATGAAATGTTTAATTTAACCAAATTGTTATGAAATGTTTAATTTAACAAATTGTTATGAAATGTTTAATTTAACCAAATTGTTATGAAATGTTTAATTTAACTAAATTGTTATGAAATTATTAATTTAACCAAATTGTTATTAAATTAGTAATTTAACCAAATTGTTATGAAATTATTAATTTAACCAGATTGTTATGAAATTATTAATTTAACCAGATTGTTATGAAATTATTAATTTAACCAAATTGTTATGAAATGTTTAATTTAACCAAATTGTTATGAAATTATTAATTTAACCAAATTGTTATGAAATTAGTAATTTCACTAAATTGTTATGAAATTAGAAATTAGTAATTTAACCAAATTGTTATGAAATGTTTAATTTAACCAAATTGTTATGAAATTATTAATTTAACCAAATTGTTATTAAATTAGTAATTTAACCAAATTGTTATGAAATGTTTAATTTAACCAAATTGTTATGAAATTATTAATTTAACCAAATTGTTTATTAAATTAGTAATTTAACCAAATTGTTATGAAATTAGTAATTTAACCAAATTGTTATGAAATTATTTATTTAACCAGATTGTTATGAAATTATTAATTTAACCAAATTGTTATGAAATGTTTTATTTAAACTAAATTGTTATGAAATGTTTAATTTAACCAAATTGTTATGAAATGTTTAATGTAACCAAATTGTTAAGAAATTATAATTAATTAAAAATAATTCAATGTATAATTATCGAAGGTAAACGGCATTTTTCGTGATAAATGCAAAAAAACAGTATTTAGTTGTCCCTTCGACGAGAATTGAACACACAACCGTCACCTTATGAGGGTGATGCTCCATTGCTGCAGTTTTATTAATACAGAGATTATAAAAAAATAACATGTAAAAATATTTAACTTTTATTCTATAATCGTATCGAATTCATCTCCTAAAGAATAAGTTAGAAATTACTTTCTAATCGACTGTTTAAACGCTTCGGAATTCCTTTAAATTAATTTGTTTTAAATAAAATCTCGATTTATTTTACACGATATAAAAATAAAAATTCAATGTGTAATAACGCTAAAATTCTGTAATTTGGAAGAAAAGCAGCGATTGGTCAACTATGTCGATTAGCAAATCAAAAATTTCGAAATGTGAATTAATACCAGTGAATCGCCAACAGTCTGTGTTACTAAATTTGTTCCAGAAATTAATAGGTGACAAGAAGAGAACTTCTGACTGTAAGAGGAAAGCTCACCCTTTCTCCTCTATAATACCACTAATCAAAAATAAAATATAGATAGGATTGAATATGTAATCGATAAAATCGATTTGAAAAAAATTACAAACATGCTCATATTATATCCACCAGTTATTTATAGAGAAAAAGCTATTAAGCGTTTACATATGACCACTTTGGCGGTGTCTACTTTATACATTCATATATATATATATGTGTGTGTGTGTGTCTGTATCACCTTATCAGCTGTCGAATACTGTATCCATTGTGCTATCAACCACATGTAAAGGGAAATATATGAATACTCATATATTCGCAATTATCGGCTTATTAGAGTGCTCGATGCAATTACTCTAAGTGAGAGCCAGTTATCTTCCTTACAGATCTCAATGCACGAGTGAGGGTGCCAAATTTATTTGGAAATCTTCAGACAGCTGTTTCCTTCCTCCGTTACACACACACACACACACACACACAAACACATATAGTTGTCCACAGACACGTGTTCTGTTGTCTGTAAGATTAATCAGTGTACTGCCCTCACTTAGCCGAGAAAGCTTCTAACTCTGTAGCGGTCATAAACATAGACTCCGAAAAATGTCCCCATTAAGTGAGCTGGTCACACACTGACCAATCAGCCTGCAGGACGAATAGATTCCTTCTGTCAACTGAAGAACTACTTCGGTCCCCATTTGGGAATCAGGAGCGGTCAGCAACAGGGGGGAAACACTTCTCTCTCTCTCTCTCCCTTCTCTCTCTCTCTTCTTCCACCGTCCACTGGACGTGCCAGCAACAACTATCTTCGCCTGAAGATAGTTGCTGACAGACCTCCGACAGCCCTAAGAACTTCCTACTTTCCTCTTCCTCTCTCGGACGCTGTCTAAGTTTCTTCCACCTATACCAAACGGTATAGGTGACCTTTTTGAATAAACTCTTTTCGCTGTTGTTATAAAGAGGTTTTTAAAATTTCATTTCGTGTCTTAAACCTAAGATAGGGACAACGTTCCCTTCTTTACAACCCTTGCACACGACTTGTGTTGCACCGCAGAGTCGCAACACAACGATATTTTGCTGTAAGGGTTATTGTCGAGTGGTGCACAGTAAAACGCTTGTTACCAGTCTAAAGTCGAGTATTAGTGAATATACACTTTTAGTGTAAACAAAAGAAAAAGTGGTCATTTAAGAAAAATTATTAATTTTTGGGGGTGAGGTCAATAGCATCTTAAAGCGGTCTATGATTCGTAACAGTTTTTGGTGCTTGTACAGAGAAGCGTCCGTATTAAATTATAAATACCACAAAAAAACATTATTATATACTTACGCAGCAGATTTAAATAATTACCCTCACCAAAAAGTAGGAAAAATTATCGAGTAGAACTTTAATTAAAAGCAAAATCCATTTTTCGATATTTGCCAACGTAGACATTTCAATTAGTTTCTGTTTAGTTTATAATCTACCAGAAGAGATAATCAGGGGAGGTAAGCGCATTTGTCATAATTAATATAGCATGCTGCAGATTGAAATGGTGTTGCAGATCGCGCTTACCTACCCTGATTATGTCTCCCGTTAGTTTAAGATGGTCACCTTTGAACATGTCAATTGACTGTTCCCGAAAAATAGATTTTGCTTTTAATTAAAGTTCTACTCGATCATTTTCCCTACTTTTTGATGAGGATACTTATTTAAATCTGCTGCGTAAGTATATAATAATGTTTTTTTTTGTGGTATTTAGAATTTAATACGGACGCTTCTCTGTACAAGCAGCCAGTTTTTAAATTATGTTTCTTTCTTTTATTTTCCTAATCAATAAGACTCGATATTTTCCGATTAAAAATAAAATACGTCAGGTTATTCTTATACTAAAGCTGCGTTAATCAACGTTTGTTTCCCTTGAGTTTTTTTGTTTTTTTTACATATTGTAAAAAAACACACACAAACACTTGCTAAAACATTCGTCAGTTTTGGGATTGAGTTATGCTTGAAATTCTTCCATTTTAATTGTTTTGATTAGCCACAAGTTGTAATTAGCCCACTAAGTGAATTCTCTCCCCCCCCCCTCTCTCTCTCTCGCTCTCTCTCTCATTGTATGTTGTTTTACCTCCCGCTCTTATTTTATGCGGTATTAACTCCTCTCTCTCTCTCTCTCTCTCTCTCTCTCTCTCTCTCTCTCTCTCTCTCTCTCTCTCTCTCTCACACACAGTTTATTTACAGTCGAAGATAATAAGAACGAAGACAAAAGATTAGAATAGCCCATTATAAACAAATAAGAATATACTCACAAATAGTAATATTATTTCATCCGTAGAGAGAGAGGGGGGGGGGGTATAGCGAGCAGAAAAAAAACTAATTTTGTATTTTTATTTTGGTGCTTATCCAGATTACGGGAGACATTCGAACCCCACCCCCCACCCCCAAAAAAACGAGGAATATCTGTTTGATGTACGTATCTGTCACGGGCTGAATATATCGTATACCAAAAATCACGTAAATTAATCAAGTAGTTTTTTTTATAAAAGAAAATCAAATTTTAACAATTAACGAATAACGTGGAAATACGGCCGCCATTACGGTGTATTAAGAATTTCAGTTATCCCCCCCGAATAAGCCTTAATGGCGGGCATATTTCCACATTATGCGTTAATCGTTAAAATTTAATTTTCTTTTATAAAAAAAAAATTACTTGATTAATTTACGTGATTTTTGGTATAGGATATATTCAATCCCGTGACAGGTACGTACATCAAACAGGTATTCCTCAGTTTGTTTTATTTTTATTTTTTCAAATGTCTCCCTTAATCTGGACAAGCACCCTTATTTTTTGTATTTAACAGGTTTGTAAACACAGCTTTCTGATTCAAACAAACTAATCCGAATTCAATGAGTGACCATACGGGTCACATTTTTTTCTAGTATTTTATAAAAAAATCTTTTTGAGTTGAAAAAAAAAAATGTTGTCCAATCTTACATTTTCTATGTGTTTCCATTATTTTGGTTTTTACCTTTGTTTTTGGGCGCCCTCCAAGGGGCCACTTCTTTACACGTGTCTATGACATCCGCTTCTTCCCTACGTAAAGAATGCGATCGGAATTTGAAAATATACATCAAAGGTGCATAACAAATACAAGATGCCCTCCACTCCCCCTAACCCCTCCCTACTCCCCCCCAAAAAGAAATCTCTTAAGGTGAACAATTCAAGTACTTGTGGTCTTTTGATTTTCTTCGCAACCACTCGAAAATCGCCTGACCCCCCCCCTTTCGGTAATCACTTGGTGCAACAACACAATTGGTCCGCAGCCAATTTCTCTGTGCTCCACCTTAAAAGCAAACGAACCTCCGAACCCCTAACCGCTAACCCCGTCATATTTGTTCGCATTATTTTTCTTCCCCTTTTCACTCTCCTCTCCATTTTATTAGGAGCTGGATACCGACTTGAATTGACGACTCCGTGTGCTGTGTTCGACTCCTCTCGGTTTAATAACATCACCGCCACGTGGTCCCTCCTGTGAGTTCCTGATTCTGAAAGAAATCGGAAAAATCCTGCCAACAAAACGAAATCAAAAGGTTTAAAAAAGCAACAAAAAAAGCGTAAGATGTTGATTCGTACGGATTGCGTTTTTAGCACGCACACACGCACACACACACACACACACGCGCATGCACGCAACGTACGCACGCACGCACGCACGCACGCACACACGCGCACGCACACACACACACACACACACCGCCCTCGCCGCCTTACTACTGCAGTTGACATCATCACATATGAAACCAGTAGAAACATTTTAAAATGCTTAACGTAATGCGATTTTGTTCTGTGATGCCATCCAGCGTTGCTGAATTTAAAATCGTCAACGACTTCCTGGAACAATGCGGAAAAAGTTCTCTGCGCGTTTCTCCACCGTCTTTTTAAAATTCTCTTCTTTCTCCAGCTTTTTTGTCTATTTGCATTTGACATCTGAGGATGATTCGACGAAGAATCGAAAACGTTCGTGAAACCTGTGGAACCTATTGAACATTTAATAATTTTTTTGATTTTAATACAAAAATGACCATCAGAAAAATAAAAAAAATTTAAAACTATAATTAAACAGACGAATTCTGTTATTTTTAACAATGTTTGCATATATATATATATATATATATATATATATATATATATAATATATATATATATATATATATATATATATATATATATATATATATATATATATATATATATATATATATATATATATATATATATACAGGGCTTTACGGAGCCCTCCAAAGAGGAGCACGCTCCTTTTTGCTGGAGTGAAGGAGAGGAGGGCTCATTTTATATTCAGCGGGAGTTGAGCGGGAGCAACTCCATTTGGGACTAAAGAGCGGTGGTTTTATCGCTCTGCGCTCCTCGCTCCTCGCTCCAAAATTATTTGATTTTTTTTTAAACATTAGTTTTTTTATTCATCAATATAAAGGAAAAGTAAAGAAAGTCTCAGAGGTTACTCTGAATTATTTTTTAAAATTATATCTCTGGTAGAGAGAGGGAGGGGGCTCAGGCGGAAGACGATTTAATTGTAATGTTTTTAACAATCTTTTTTTTTTTATTGTTTTATTCGTTAACCCCCCCCCCCCCCAACCCCGTCGACTTGCTATCAAGCGATGAGACAGATCAAAGGCGTCATTAAAGTTTTTATTGCAGTCAGTGACTTGAGCGTTCTATTTCTTTGGAAATATTAAACATTTGAGTTAGGGGTACGAACGATTTTGACACCATCTGAGTGCAGGTCGGGAGGGGGGCGAGAGAGAGAATTCAAAATGTAGTAAACATACCTGAGATAATAACTAAGGCCCTTTTAAAAAGTACACTGCTATCTTTCTGTTGAATAAAAACTCCGAAAATTAGCACTCTAGATAGGGGAGGTAAGTTGCCAAATCAAGGTTTCAGAGTACAGTCTACCCTACTATTTAATTCATATAACTTTGGGGAGGATATATGTGGATTCATACCGTTCCTAAGTGTATTAGTGAAAGTTATGTTGTTTTTCTTCTCTTAGACTAGATAGTCTGCTTGACTGGATAGAAGTATGTATGTATAATACACAATTTAGGAAAACTCGTCAAAGGAAAACTCGGCAACATAAAATTCGTCAATGGAAAATTCGGCAACGGAAAACTCGGCAATTTTGGCCAAGTAGGAAAATTCGGCAATTATCTAATAAATATCGATTGAAAATAGATTTTAGAACCGTTTTTACAGGAAATATACTTGTAAATACGGGGCTACCCCCTCCCCAGTGAAGAATATTTTTTATATTATTTTTTTAGTACTTGTGCAGTTTACGAACCGGGCTATTTGTTTTAGATAAGATTTTCAAGTTAAATTAAATTTTTACGATATCCTTTGTTTATTAAATTGTTAGGTAAAAGTACAGAATAGTTAACAAAGGCCCCCTCACTCCATGTTAAGAATGGCTTTCTAAATAATGTTATTTCAATCCGGTTCGTAATTACGTTACGAAATTAAAGGTTTGGACCGGGTTATTTTTTGCATAAAATTTTCAAGTTAAATTCAATTTTTACGATATCTTCTGTTTATTAAATTGTTACGTGAAAGTACAGAATAGTTAACAAAGCACCACCCCCCATTCTGCCCATGTAAAAAAATCGTTGTCTAAATAATGTTATTATTTCAAGCCGGTTCGTAATCAAGTTACCAGATTAAATCCATCATAATTTATTTAGATTTCTTCGTAAACAAGTCAGCCATTTTAATTGACAAAACATCAATTACTTCGTGTGTGTGTGTGCAAAACTTGAAATATATATGTGTGTGTGTGTGTGTGTGTGTGTGTGTTATAATGAAATAAATTCCAGGAGGAAATCCGGGTATGAGAACTCAATGTAATAAACAGAGCAAGAATAAAATAAAATATAGTAACACAAAATTACATAATCATCGATGCAATAATTTAGTTCAACCTTGCGGTATTGTCAAGCATCCAAGTTAGATGATTACATTTTTTGAAACTGAGAAAAGAGAAATTCATACTCAACAAGTCAAATATAAGTAGAGAGAGAGTGACAACATATCTAATACATATTTAGACAGAGGGGGGAATTTGAAGCATATTTAATCTATAATTTTATAGGGAGGAGGGATTACATGATTTATGACGGAGAGGGAAAAAAAGCCATATACTGTATATAAAGAGAAATTGGGGAATTGTAAAGGGGCAGAGAGGGTATTCAATGTCTCTCAAGAAATCAGGTACGTGTGTCAAGAATCACCAACCCTAAAACCCGCTTCTGCCCCTTGGAAAGCGACGTCCGCTGTCTGGCGACTAAAGAAATATCTTGGGGTGGGGAGGGACACAAGAAAAGAAAAGGTTTAAAAACAGACACCAGACATCCAAGGTCAGACACCATGTCACATATATACACATACACAGGCATGTATACACACGCACATACACACACATATATACATACACACACACATATATATACATACGCACACACACATATACATATATACAAACACACACACACACATATATATATATATATATATATATATATATATATATATATATATATATATATATATACATCTACAGAAACACACACACACGTATATATATGCAGTCCACACCAATCGACAAATATAGCAATTTAATTCACCCCCCCCCAAAAAAAAATTTTTTAACGTGTTTTCTGAAGAAAACAATCATAAAATTAATGTGTATTGTGAAAAAAACAATCATAAAACCATATTATTTTAAGTAAATTATTTGATTATATGACAATAATAAACTCTAAGAAATCAACTGGTAACATCATCAATAATAGCCCAAATTATTAATTAAAATGAATTATCAGATTATATGATAATAACAATATTAATACTAATACTAATCATAATATTATTATATGATATGATAGCCCATTTGGTCAATTAAAATAAATCACTAGTCCATAACATCACAATAATAATACCACCATTAATAATAATCACAATAATATTTAAGAAAGTATCAACAATATTAATAGTATCTATAAAAGCTATAATATAATATATATATATATATATATATATATATATATATATATATATACATGTATATATACATCTATATATCAGCTATATATATATATATATATATATATATGTATATATATATATATATATATATATATACATACACATATATATATATATCAGCCATAAAATATATATATATAAGAAATATATAGTCATTACATATCTATGCATACATACACAATACACCTATTACCCCATACATACACATATACCCATACATGTATATATACATACATACATACATACATACAACTACATACATCCACACATACACATGCATACAATAATATATACATACATACACAACATATACATACATATGCACATATACATATATACAATATACATACAAATACATACATACCATTACAAACATCTGTAAACATATATATACACACATACATATACACACCCACACTTGTACATATACATACATACATATACGCAAACACACCAATATACACACAATTACAAGTAGATAGTCATGTGTCCATAAAGAGATACATAGATAAAGAATTAAGAAGGAATTAAAGGAAAAGAACAATCTAGTCAGATCCAATTCAGTATCTCCACCACTACTCATCTAAATGTGAGTTGTTGGTTATTTTAAATGTACATTTATGTCTGCATTTTGCCATTAGTTCAGAAGAATTCTGAAATACGAATACAGTAATCTTCTAAATAAAAGAGAGAACTAATGGCAAAATGCAGACATAAATGCAAATTTAAAATAACCAACAACTCGCAATCCGAGAGACATTTAGATGTTTGCGTATATGTGTGTGTGTATATGTACATGTGTGGGTGTGTATATGTATGTGTATATATATATGTTTACAGATGTTTGTAATGGTATGTATTTGTATGTATATTGTATATATGTATATATGTATGTGTGTATATGTATGTATATGTTGTGTATGTATGTATATATTATTGTATGCATGTGTATGTGTGGGTGTATGTAGTTGTATGTATGTATGTATATATGCATGTATGGGTATATGTGTATGTATGGGGTAATAGGTGTATTGTGCATGTGTGTGTGTATGTATGTATAGATATGTAATTACTATATATTTCTTATATATATATATATTATGGCTGATATATATATATGTATGTATATATATATATATTTTATGGTGTCTGTTTTCAAATCTTTCCTTTTTTTATGTCCCTCCCCACCCCAAGATATTTCTTTAGTCGCCAGACAGCGGACGTCGCTTTCCAAGGGGCAGAAGCGGGTTTTAGGGTTGGTGATTCTTGACACGCTGACCTGATTTCTTGAGACATTGAATACCCTCCCTGCCCCTTTACAATTTCTCTTTATATATATGGCGTTTTCCCCCTCTCCGTCATAAATCATGTAATCTCTCCCATAAAATTATAGATTAAATATGCTTGAAATGTCCTCCTCCCTCTAAATATGTATTAGATATGTTGTCACTTTCTCTCTCTCTACTTATATTTGACTTGTTGAGTGTGAATTTCTCTTTTCTCATTTTCAAAAATGTAATCATCTCACTTGGATGCTTGACAATACCACAAGGTTGAAATAAATTATTGCATCGATGATTATGTAATTTCGTGCTACTATATTTTATTTTATTTTATATATATATATATATATACAGGGTGACTAAAAAAAAAACGGGCCCCCGTGTACACTTTATGTGATATCTCCTTTATTTATTCACCGATTGCCCTTATTTTACAGGACATGGCAGAATCAACGACCGTGGGTGCATTACTACCTCAGTGGAAGCTGGGACAAAGAATACACTGTGTTAAATTTTACTACAAGACAGGCGCGTTTAAGAAAACCCAGGACAGTTTCATGCATCAGTTCGGATGTGAAAAGGCTCCATCCAAAAGCATAATTCAGAACTGGGTGGACCACTTCGAGAAGTATGGGACCGTGGAGAACTTCAACGCTGCCAGTGAGAACCGTCCAAGCCACTCGGCACGTCCCAAGAAGCGGACAGCGAAGCTGGTCGAAAGTGTGAAAGAGTCTCTCCAGGAGAGTCCGAAACGCTCTGTGCGTAAGCGAAGTCAGTCCCTCGGTATCTCCCATGAGACTTGCAGGAGAGTGCTGGTGAACGATATTAGGGCTTACCCATACAGAATACAGACGCTGCAGACCATTACAGCCTCAGACAAGAAGCAGAGGAGCGATATGGCAGTCAAGATGCTCGATAAGATCGAGGAGACACCAGGTTTCCTTAACCTCTTTTGGACCTCAGATGAAGCCCACTTCCATCTTGACGGAAAGGCGAACTCCAAGACAAATGTCTTATGGGGGTCCTCCATAGCCAATGAAGTAGCCACCAAGCCCCTGCACTCTCCTAATTGCACGGTGTGGGCTGCAATCTCGGTCAGAGGCATCACCGGACCAATCTTCATCGAAGAATCTGGCGCAGCAGTGACAGTCACCAAGGAGCGGTATGTGGAGGTCCTCAAAACCTTCAAGAGTGAGCTCCAGACCCTCTACCCGTCGCTCATGAGCAAGTTCTGGTTCCAGCAAGACGGAGCAAGTTCTCACACCTCAAACCTGTCCTGAGATTGGCTGAAAGAGAACTTCGGAGGCCGAGTGATCAGTCTCAAGACTAATTTTGAGTGGCTCCCCCATAGCCCGGACCTAAGCCCCCCAGATTATTTCCTTTGGGGCTATCTTAAGGACAGAATGTACGCAAGGAAACCCAGAACCATCACGGAACTCAAGGAAGCCATCAGGGAGGAGATGAGAGCCATTCCCAATTCAGTCTGTAAGAACGTCATGGAGAACTTCGTTCTGCGCCTCAAGAAATGCACGGAGCTAAAAGGCCAAAGACCCTAGTGTTTTGATATGATGTTGTGAATATAATAAACTAGTTATGCCCCAAAATTCATTTCATTCAGACGAAACACTAAGAAACGGGGCCTAATTAGATTTGGGGCCCGTTTATTTTGGTCACCCTGTATACATGGAAAATGAAAGAGGAAGCCAAAAACTATGTTATTTATGTATTCATCAACGTTTTGTCTTTATTGAAAGACTTCTTCAGGATAAAGAAAACAATCGGCCGGTTTGAATTTAGGCTCACGTGTAAAAAATCCATGGCCAGGGTTTTAGTCAAAATCTGAACTGCGAATTCTTGTTGGGTTGCATTTTGCAACGACGCTGAGTTGAGACCACAATTAAAGATGGCGACGGCAGCCCGTGTAGAGAAGCGGGCACTACAACAAAAGGATTGTAATTTTAAATAAACACTAAATAAAATAGCATTGTAATTTTCATAGACGACGGCCAGGGCATAAGACAAATGTAATCTCGTGTTTACTTGTTCATTCTAGTATAATTTTATGCGTGGGGGTATTAGTCCCTCGGTTTCACTTCCATGGATGATGATGATGATGATGATGATGATGATGATGATGATGATGATGATGATGATGATGATGATGATGATGATGATGATGATGATGGTGATGATGATGGGGGTGGTGGTGGGGGTGGTGATGATGATGATGATGATGATGATGATGATGATGATGATGATGATGATGATGATGGTGGTGGTGGTGGTGCAATAGAATCGCCAAGTGATGCTGTAAATACAGAGATAACCAAGAGAAGTGAAAAGGGGCATTCTCGAATTGATAAGGAAATGCAAAAAAGAAAGAAGAAAAAAGACGTTTTCGAAGATCTACAAAAGAACGACCCCCACTCCTCCTCCTCCCGTTGCACCAGTTTTTCTGGCATTATTTCAGGTTCCATTGTTTAATATTCAAGTGCCTCAAATAGAAAGAAAAATTTATCTTTGGTTTACGAAGAAATATACAAGGAAGAAGAACAACAGCAACAACAATAAAAACAACAACAACAACAATAATAATAATAATAATAATAATAATAATAATAATAATAATAATAATAATAATAATAATGGTTTTATTTGTATTTTCATCAAAGTATCTAATGAGTGAAACATCACTACAAGACAAGCTCGTTCGAGAAAATGCAGAATTTGTAAAATACAAATAAAACCATCAGAGAAAAGCTGCATCTAAACCAATGGATTAACACTACTCGTACAATTAATTGGTGTAATGAAATCAGGGGAAAAGGACCATTACTACTACCCTACAATTACAAAGAATTTATTTCACAAGGCATTGGACTTCGCAATACGGATATTAACAGCGAAGAAATAGATATTATCTACAAGTGCCGTAAGACAGTACTAATTTGCCATAATGAACAATGTATGAAAAAAAAAATCACGGACTCATTTGATGTAACGATGGGTTACTGGATTCTGCTGAAATATCAGATTTGGTGGGACTCTTTATTTTATGTAAGCTTACTGAATCAGGTGTGATTAACGTTAAGGATATAGGACTGTATCGGGATGACGGACTGGCTATAATTAGAAATAGCACTAACTCCAACGCTGAAAGAATTAAAAAGTGTATACACGAAACTATGAAAAATTGAAGACTTGAAATTGAGATCACAATAAGAATTAAAATGACCTATTTCTTAGATGTTAATTCTATTCTTGCCAATTGGGTTATCACTACTATTTGATACTATTTGAATTTAAGAATTATATTGGTTTTACTAAGTTTTTATTTGATAAATATAAAAATAACTGATTTTCAATCTTTATTCGTATAAATTAATAGATTTAGTTAGCACCGATTAAATCTTCCAATTACCGTTTCTAAGTATAAAAATAGTAGTAAATTAAATTCTGAATAGTTTTTTAACCTAATAATATGAATGCGAGGTAATATTGAATGAATGTGTGTATACTATTACTATAATATGCGTATGTAAATATTTAATGTACGGTGAATAGTATGTGGAAGAGTTGGTTTTACTTGTGTCTGGAGGATGAATGTGCATAATGATGAGTAGGTCTGAATTGCTTGAAGTATACCTGAGCATGCGTTTGTCTGGGCGATTAAAGGTTGGGGGAGAAAAGAAAGAAGGGAAAAGAAGGTCTTACATGAGCCCGTCTAATTGTAGGAAGTCTAATTGTTGCCGTCTAATTGTAAGAAGAATATATGACATGTTTAATGAGGTTAATTTTCGGCTGGCAGATTTTGTTTTGTCTGGTTTCTCTTGGATAATTTACATTATAATTTCTTAGCTCATTTTATAGTCCTGATGGGACATGTTAACTTACATTTTAAAACCAGATATTACGACTACAACAGCAGATTAAAAAAAAAAAAAAAAAAAACGCCCAAGAAAAACGCCATTAGCAAACTATTACTTGGGAGCTCAAAGAAAGCGGACGCTCACCAATAATCAGATGGAAAATAGTAGGACAGGCCAGTACATGTAGAAATTTAGACGACCCGTGTAGATTATGTCTGAATGAGAAATTTGAAATCCTAAACTTTAACGACCCCCAAAACTTATTAAACTGTAGAAGTAAAATAGAAAACAACTGCTTACACAGAATAGCATTTTCTTTAGGATAACAATACATAATAAATAAATAAAATAAACTAACGCCTAAAATAGAAATACAAGCACACAGTGTTAAAATAAGGTTTTCTATTAATTTGACACAAAGAAACAGGGATGAGTCACCCCTCTACAAAACAGAACAAAAGAATAGAAAGAATAATCAACCGAACCTTTGTTTGAGAGAAGCCCTACGATTGGCTAATGGAATAACAAAGAATGTGATTTGTTAACTAGCTAGACTAAACACCACATGTATATATAAAAACACCCGGCAACACAAACTCCATAAAGACAGAAGAAAGGAAGATGGGAAAAGTTTAAGAAGTCGTGACAGAAAATAGCGGAAAATAAAGGCATGCCGAAATCTATGAAAAAACTCACATGAAGAATGGCGACAAAAATCCAGAAAAAAAAACCGGCTTCCGAAATTTGGTTCGAACTCACAGACACGAGTCACATTTAATTCAAATCCGAGCGCTCTAACCAAGAGGCCAACATCAACAGCTATAAGACAAGTCGAGTTCAACAGATATCGTGAACGAGCACTTTGCATTTAGCCTAAATTAGACGGCGTATTTCATTTCTCTTAAAGGTGCCCATCCGAAAGAGGGCTATAAATAATTATTTAATAATTAATATGTTTTAATTATTATCCACATACGTATACGTTTCATCTGAATGGAATCATCAGTGTGGAAGATAACTGTATGGCCGGTCGCACGATTCGAACCCCCGAACACGAGTCACTTTTAAATTGTTACTTTTAATGACGTCCACGTGTCAGTAATCTACTACAGCGACTGTAGGGTTCATCTGATGCAAACTGTTCATTTATCTGAAGTCAAATTAATCACAGTACAAATTGGCCATTGTGTTTGATTGTTCGTAGAGACGCGTTCCCGCCTTTATTCTATAATGTCATTAAGGTCAAGCCTGTATTTCACGTCGACATCACAGCCCATCCTCCGCCCATACAACGTGTTTGGCCTTGTGCCACATTGTTCATCTTATTACGAATAAACATTAATGTAATTGTTTATGGCATAGTACATTGTACATTCTTCACTTCACAAGAACATGTGCAGCATATTAGGGTCCGTTACGCTCGTATTTCGATTGTTTTTTGTTTTCTAAAATAAACTATTTCTAGATGCGTCCACTCATCTTTAAAAGAAGCTCTGTCTGTCGGTTGGTCTGTCAGTTGGTCTGTCACGTTTTAGTTGAAATTGCCTTTTCATCGATAAAAGCGTAGATTGAGTGGACGCATTTTAGTTTAGATCCGTCCAAACATCTCTATAAGAGGCTCTGTGTGTCGGTTAATCGCGTTTAAGTTTAAAATAGCACATCTGTTGGTCTGTCAAACTTAATTTTGAAATAGCATATTCGCTGGTCTGTCACACTTAACTTTGAAATAACATCTTCGTTGGTCTGTCTTAACTGCAAGAAATTTGATAAACTGCCCTCCTCCCCCCCCCCCCCAAAAAAAACAGTGATGGCACCACCCTCGGCTGATATCGCACACTATAATCGTGAAGGGGTCAAGAAGGATAGGAAGACCGAGGAGGGAGAGCACTAACCAGACCTCCACTGGAAAAGTGCGGAGAATACTGGAACCTTGTGGAAGCTTATTGCCACCCAAATACCAGAGGAGACAAATGGTCGTTACCAACGAGAAATCAATGGTAAACGGCTGTTGCGATACTGCAAAGTCACTTGTAATGGTTATCGAAAGAGGTGGAGAGTACTGGAAATCTGGGGAGGCTTGTTGTCACTCAGACTCCAGGGAACACCACCAGTTATTATCAGTGATTAATCACTGATGATGACTTGTGTGAGAACTCCTAGCGAGTAACAACAACAACAACAATAATAATAATAATAATAATAACAACAACAACAACAACAACAACAACAGCAATAATAATATAGAAGTAAAGAGAATTATTATTTTGAGTTATGCAAGAAGAATGTTTTAACAGACATGACGTCACAGGTTTATTTTATTATTTTCGAATGAAATCCAAGTAGAATAAATAGTGGTAGTGGCTGTGACCCGTTTGGGTCACAGATACGTCTAGTTTATTTTACTTTTTACTTAATGGACGATGTCCTCTTCTCCTGCCTACAGCCTCTTTCTCACCTAAGAGGCGTTGCTAGTCTTTCTCTACCCTATCGTTATTTTCATGGCAGGTGCTCGAGTGAGCTTCAATCTATAGTCTAAAACATTCACAACAAAAACTCGTTTAGCTACAACCTGTAATAGTAATAAAGAAATGCTCTGCTGAACTGGCCCCTGTCCTCTCCAAACTCTACAATAAATGCCTAGCTGAATCTTGCTTCCCCGATAGCTGGAAAATTGCCTCTGTGGTAGCAGTCTACAAGAATTCTGGGAATAGAACCGATCCTCTGAACTACCGCCCAATCAGCCTACTGCCGAGCTTTGCTAAAATCTTTGAATCCTTAATCAATCTAGCGATAGTACGGCACTTAGTTAAGGCTAAACTTCTATCTGACCGCCAGTATGGATTTAGACAAGCACGATCTACTGCATCCTAACGGTCATCTCTGAACGCATGTATCATACACTGGACAAGGCAGGAGAAGCTAGGGCAGTAGCGCTTGATATATCCAAGGCCTTTGACAAGGTATGGCACAAATGGCTTCTACTTAAAATACGCTCATACAGTATTACTGGGCAATTACTTAATATAATCAGACCCTTCTTAAACAAAAGAAAAATCCAGGTTGTCCTCGATGGCCGTTCATCAAAGCAACATGACGTAAATGCTGGTGTACCACAGGGATCTATCCTTGGACCTTTATTGTTCCTGATCTATATAAATGATCTCCCTGATGACATAGAGTCTGAGATTGGTTTATTTGCTGACGACACCACGCTTTACTCTCGCCATGTTGGCAAAACAGACGCGATCATATCCGAGGCAATAACTGAATCCTTAGAAAATGACCTCTAGGCTGTAGTGAATTGGGGTCATAAATGGTTGGTAACTTTTAATGCCGCAAAGACAAAGATCCTTTCCTTCAATAACTACAAAAAACCGCCCCAACCACCGATTGTCATGGCAAATAACACCCTACCTGAGAGTTCATCATTCAAACTCCTCGGCCTAACCTTCACAGGTAACATAAATTGGAACAAATACATTGAAGACATTGCCAAGGCTACCGCAAAGAAGGTTGGCTCCATCTACCGTTCTAGTAAACTCCTCACACCTGACATTATCCTGTATCTCTACAAAGCCACCAACCGCCCATGCATGGAATATTGTTGCCACATCTGGGCTGGTGCATCATCTACTAGTCTCTCCCTCCTTGACAAGGTCCAAAAAAGAGTCGCCAACCTAATAGGTCCCTCACTGTCAACCAAGCTCAAGTCCCTGTCCCATCGCCGCAATGTAGCATCCTTGTGCTTGTTTTACAAATACTTCAATGGATTGTGCTCCGATTAATTGGCTGCTCTGGTGCCCCCTCGTCGTAAGTTCACTAGACCAACTCGACAATCGACTAAATCCCATCCATTCACTGTGGAGGTCCCAAGATGCCGGAGAGCTTTCTACTCAAATAGCTTATTTCCTCGTGCTGCTGGCCTCTGGAACTCCCTCCCTGCCCCCTGTTTCCCCGACGGTACTGACATGCAGAAATTTAAAACTAATGTAAACAGACATCTCGCTGCGCAGATCCCAATTTAGGTTGACCCCCCCCCAACGTTCTCCCTTTTCTTTCTTCTCAGTAGACCTTTACGTCTACAGTGGCGGCCTGCCTTGTCTGGGGTGAACTATGTTAAAAAAAGAAAAAAAATTTAAACCACTTTCAATAATTTCCGTTTCTCCGTCTCTGTACCTGAAACTAAGTGGAACTTCCACGAGCAAAGTTTACTTCCTAGAACTGTTCGTTTGTGGAACACATTACCACGGGGCTGCTTCTCGGTTGACTATAACATTGTTGTTTTCAACTCTAATCTAAACAAATTCTTGTTGAGCCGTCCTTTTAAATAACCACTTTCTGACCAGTTACAACCATTGTTACTAATCCCCTCGGTGTTTCACCGTCTACATGTAAAACTCAACAGCCCCTATCCTCGAGTTGTTTTTGGGCCTTGGTAAGCGGTGACTCGTTTGTAAAAAGGAAAAATATGTCTGAACTAGACATTCTTTTAAAAAGTCTGATTCTGAAATCTAAAATCGATCTGTCATCGCCGGCCAGTGTCTGGTGGGTGCACATCACAACGAACGACCCAGAACTGTTCGCTGTTGTTTCATATTGGTAGCCAGCTCTCAGTTGCAAGGCCACTAGGGTCGAGTTTTACACATATCACTTGTTTATCTATATATATTTTTTACGTTTGTTTACCCCAAGCAAGGCATATTTCCACAGAAGAGTAAGGGGTCACTGTGATACGTGTCAGATTTATAGGGTCAACCTGGGTGGGGTATTGGGTAGCAAGATGTTTATTCACATTACATTTCTGTATGTTTGTAAAGCCGGAGAAACAGGGAGCAGGGAGAGAATCAAAAGCGGTTCGAGAAGAGAAGCTATTGGAGTAGAGAATTTGTAATTTGAATGACTTTTCATAATCTTCCCCACTTAGCTCATATTGTAGGGAGAAAGACTGGAGACGTCAAGTTAGCGGTTTCGATTCCCGGTCTCGGCGTCAAATTTGTTTATTGCTTATTATTTACTCTAAAATAAGTAGTGAAGATTTGCCCAACGTATTTCTGACGTTTACAAAAATTATGACTGACAGAAAGAAAATATGTTCGTTATATATACATAGCACCACTTTCACTTAGGGGTGTTGGCAATAAAATACCAACAATAAAATCAAACTTTATTTAACAGTGACGCCAGGCAGAACAGGAACATAGGAATACACGAATGCAAGGCAAGTTGGTTCGGCAGGCACGTATTAGAGTAGAAATGTAATTGAGGGCAAGTTTTCTTTTAACCCTGCCTTTGGGGCTCACCTCCTGTCTGAACGATAACGAGAGACGAGCTAGGAATTTGACGTCTTGTGATGTTTACATCTCTGGCTGTTACTGAACCAAATTGCCGCGCGAACTAGTTTGAACGGAAATGGACAAAAGTCTCACGCATGTTCAGAAGTTCTCAAGTTGCCGATGTATTTCTACGCGAGTTTTTACATGCCTGTTTTAGCTAACCGAACTACAAATAATCATTACGCAAAGGATTATCTGTACATACAAAAGAATTAGTCTTGTAATTTGAACGACTTTTCATAATCTTTCGAACTTACTTAGCTCATATTGTAGGGAGAAGGACTGAAGACGTCAAGTTAGCGGTTTCGATTCGAACTGTCGGCGTAAAAATTGTTTTTTGTTTATTTATGTATTATTTACTATAAAATAAGTAGTTAAGATTTGCCCCAATGTATTTTTTACGTTTACAAAAACTGGCAGACAGACAGACAGACAGACAGACAGACAGAGGATGTGTTCGTTATATTATAAGTGGACTAGCGAAAATAGACTCCCTAACGGTCGTCTATTTTTGCTAGGCTGTTGCGTTCTTGGATGGTGAGACATTTTTAGTTAAAAAAAAAATTGTCTCCCAATATTTTCTGTTTAAAAAGGGGAAAAAATTGGGGGTGGGAGGATTATCCCGCACAAAAAAATGGGGAGGGGGACTCCCCCTTAAAAAATCGAGCGCGAACGCAGACCCAAACTATATCGAAGAACCAGTTTTGATACGTAGCCTCGTTTTAAAATGATTCATCGCTAAGTAAAAGAAATGAAAGAAAAAACATTTCTATAATAAGTAGTTAAATCAAAACCGTTTTTTTATAGTGGTTCACTGGTAGCGTATAGGACAAATTCGTCCTAATTAAGATATGACGTTAAAATTACGAGTTCAAATCACGACCTCGGCGTCGAAATTATTTATTGTTTTTTTAGTTGTTAATATGTGCCCTAATCTATTTGTTATGTTTCTGACTTGGAAATTAATTAAATAGTAATTACCCCCCCGTTTACAAAAATTCTCCAGGACGGACGGACAGACAGACAGAGAACCTGTTCGTTTATATTATGAGTGAATTAAGATTAATGAGATTACCAGTTGGACAATGAACAACCCCATGAGAGGATTGGAAACGATGGGTAGAATAGGTTTTTAGAATAATTTGATTATTTAACAACTCAATAAGTATTTGTTAAGATTGGACTTGAAAAACGACTATTTTGTAGTCAGTTGAGGAGCAGTCCTGTAGTATTGTGTTCCACAGATCGGAAGCTCTAGGAGATAAACTTTGTCCATGAAAAATCTCTTCGGTTTTGCGTACTCAAAGGGAGAAAGGAAAGTTATTTGCGGTGGTTTCGGGTAGACGAGTTCTTGCTGCGAAAGTTTTATAGGATGGACAAAAGATGGAGCTCAGTCGAGCATCTGTCATGAATATATGGATAAAGTAGAGAAACAGAAGCAACGTATCTTCTGTGAAGAAAGCGTCTGTAGAGACACTCGACTATAAATCAAAATTAAACAGAAGAAAATATAATAGGGAATAAATCCAGACGTGAAAAAGAATAAATATTCAAAAGTTACGGATGTCTTCCAAAATGAAAACGATTTAACTATGTCCTTCATAATACAAATCTGTGAAATAAATAAGAATGGTTTTCGAACTCCAAAAGAAGGAATAATGATTTTTCGGTTCGTTGTGTTTTGAGAAGATTATTTGGCAACGAAAATAGTTTGGGGGTATTCTTTTAGAGGTCGAACGAAACGAAAAACGGAACATCTTTTTTTAGCTTTCATTTTCTAATATATATATATATATATATATATATATATATATATATATATATATATATATGTATATATATATATATATATATATATATATATATATATATATATATATATATATATATATATATATATATATGTTTTTGAATTTAATTTAAACCACGTCAAATATTAGGAAAAACAGATTCGCATCATTTCACAAAAAAACTGTTTTTATTTCCAGCATACAATTGTATATATATATATATATATATATATATATATATATATATGAAAAGACAGAAAGAAAAACAATTAAACACAGTAAGAAATAAAAATCAAACGTAATATTGACCGATTGACCGGTTTCGTTCTGACAAAGGTACGTCTTCAGTAAAAATTCAAAATTTATTGCAACGTCTTCTTTTCCTATGTTTTACTGTTTTTGAATAAATTTCAAATCTTCACATTTTCTAAAAACGTTCATTGATACGAACGAAACCGCTCCATCTCTCGTTTGATTTTTATTTCTTCCTGTGTTTAATTTATTTTCTTTCTGTCCTTTCATACATTCTATTTCATTTTATGATATATCTTGTATGTTATCCTCATATATATATATATATATATATATATATATATATATATATATATATGTTTTTAAATTTAATTTAAACCACGTCAAATATTAGGAAAAACAGATTCGCATCATTTCACAAAAAAAACTGTTTTTATTTCCAGCATACAATTGTTTCGGCCTACTAGCAAGATATTTATAAAATTTTCCTGTATCATATGCATTTACTTCCTGTGGTGGCTATCTTCAGTACTCGTATATAGACAGAAAAATATAAAGAAAAAAAGGACATTTTCAGGTAAATAAAACCTGGATTACAGTCCGTACTAATCATTTTTTTATACTAATGGAGCTGTTAACTCCGGAAATTGACCCCAGACATGAAAATCTATAATGTAGGAAGGCAGGTAAAATAAGGAAAAACTGATGGAAAAAACCCGGATGAAAAGAAATAAATAGGTCGGAACAACAAAAACGGTTAATTAAAACATTTATTTATATTTCTGTAATTTGGAATGAATATCTCAGTCGATGACGAACGATTTAAAAAAATAACAGCAAAACGCACATGGCGTATGGATGCTGCGACTTGCACCTTTAGGGGTTAACAGCTTCATTAGTATAAAAACAAAGTCTTTTCGTCCGGTGTTGGTGTGGTCTGTGCTTTGAAAAATGTTGTCCTGATATTCTGTAATATATATATATATATATATATATATATATATATATATATATATATATATATGTGTGTGTGTGTGTGTGTGTGTGTGTGTATGTATGGGTGTGTATTTGGTTCCTTTTTACCGTAACAGTGCTCAATACATGATTAGAGCCTAATAATTCTATACAAATATGCGTTTGGCAAACTACACAAAAATGTGCGTGTTTGCAAAGCTTGAAAATCTATCGTGCGTGAAATGCGTAAACTTCTCTATAGTTGCCAAAAGCGTACTTTCGTACAATATATATATATATATATATATATATATATATATATATATATATATATATATATATATATAGATAGATAGATAGATAGATAGATAGATAGATAGATAGATAGATAGATAGATAGATAGATAGATAGATATAGGTATATAAAATATATAATGTATTACTATTTCATGTATTTATCACGTAATATTATAATGTGATATAATACAGGGTGTTTCAAAAGTCTTGGGAACATAACGATTTTTAATAACTCAAAAACTATTAGGACTTGAAAAATGAAATTGGTACCGTTGGAAAGGTTAAAGTTTCAAGTTTTGTGGGGAATCTTCAAAGTTGCTCAATATGAGCACCATTCGTCACACGGCAGACATCTAGTCGATAGTCCATTTCCTGCCAAACGCGTTCCAGCATCTTGACGTCAATGGTTCCCACAACTGCCGTTACTCGAGCCTTTAGTTCGTCAATATCTCTTGGAAGGGGCGGCACATAGACTTGTTGCTTGACAAAGCCCCAAAGGAAAAAGTCACATGGGGTAAGATCTGGAGACCTAGGAGGCCAGGGCATGAGAACGTCATCACCTCGCCCAGATCTCCCAATCCATCTACCAGGCAGCCTTGTGTTAAGAAACTGCCTTACTCTAAGACTCCAGTGTGGTGGTGCACCATCTTGTTGAAAAATGAAGTCATCAGATTCTGCTTGTTCCAACTGAGCCATTAACCAGTCTTCCAGCATGTTGAGATAGGATTCACCAGTGATAGTTGCCTCTTCAAAGAAGAACGGTCCATAGACACCTTTCTTGGAAATTGCACAAAACACGTTCACTTTTGGTGAATCTCGCTCGTGCTCAAGAAGTTCATGAAGATTCTCAGTACCCCATATGCGAGTGTTATGCTTGTTAACTTTGCCATTCAGATGGAAGGTCGCCTCATCGTTAAAAACAAGCCGGTCATCAAAGCCGTTGTCTTCCAACTTCTCTTGCATTGCAATGCAAAAGTCACGGCGAAGTGGCTTATCAGTGTCCTTCAACTTTTGGACCAACTTGAGCTTGTAAGGTACCATTTGCAGTCGTTTCCTTAAGACACGCCAGACAGTTGCTGGAGCAAGCTGAAGTTCCCTGCTGGCTCTTCTCACTGATTTACGGGGTCTCCGCTGAAAGGCTGTCCGAACTTGCTCAACTGCATCTTCTGAAGTTGAAGGGCGACCTGTTCGCTTACTTTGGCACAAACACCCATCTTTCACAAATTTAGCATGCCATCTGACAATGGATTTCCTTTCAGGGGCTTCTTTTTTAAATTTCCTGCGAAATGCACGCTGAACACATGTCCACGATTCAGTCTTTGCAAATTGGAGGACGCAAAATGCCTTGTCTTGTTTAGAGAACGCCATTACTGCACCTGGAAAGATAACACGAAAATCATTAGTATGACCAAAAACTTGATTAAGCAAGCTTTAAAATGGCACCAGTTTCATTTTTCTACCTGGAATAGTTCATGAGATATACGCATTTGTAATGTTCCCAAGACTTTTGAAACACCCTGTATATTGTATATATATATATATATATATATATATATATATATATATATATATATATATATATATATATATATATATATTCAGTATTTACTTCAACAGTGCTCAATACGTGAGTAAAGATTGTTGATGGTAGTATGAATATATATATATATATATATATATATATATATATGTGTGTGTGGGGGGGGGGGTGTATGTGTGTGTGTGTTTGAATTATCGGAACAAAAACCTACAGGACAAGCCCAGGTGATTAAAACTAATGAATAGTTATCTGCTATTGAAATTGAAAAACTCAAAAGAAAAATTGAGAGAGAATATATCGATGAGCTTGTGGAGATTAATAAACTTGATAGGGTTGAAGAAAAGTCTAGAGCAAAAGCAATAACTACGAGAACGAAAATATTGTAACTGATGGTAATGAGGCTGTTTCCAAAGATGCAATCGTAAAACATATGATAGAACATGGGAAGACAAAAGAAGATATTGATATTTTCAGATTGTTAGACAAGAAGCTAAGAGCTGGCAATTTAGAACAGCCACCGAACCTGCGATTTGTTAATATGAAAAGATTTTAAATTGCCACCACCAAAGTGAATGAAGTCTTGCCATTTTTATCAGTTGGTCAGTTAAATTAGTATCATCATCATCATCATCATCATCATCATCATCATCATCATCATCATCATCATCATCATCATCATCATCATCATCATTAATTATTATTATTATTAATTATTATTATTATGTAATACTATTGTTTTTTGTTCACTAATAGACAATTATATTTTCTACTGTTGTTTAGTATATACTATTAGTTGTTATTAGACATTTTTTGTTTTTATTGTACTTTTATTTACTACTGTTATTTTTATTATAATATTTATTGTTAATTGTTTGTTCAGTAATGGACAATTATTTCTTTTATTCTAGATTTTTTAAAAATATTTACTAGTCTTATGTATATACTATCAGTTGTCAATTTTTTTCCACTAATGAGAAATTATTTTTTTAATTATTTCTTTAATTATTTTTTTTTTTAATTATTTTTTAAATTATTTCTTTAATTATTTAAAAGAAAAATTTTAAATTATATTTTAAATTATATTTTAAATTATTTTTTAAATATTTTTGTTCTTTCACAGAAACTCTGCAACAAGTTAAGTTGAAAACACATAAGTAATTTTAATTTCTTGATTTTGGCAAAGCAAGTATTTGTTGATGTGTCTGCATTTAGCTATGAATCCTTGTTTTTATTTTTATTTAATAATGATAAGTTTATGATTTGATATTTTTTTTCTTAACACAATTTTGTTTGATCTTTCATGGAAATCACTCCAGACAAGGCATGAAGCCACTTGAACTAAAGAGCTAACAAGAACGAAAGATGATTATCGCAAAGACAGGAGATGCCTATTGGCCTTAGTCTTAAAAGACCAATGTTATAGGTAGGAGGAAAACAGTCAGCAGGAAGAGAGTTCCACAATCCTTCATTTCTTGGAAAGAAGTTACTAGAGTAATTACAGTTTCTACTATTTATATTGCAAGAATGAATTAATTTAAATATTTCCCAATTGATATTAGATCGATTTATTTGGTTAGGATCTGTTGTGTCAGTTCGGTCTTGTTTCGATTTTGAGAGATTTCTTTTCTCGTACTTTTGTCGTACTTTCTGTCTTCTCCTTTCCTCTTCATTCTAGAAAAAAGATGAACAAATATATAATCAACTTTTCCATACGAAATTGAATACCTTAAGCATTTCGATGTAAATTTCTGCAGGATGATTATGTGAAACCGGAAGTACACAAAGCAACTAAAACTCGTGATGATCGCTCAAGGTGTGAAACCGGAAGTACACAAAGCAACTAAAACTCGTGATGATCGCTCAAGGTGTGAAACCGGAAGTACACAAAGCAACTAAAAATCGTGATGATCGCTCAAGGTGTGAAACCGGAAGTACACAAAGCAACTAAAAATCGTGATGATCGCTCAAGGTGTGAAACCGGAAGTACACAAAGCAACTAAAAATCGTGGTGATCGCTCAAGGTGTGAAATCATTGGTCATGTGACAATTTTAAAAAAAAACTTTATTTGGCGCTGTCTGAGAAGGCATCAGGCATTGCCTATAAGTGTTCATTCGAAGTTTGGAGGTTTTAAAAGCCGATACTCACAGCTGTCAGTTATCATCCCTACACTGATGAGAGCGAAAGCTCGAAACGCTAGCATACGTAGGTAAAAATAATTTAATATTATTTATTTTAAATTAATATTATAAGCCCTCTTAATAAGATTAAAGTTGAGACCTGTTCAGGGAAGTTAAAAATAGACTGACACGTAGATATAAGGCATATTCCGACAACGTTCGTAGAATCTTTAGTCAGTCTTTCTAGATATGCTGCCCATCGGATAAATAGAACTTAGATTCCTTTCTTGAATATGGTAATGTCCAGTGGCCTAATGGTTACAGTACTTGCTTACGGAGTCTAAGTTGACTCTATGGCAGGGGTTCGAACCGTGCGACCGTCTAAAATTATCACCCCTCTAGCGTTTACAGGTAAAATATAAGTTAATATTATTCATTTTATATATATATATATATATATATATATATATATATATATATATATATATATATATATATATATATATATATATATATATATATATATATATATATATATATATATATATATATATATATATATATATTGTTATTTCATGTATCCACATAAAATGCTATGAGGAGATATAATCTTTTATGTATCAATTTTCAGTATTTACTTCAGCAGTGCTCAATACGTGAGTAGAGCCAGGTAGTATATATTTATGGCAATTAAGCTACACAGAGGCTTCCGCGTTTCATCCCCGTAGTGAATCGTCGGGCTAAAATGCATTTTATCCTGACAATTCCCTACGGGGATGAAACGCCTCTGTGTAGCTTAATTGCCCTAAATATATTTTCATAACTTACTACAATATATATATATATATATATATATATATATATATATATATATATATATATATATATATATATATATATATATTTGATTAATGTTGTTCCTTTTAACCTCTTTAAACCCATTTTCTCTCCCTAATTCCTTTAGAAGACACATCATTAAACCCCAAAACAGTAACGGCCAAATATACGATACTCATAATATTGACTCACGGGATTTATATTTTTATATTTTTTAAATTTTATTTTATTTTTTAATTTTTTTTATATCTCTTTAAATCTTCTCCGGTTTAAATCTAAACTGTTACTTTTCCCCCCCAACCCCCTTTTTCCAAACCTTATTAAACCTTTCTTACACTAAATTTAAACTAACATAAATAACACTTTAAGCAAATAACGCGTACAAACGAGAGTGACACGTGACTTCACATTTCTGAAACAGATGACAACAGAAGCTGAAGAGAGCCAGACGGCTAGG
>OY744529.1:43641768-43646768 GCA_963556195.1 Sepiola atlantica | reverse complement strand
AAGAAAATGAATGACAAAAAAAGAAGAAGAAGAAGAAGAAGAAGAAGAAGAATCTCTCCCCCCCCCCCCTGGGCATAGAGAAAGAGTACGGGTGATGTTGAATCAGGGTAGGGACGGGATTGGGAGTATGGCGCATACACACATACTTAGTTACAAACACATATGCATGCAACAAGCGCCGTGGGCACCCCACCGCCACTTGTATACTGCCGGCGCCCCTTCCTCCGCCTCCACTCTCCGGGGAGGAGCGAAATGTGCCTTGATGAAGATACACACGCGCGTGCAAGCAGGTACACAAACACGCACGGATAGATGCAAGTGCACTTGTTCGGTCGTCAAATTTTCCATATTTTCTTCTTCACTTTTTCTCTGCTCCCTCCGTCCCAACCTCTTGAAATATCTCTTCAGAAGCTAGTGTTTCAGTCGATCATCATCATCATCATCATCATCATCATCATCATCATCATCATCATCATCATCATCATCATCATCATCATCATCTCTCACTTTCTCTCTCTATCTTTCCAATCATATACATAACATTATATTATGTATTTTATGATCTATCTATCTATCTCTCTCTCTCTCTCTCTCTCTCTCTCTCTATATATATATATATATATATATATATATATATATATATATATATATATATATATATATATATATATATATATATATGTCAAGTTTATTAAGTACCAGCAGGAAAAATTAAGGAAAACACGAATCCAGAAGTAACTTATCCGAAAAGTATCATAGGAATTTGTTGCTTACGAGTTATTCCCCTTGAATCAATTTCAAGTAATCTCTCTTGAAATATGCTGGCCACGGTGAGAAATGAATCTTCAGTTTTGAAGTACGTAAAAAAAAACTTGCGCATACGTAGTGCGAGATTGTAAATGGAGGCGCCGTCTCTTTTCCTGGCTTGGGCTGGAGATTGGAGGACGCGCCTGGCCCAGATCTTCGTTTTTAAATGGTTACACACCATGAGGCTAAGGAATCATCGCTCTGCTTGGTTCTCCGTCGTTTAGACGGGTGTAGCTTTAGAGCGTTAAGATGAGACCCCAGATAGCTAGCCACTTCAACATAGCACTTTCCCTGTACTAGTATTTTGTTTATTATTTTACACGATCCAGCATTCCCCGTGTTTACCCTGGTAATTCATGTATATTCTCGATTGTGTTTAGGGACTATAAACGTATACTTTGCTCTTCGTGTCCCCATTTTTGTGTATTATCTCCCTTGTATGTTTGGGTTTGACATACTTTCTGTATGAGAGTAAATGTATGTTTATTTGTGTAAGTACAGTCGTCTCTCCGTCATTAACGTTTTCTTTATTGTATTTTTTCTGTTTATCCCGACCCTCGTGTGTACCCAAGAAAATACTTATTCGATATGGCGGCGACCGTTATGGAGAAAAGTGTTCACCATGCCCGTCACCATGGAATATCCAATATAATTTATTTTCAGCCCAAATGCTAAACATTTATCCACGAATATAAAAAACTATTCGGAAATGGAACTATGCCCTATAGTAAAAACTATATGTTGTAAGAAAACAAGAGATTATGATAATATGAATTATATTGTAGGTATTATTTTACAAAGAATGACAATAATGATATTTTAATTATAGACAATAATTTGCAGAGAAATCTAGAAAAAGATAAAGCAAAAAAATGTAAATTTTACTTATCGGACACATTTTAGGTTTAATTATGTTTGGTCACCGAAGTTAAGCGGTGTTGAGCCTGGCCAGTACTAGATGAGAGCCATAAGTTTGAAACGACGTCGTACGTAGGTAAAAATATTAAAAAATAATTTAATTCTATATATATATATAATATTAAAAAATAATTATATATATATATATATATATATATATATATATATATGTATATATTTATATATATATATATATATATATATATATATATATATATATATATATATATATATATATATATATATATATCCTACTGTTAATTCTAAAATAATTGTGCTTTTTACTTACACATAATTGCCACTCCTGCACTGATGAGGGTAGAAAACCTGAAACTACGTCGTTTGTAGATATAAAAGACTTTAATATTTTATATATATATATGTGTGTGTGTGTGTGTGTGCGTGTGCGTGTGCGTGTGCGTGTGTGTGTGTGTGTGTGTGTGTGTGTGTGTGTGTGTGTGTGTGTGTGTGTGTGCGAGTTGAAATGTTGAACTCTCATGTAGGGTGTTATTTGCCATGACAATCGGTGGTTGAAGATGTTTCATTGTAGTTATTGAAAGAAAAGGAGCTTTGTCTTTGCGCCATTAAAAGTTACCATCCATTTATGACTCCATTCCACTACAATCTGGAGGTCATTTTCATAGGATTAAGCCATTGCCTCAGATATGTGCGCGTCAGTTTTGCCCACACGAGGAGAGTAGAGTGTGGTGTCGTCAGCAAATAAACCTATCTCAGACTCAATGTCATCGGGGAGGTCGTTTATGAAAATCAGGGACAGTAAAGGTCCAATGATGGATCCCTAGGGTACACCAGCATTTATGTCATATTGCTTATACGAACAGCCATCGAGGAGAACCTGGATCTTTCTTTTGGCGCAAAAGATCTAATTATATTATATATTTGTCCAGGGATACCATATGAGTGAATTTATAGGAGAAGCCCTTTACGTAAGACTGTCGAAGACTTTGGATATATCGAGCACTACCGCCCTAGATTCACCTGCCTTGTCCAGGATATGGTATATGCGTTCAGAGATGACCGTTAGGATATCGCAGTAGTTCGTGCTTGTCTAAATCCATATTGACGGTCAGAAAAGAATTTAGCATTAACTAGGTGCCGGACTATCGATGGATTGATTAAGGATTCAAAGATTTTAGCAAAGATCGGGAGTAGACTGATTGGGCGGTAGTTCTGAGGATCAGTTCCATCCCCAGAATTCTTGAAGACTGGTACCACAGAGGTAATTTTCCAGCAATCAGGGAAGCTAGATTCAGCAAGGCACTTCTTTATTACTATTACTGGTATAAAATCAGGCCCACAAGCTTTCGAGGTGTCAAGGTTTTTTAGATGTCCCTGACCTGAGATGGGGTGATGACTAGGTTTTCAAGTGTGGCTTCGGTCCGCAATGAGATTTTAGGGAGGGGGTGGTTTGCTGAGTCCAAAGTCGAGTTTAAGGCGAAACGCTGGGCAAGTAGTTCAGCCTTATCAGTTGCCGTGCAAACGACATCGTTGTGATTTGATAGCGGAGGAATTGTCGATTGTCCATTGTTCACCACACTTGTAGATTTTCCAGAAATCACGAGTACCTAGTTTCTGTGACTGATTGCGTTTTTTTGGTTATCTCTGTATTCCTTCTCTTTGCTTCATCTATCACTGCTTTACAATTATTTCTTGAATCTATAAATTTTCTGTCTATTCGCAGTTAACTTATGGCAGCCGAATTGTCGGAATGCTTGCTGCCTCTTAGCAATAAGAGCTGCACATTCCGAGGTGAACCATTGAGGAGAGTAGGGGTTGTTGAAGAATTATCGCATATTCTTCAATGCCTACCTTGACCGATTCGGTTAACTCATTTGCACACTAATCAGCAGGGAGTGAAAAGGGGCGTCGCTGATGTGATCTCTAATGGACTCAAAATCAGCTTGCTCGTAGTATCTCGTCGTTTTGAGCAACGAGTTTTTAGGGTGATATCAATCATTACCACAATGTGATCAGCATTCGTCACACAAGCCTCGGGCAGTGAGGTCAAGGACAGGTCGAATAGTGTAGCTTGACAGTCAGTGAGAGGGAGTGAGCTTAGGAGAAATTATAAGTGCCCCAAAAATCTCCAAATGTTATTATTTTTTTTTTTTTTTTATATATACATATCATTTATTATATTTATTTTGTTTTGTTTTTTGCTTACTCGATTGTCCTACTTCCTAAGTGATTAAGATGCAGAAAATTGCATTATTAGTCGCCCTTAACTTTATAGGACGTATTTTTCGTTAATATATATATATATTTTTTATTTTATACGTACATAAAAGTAATCCACGTGTTCCTGGCTTACAGCTGTCATCAGCATGGCTAACTTACACAGAGATCGAACCTTCGATATTGACGTATCTATAGTCCAGCGTTTTACCATCGGACCAAGACGCTCAGTCTAGAAATATGCACGATTTTTATCACCTAAATATTTAATGTATTTTTATGTAATTATTTTTATTGGTGATTGCAGCGTTCACCAATAAAAATAATTACATAAAAATGCATTAAATATTTAGGTGATAAAAATCGCGCACATTTCTAGACTGAGCGTCTTGGTCCGATGGTAAAACGCTGGACTATAGATACGTCAATATCGAAGGTTCGATCTCTGTGTAAGTTAGCCATGCTGATGACGGCTGTAAGCCAGAAACACGTGTCCATGGATTACTTTTATGTACGTATAAAATATATATATATATATATATATATATATCATAGACTGTTCGGAATATTTTAGATGAGGGTTGAATTGTATTATTTTGATTATTTGGACTATTATTCTTAACTTGATTGTTATTTTCTTAACGTTTCGACCGAAGTAACCTCCGACCTTCACAAGGTGCATCTTTTCAAACTTGGGAGTTTTTACGTAAAACTCGGGAACCTACACGGAATTTCGAAGTGAAACCTTTATTAAATCAACGGCGGTAGATTGTTCTCGTTCCGTGATCCATGACTGGGTAGAAGTGTTAGGTAATTTTATTTCAGTCTTAATTATTATCTTCTGTAGTGAGTCTTGAACCATGAACCGAAGACTGGGGGAACACGAATAATCTAGCCTCCATGGATTAAATAAAGGATTCAGTTCGAAATTCCGTATAGCTTTCCGAGTTCGACACAAAGATGCCGGAGTTCGAAAAGATACACCTGAGGAAGGTCGGAGATTACATCGACCGAAACGTTATGAAAATAACAACCATGATGAGGATAGTAGTCCGAAAATGTAAATGATACAAACTGTT
>OY744529.1:43634268-43636768 GCA_963556195.1 Sepiola atlantica | reverse complement strand
TAATATTCCGAATAAATAAGTTTATTGTGTTTTGTTAAGTCATTTGACTCTGAGAATACGTTAGGGCAAAACCTTGGCAATGTCAATGTAAGACAATGTATACAATATAGTGTTATTATATAAGTTGAGTGAGAATATTTAGTTTTTATCTGATTGTTTGTTGTGAAAACGGAGAACCCGATTTTTTTTTTTACAGGTTGAGGAGTAATACTGCGGTGTTGAAAACCGTTTCAAACAGAAAACACTTCAGCAGATTTCGAGAAACCATTCTTCTAAAAATATGCTAACAAAGTCACTTTTTTTTTCTCTACCAAACAGCATGATTACAAAGAATGATTACAAAGAATATTTACAAAGAATGATTCTTCGTTTTTATCTTTAGTTCTGGTCTCTATTTAAATACTAACTGAGGTGTTGATATGCCGTAGAACATCGTAGCGAACAAACAGCATTATTACTATTGTTTTATTACTAAGGTTCTATTTTTGAAATAACTACCAGGTCCTCACAAAAAATCTTCCATTGTCTTTTGGCTAAGATCAGAGTGTAGTATCTGTCGCGATAGATGCTGCGCTCTGTAGACCGGTGCCGTCTTGGCCTTCGGGCCTTGATTCCGCCGGTCTTTGAGATTGTCCTGTGCAGTTCTAGGAGGTCCACCCTCCCAGGCTTTGCCATCTCACCCTTTGAGAAGGGGTTAGTTTATTGCTAATCGCCTAGGGACCCCTCCCAGGGAATGGCGACGGGGCTGCCTAGGCATTTTTTGACGGCCAGAGTCTTCTTCTTCCTCTTAGGCGCTAGCTTTTCAGTCCCACTTTCCTGACCTTGTGTCACATCTTACCGCTGTCGAAGAAATACCAACTACCAGGTCCTCTGTTTTCACTACAAGAAGAAAAATTATTTGAATGATTATATATATATATATATATATATATATATATATATATATATATATATATATATATATATATATATATATATATATATATATGGGGATAAAATGCACGATATATCATAAAAATGAAATGCCGTGAAAGACAAAATGTGTGAAACAAAACAAACGGAAAAAAAAACGAAGTTAAATACAGGAAAAAATCATCAAGAAACGAGAGATTTTACCGGTTTCGTTCGGTCAATAAATATAAAATTTGTTTTGAAAAGAAAATAGACCCATAGAAATGTTCACAAATGTAAGTTTTTTCTTCGTTTTTTATGCCTTTTGGGCCTTTTTCTGGCGAATTTGGAAAATTCAGGATATATTTAAATACCACGTTTGTCTTGGTAAATGATGAAATGGTCGTAAAATAAATTTCTCTACTAGTGAATAACGATATTATCTTATAGATAAGCATTCCATTTTCAATTTATATATGCTTTGGAATTATATATGAATATCTACTGAGCTTAAAATTTGAAAGTTTGACTACAAATAATTTATATATATATATATATATATATATATATATATATATATATATATATAGAGAGAGAGAGAGAGAGAGAGAGAGAGAGGGATATATATATATATATATATATATATATAGAGAGAGAGAGATAGATAGAGAGAGAGAGAGAGAGAGAGAGTGAAAGAGAGAGAGAGAGAGAGAAATATAGATATATATAGATATAAGGATATATATATATATATCATGGACGGCGGCACCGGGGGGGGGAGTCCCAAGCCCCCCCCCCCTCCCACTTTTTGACTTGGAAACCCCCACTTTACGGTCATCAATAATGAAGTTATATATGCATGTGTTTAACCGCCCCCCACACACTTTTTAGGAGAGCCCCCACCCCCACACTTTTATAACTGTCCCGTCGGTCCTGTATCTATATATATATATATAGAGAGAGAGAGAGAGAGAGAGAGAGAGTGAGAGAGAGAGAGAGAGAGAGAGAAAGAGAGAGAGAGAAAGAAAGAAAGAGAACAGAAAAATAAGGATATAATGTATACCTTTAAATTAGAAACTATCATGAAAGAATTGATGCTCGATATACAAGAGAGAGCAATTGTATAGAGCAAATGTATAGACAAGTAAAAGATGAGAATAAAGATTTTTAAAATACAAAATCTATTACGTCATCAGTTGTCTCTGATTTACCACTTTTGAATTACAATTTTGATGACGCCTTCACCGGTGAACGTTTTCATATATTTTCAACGTTTTCTCTTTGCATTGGACACTTTCTAAACTTTTTATACTTGTATTTATCTTATATTATATTTACATCTTTTCGAATGATGACTTTTTGTTATCCCCTTACCAACTTATCTTTCTGTATTCCTCTGATGATAAGATTTAATTTTTTGAAAAGCGATGGCTTAAGGAAAGAAAAAATAAATTTCTTTTATTTGAAAACACCTTGTTTTGAATAACTGAGGACGTAACAGATATAGTATTTTTACAATCTTTATTCTCATCCTTTACTTCTCTCTCTCTCTCTATATATATATATATATACATCTCGCTGCGCAACTCTCACACCTAAATTTAAGTAG
>OY744529.1:43556768-43629268 GCA_963556195.1 Sepiola atlantica | reverse complement strand
TAACGGAAAATGAAATGAATACATATTTTACACGTATACACGTAACAGTGATTGCAATACCAGTCGCGTAAAAATTAGAACGAAAATTAAGCCGTGCAAGCCCCTAAGGCAAATTCACTTACACTCTCACCCCTCCCCATTTTCACTGCTGCCTTAATGATACCCACTCAAAGCTTTTCATATTCATTTCACTCTTTGCTACTGACTTACTTCTCGCAGCCCGGACCCTCGCCCAGCGCTCTTAGTAGCCACGGCTACTACTTTTCCTTATAAACCCATCATGTCAACCCAATATTTCGATGTACTTGCATGACATTTTTCTTAAAATTATCATCCTGGGGAAGTCTTAGAATAAAGACGAAACGTTGATGAATATATAAAAAATATCTCTTGGTTTTTCCTTTTTCATTTCCCATATATATATATATATATATATATATATATATATATATATATATATATATATATATATATATATATATATATATATATATATATCGGGCTTATGTTGTTTCTATTTGTTGAACTTTTTTTCTTTTTTTTCGTTTTTTTTAAAATTGTTTTTTTACCCTTTTCCCTCGCTATAATTCTCATAGCATCTTTATTATATTTTTTATACGATACCTCGATATTGGCTCTGTTGAGCGAGGTACGAAACCGGTCAACTGCCCTTTCATCTTTTTAATTCTTAATTCATCATGATTAATAAATATTGTCTCTTTCATGCCATTATAAAGTTTGTACTACAAAGAACATATTTAAACACTTCAAGACTAGGTACAAACCCGAATTAATCAGTAGATTAAATTCTCTACTTCAGATTAAAAGTAAATTAAGAACTGCTCGGGCTAACGAGACCTTCCTCTATTCTTGCTTGAGTAATAAAGTTTGTCCCCCTTTTATTTCATTTAAAATTAAGAATGCAAAAAATTGAATATGCTTTTATTCCCAATTTTTTGTCAAAACTTTCTTGCGACATTGCACGACTCATTAAAAATACCACGAGTCATGGAAGGAATCTATAGGCACTTTGTCGTTCTTTGACAAAATCAGATTTATGCGATATGTTGCGGTTATTCACGAACGTAGCCTTTTTAGGTTAACGTTAAAACATCGGAATAAAGTGAAACATTTAATTTTTAGAAAGTTTGGCTGTTCGACGAACCCGAGTTCTAGTCAGAATGTCTTTAATATTTCTGTCCCTACTCTTTGCCATTGTTTGGACTTCTGTATTCCCCCTACAAATACTAAACGAGAAGAAATATATTCTGAACTATTTATTTAGAGTGGAGGATTTCTTTTCGAATTTATTTCAGACTGCGGAGGTTGTCTGACTTGCTAGTTGCCTTCTCGCTTCCCTTTACTACTTGAAGTGTTTTTTTTTGTTTCTTTTACTCGTTAACGTTTGTGTGACAGCGCGGATATATATATATATATATATATATATATATATATATATATATATATATATATATATATATATATATATAGAGAGAGAGAGAGAGAGAGAGAGAGAGAGAGAGAGAGATGACTTGTAAGTAGGTAGGAAACTTCCAGCAGAGTGCTCAATTAAACCAGTAAAGAGAATTAAGAGCTAAATATTTATTTATTGAACCAGAAATTGCCACGACGGTTGAACCGGCGGTTTCGTACACTGAGGAATTGGGTCTCAGGCACTCATCGGCAGTTCCCCTTTTCTAGTTTTCCAGGTTAGTTTGATGTGTTTTGGTTTGAATCGTTACGGTATCATGTGTATCTCGAAAGTATTGTATTATCTTTGTATTTTATCTATTAAATGAGCTGACGTGGGCGTAGCTACTTTCTATCCAATTCCCTTCTGTCACATGTTTATATGTTTTTTTGTTTTCTTTAGTTAGTACGATAGATTCGTATACTACGTTTGTTTGTCGACATTTTCCATTTAAAGGCCACTCATAGTTTGTTTTACATTTACACACGACTTTTCTGTTGTTTGAAATGTGTTACAGATTTTCTTGTCTTTTTCTGGTTATTTGTAGCATATTTTCCGTGCAGCTGTAGCTAACTTTGAGTTAGAAAAAAATTCGTGTAGTTTCTTAGATGCTGGAAAGTGTTAATTTATTAGTTTGAGAAATATGTTTTCCTACATTTGCTTTTATGTTTTTGTTGTATGGTTGGTTAAACGCAATTATATTCCTATTTATACTTAGATCTTTCGTTCTGCTGGGAGTGTATGTTAATTTTCCAGTGACCGCGCTCTTCATTAAAACTGTTTTGTAATCTCTACTTCAGCTAGTTGACTTCGATGATAACCTACGGCTGATGAATTGTGGTATTTGTTTGATTGTAGTGAGTTGGTGGTGTGAGGAAGTGTGTATGTATAGTTGTATTTTTTTTTCTAAACAGATTGTATGTTCATTTTGGAGGTTGAATTATTAATTCGTTTATGTATATATGTATCATGTGGATCTAAATCAATATAATTTCTGTTCTAGCCTTATCTGCTTTTTAGTCCATTAACATTTCTAAATATAATTCTAAAATTTCAAAGTTTATCATTTCAACGGCGTTTCTAAGTTTAAATCTCATTATTGTACACACACGTTTCAGCAGTAACATTTAGATTTCATTATTGTACACACACGTTTCAGCAGTAACATTTAGATTTCATTATTGTACACACACGTTTCAGCAGTAACATTTAGATTTCATTATTGTACACACACGTTTCAGCAGTAACATTTAGATTTCATTATTGTACACACACGTTTCAGCAGTAACATTTAGATTTCATTATTGTACACACACGTGTCAGCAGTAACATTTAGATTTCATTATTGTACACACACGTTTCAGCAGTAACATTTAGATTTCATTATTGTACACACACGTGTCAGCAGTAACATTTAGATTTCATTATTGTACACACACGTTTCAGCAGTAACATTTAGATTTCATTATTGTACACACACGTTTCAGCAGTAACATTTAGATTTCATTATTGTACACACACGTTTCAGCAGTAACATTTAGATTTCATTATTGTACACACACGTTTCAGCAGTAACATTTAGATTTCATTATTGTACACACACGTTTCAGCACGCTTCACTACAGATCAGACATAAAAATACAGTCTCTTCAATAACACCAGAAGATCGTCGACTATGAAAAAAAAGAAAAGAAAAAAAAAGGAAAATATTGTTTGCACGACAATATTTTCCTTTTTTTTCTTTCTTTTCTTTTTTTTCATAGTCGACGATCTTCTGGTGTTATTAATACTATAAATAAGGTTCTTTTAAAACCGAAAATTTAGATTAAAAAAAATGATTTAATAAATATTTCATTTATTTGACAAAATCTCGCGTCATGTTGACTGATTCTAAAATTTCAAAGTTTATAAAAAGTTATGTATGCGTATATGTTTATATATATATTTGTTGTACAGGATAAACACCTAAACTAATGAACCGATCATTATGACTTTTGAAATATATATCCTCGGCAACACAGGGAGTAACATGGGCACATAATGTTTTGGTAAATTTTAACATTTATGTGATGCATGTATATAAAGTAAGGTATGTATATGTTTATATATTTGAAAGTATAAGATTCACTCCTAAACTAATTAACCGATCATCATGAATTCACTTAATATATGTTCTAATTATATATCTCTATTCATATAAAGTAAGGTATGTGCATATGTTTATATATTCGAAAGTATAAGATTCGCTCCTAAACTAATTAACCGATCGTTATGAATTCTGGAACACAGCTCATAGGCGTAAAGGTGAGTATTTGGGATATATTTAGTTTAATTTTGTTTTGTGATGAAGTGGTAGAGAAGGGTGACAGCTGTTTTAACAATAAGTATCAAACATCAATTGATAAACATTCCGCTAATTCAGTTTCCTTTAGTATTTAAAAGGGACTTAAGGGGGTATAATATGGACACAACCTCTCATTTTAAAATTCAAATATTTCAGATTTGCATTGAATTTGATCAATAGTCATCTGACACTAATTAAGCAAAGCTCTTTGAATTTAAATTTATCCTTAAGACCCTTAAACTTAAACCTTAAATTTTAGACATTTTCTAGAATCGAAATTAGAATAAGGATCCTAGATATAAGTTTTAGTATCATTATATATTGATTTTAATCTTCGAAAGGAGACATAAAAGTTCTGCAAAACACTTTACCTGGTTTTAGAAAAGTATATATATATATATATATATGCGTGTGTGTGTGTGTGTTTTGTGTGTGTGTGTGTGTGTTTTGTGTGTGCGATAATTGACACTTCTTTACAGAAGAAAGCCATCCCTACAAAGACTGCAATGTCCGATTGTGGTCGCGCATATTGTTCAGCAGGCCCGGGTTTTTTTACATGTCTTAATGTAGATGGCCATGCTCTGCGTTTGTACGACACGCAGAGCACGCTCTGCTTCTGCAAAGTCTGGTTCCAGTGACAAGCCGAAGCAAGATAACTGAGAGACAATGTAAAGCGCAGGATTTATATAGGAATTTCCGTCTCCTAGATTGATGATCTAACTGTTAGATTTTGTTAGATTCTAACAAAATCTACGGATCCATCTCGCCGACTACCCTCCCTTCGCTAATATATATATATATATATATATATATATATATATATATATATATATATATATATGTGTGTGTGTGTGTGTGTGTGTTAAAGAAATGTCTTCCGATATCTGTTATAATTTTAAAATTCACGAAAATATCGACACTTATTGTTTTTGTTAGCCTTGTATTAAACAAAAGAAACCATTCTGGTTGAATCCAGGTAGAAGGGCACTGGCGAAACAAACGCCATCCAATATCGGTGAATTTTTGAATTGACGAAAAAATCAATATATATATATATATATATATATATATATATATATATATATATATATATATATATATATATATATATATATGTGTGTGTGTGGGGGGGGGGGTTGTCCGGAAGCCGAAAGTTAATAAATGGTTGTTGCATGAGATTCGCAGAATCTCCTGCGCAACTCATGCAACAATCTCTATTTAACTTCCGGCTTCCGGGCAAAACACATCTCAACCGAGGGTCTTCCCTTTCTGAAGATGCGGTATACCTCGAAAATTCAAAGAACTCAACACCTCGGATTCTAATTCGACACCCCACGTGGTAAATAAAAATTAATTATCGAAAATTATTGAAACCTTTCAACATTGTCATTTTTTCTATTTACCTTGTCTCGTATCCAACGGGGTTTCTATCAAACTGCATTGCCATAGCCTTCAAACACAACTTCTCTCTCTCTCTCTCACACACACACACACACACACACACACACACACACACACACACACATATATATATATATATATATATATATATAATATATATATATATATATATTATACTAAAGCTGAGTTAATCAAATTAATCCTAACCCTAACCTTAACCCTAACCCTTTTTCCTGATTTGATTTTTGTGTCTTCCACACAGTCTTCTATACTTACCAGTCTGTTTCCCCATGTCATTCATTTTCACGTAGAGTCTGTCCGTATCATCTTTTGGGTGTAATGCGTTGTGCATGGTCATTAATTTTCTAGTCCTCTGCTCAGGGTTCTTGAGTTCTTCTTTAGTCTAGCCTATAAATGATCCAGAGTATCTTATTAGTGATACTGCACATGTGTTTATTCCTTTTACTAGATTTCTGCTATATAATTTCGTTTCTAAGAGTTTTCTTGTTCTTCGTAAATATTATTTTCTAATCTTCTCTTTCATTTCTGTCGATTTGATAGTGTCTGCTACCAGAACCCCCAAATATTTGTAGCTATCCTGTTCGCCTAGCACCCTCATCTCCTCTTGGTTGGAGATTTCAATGCCCTCTGTCGTCTCCAGTTTCCCCCTTTTTATTTCTAGTAGTGCTCACTTCTCCATTCCGAATTCCATTTTAATGTCCTTGCTTAAGATTCTGGTCGTATTTATCAGCTTTTTTTAGTTCCTTTTTGCTTTGTGCAAATAGTTTCAGGTCGTCCATGTACATGAAATGGTGTATTCTTTGTTCTGTGTTTGTAAACTTGTATCCGGCATCACATTTTCTGAGTATGTTGTTGAGTGACATCATGGCTGTCATAAACAGTAGTGGTGATAGTGAGTCTCCTTGGAAAATGCCTCTCTGTATGTTTATCTCAGTCAGGTCTTGTCCTCCAGCTGTCAATTCTAGTCACCATGTTTCCATTGCTTTTTTAATAAGATTAATAATCCTGTCGCGTATCTTATATATTTTTAAGCATTCAATTATCCATGCTTGAGGGATTCTGTCGTAGGCTTTCTTGTAGTCAGTCCATGCCATGAATATGTTCTTTTTTCTGCTTTTTACCTCTTTCGGGATCTTTTGATCTATCTATAGCAGATCATGCGTCCCTCTTTTCCCTTACCGGCATCCTTTTTGTTCTTCGGGCAGCAGTTCGCGATTGTTCAGGAATTGGTAGATTTTTGTTGTTGTTGTGGTTGTTGCTGCTGCTGCTGCTGTTTCTCATACGAGTTATTACCAGTGATGGCTTGCTGTCAACAATAGGCGGTGTTCCCTGGAGTTTGAGTGACAACAAGACTCTCTGCTTCTTTCGGTAACCATTGTAAATCCTTTTTCACTCTCGCAGTAGTCGTTTATGATTGATTTCTCGCTGATACTCGTTATTGATTTTCTTTGGAATCTGAGTTGCAATAAATCTCCCAAGTATTCCATTACTCTCCGTGGCCTTCTAGTGGATGTTTGGGTGTGGTTCTCGCTCCTTGGCCTTTCCATCCTCCTTAACTCTTCACAACTATTTTTGTGGCACCAACAGATGCCGGTGCCACTACATGTTTGTGGGACTGGGTGGGGGTGTGGCGGCCAGAGCGTTATTCTATTTTAGTTTGTTTATGATTGGTTATGTGAATTGGTTTCCGCACTCGATGGCTTTTTTTTAATATTTCAGCTGTTTTATCAGTTCCAGACTTTCTTCTTCTTCTTCTTCTTCTTCTTCTTCTTCTTCTTCTTATTATTATTATTATTATTATTATTATTATTATTAGCATTATTATTATTATTATTATTATTAGCATTATTATTATTATTATTATTATTATTATTATTATTATTATTATTATTATTATTGACTATAAGTTTTCACACAGGTCGTCATCAGTGATTCCTCACTGATATCAACCAAGTCTCTCCAGATTTCCAGTACTCCCCGCCTCTCTCGATAACCATTGCAAATTATTTTGTGTTATCGCAACAGCCGCTTACCATTTATTTCTCACTGGTAACGGCCATTATATCATCTGATATTTGGATGGCAATAAGCCTTCTCAAGGTCCGCACCCTTCCACTTGAGGTCTTGTTAGGGCCCTCTCTACTCGGTCTTTCCATCCACCTTGACCCTTCTCAATTATTTTTGTGGTATCAGCCGAGGCTAGTGTCACCACAGTGTATGTGTATGTATGTGTGTGTATATAGGTGTGTGTTTTTTGGGGGAGGGGGTAGTTTATGAAATTTCTAGCAGTTTCAGTTCCCCTAGGTTTGCGTGGTGGTTTTTTTTTTCGACATTTTTTTCTTTTCTACCGCGCCTTCCATGTGACTGGTCAGCATTCGTGATTTATGTTGATTGGTTTCTTCATTCGAGGATTTCAGCTGTTTTCATCATTGCTGTCCGTTGTATATACTTCCTTTTGATTCCAATTTCTCCCGATCTTATTTTCGGTACTGTCCCTGATGATGATGATGATGATGATGATGATGATGATGATGATGATGATGATGATGAGGAGGAGGAGGAGGAGGAGGAGGAGGAGGAGGAGGATGAGTAGGATGATGATGTTGATGGATGATGATGAGTAGGATGAGGATGAGTAGGATGATGACGATGATGATGAGTATGATGAGGATGATGATGAGGATGTCGATGATGATGATGATGATTATGATGATGATGAGGAGGATGATTTTTAATTATCGAATACTACATTTTCACGAGACAAAACATTCTATCACACTATTGAGGGAGAAATAAGATTCAAGAAAAAACAAGTCTATTTTCTTCTCCGCTTCGGTAGAGTTTTAATATTTGTATACAAACATTCCTCGTTTCCCGTAGGAGTACGAGCTGGCGTGGTACCAACTCAACAGGGGGGGGGGGGTCGCGGTTCTGTCAGAAATGACTGCTCTCATAAACTAAAAGTATTGTGAAGAGGGGAAGGAGGAGAGGGCAAGGAAGCGGAATAAAAAATAGCACTTCGCTTTAATCCGATATAAATGATGCCAAACAAAGTGACATCGGAACCATTCCTTGTTAGGCGATCGAACACGATTCAATGAATAATGGCCAATATTTAAAGTCCTTCTTCTTTGTCTAGAGACAACGGATACACTTTCTGAAATGGTGACTAAGCTATAAGGAGTTAATAGTGAGGCAATGGTTGTGCAATCATCAACTGCAATTTTCTTTTTTAGTTCAATGACAAGGATAAATCCAAGACGATCAAAATCAATAGTGGAATAAAGGAATAAAGAGATAGAGGAATAAAGGAATACAAGAATACAGGAATAAAGGTATAAAGGAATACAGGCTGGTGCTATTCTAAAAATTGTCCTGCTCCCAGACTAGTTACAGGATCTACTATACTTATATAGAGCAGTGTTTCTCAACTGGGGGGTGGGGGGCTCACTGGGGGTATTTCGGGGTTCCAGGGAGGATTGCTACCACAGATTAGCAGACACAAACTGGGACCTACTGGGGAGTTTGAATTACCTACTAGACACCATCTTTGATAATCTTCGGTCTCTCTGTAAAAAGGGTTTTTCAGGAAAACCTGACATGAGGATACTTTACTCCACAAACAAACCCTGACCAAATATTCAAAATAACATAGTATTCGAAGCCCAAATAAGATCTCCTCGGTTTTAACTTATACGAAGAATGGTGCACCTTCTAGTGATGTTACCTCAAGTAACAACACTTTTCTGGATACTCCACTAGACTAGATGAATTCTTGTCCTGGAATCCGGTAAGACCAAGAGATCACAAGAAAGATTTTGTGGAACTCTCTTCCTGCTGACTGTTTTCTTCTTATCTATAGCCTTAGTCTTGAAAAGACTAAGGCTAATAGGCATCTCCTGTTTTTGCTATAATCATAATTCGTTCTTGTTTGAGGAGAGGAAATGTTCTTAACTTCTTTACTAACTCAACGATTGAGAGCTAAAGGAGTACTTTATTAGAACAGGTGCATACCTATGTATCCCATATACATAGCAAGTGTTAGCCCTAGGAAGGGGCCCCTTGATTTCTGAGAACTTCGACTGAAGTAAAATGAAACAAAATGGGCCGGGGACCACAAAAAACCACAGTGTGCATCGCCCATCGCTACTGAAAGGTCATGTTGGATTTTCACTCTGCTAGCGTTTGTATTAAATGCTAGTATGTTAGTATTAGTTATTATTGTTAGTATTAGTTATTATTGTTAGCATTAGTTATTATTGTTAGTATTAGTTATTATTGTTAGTATTAGTTATTATTGTTAATATTAGTTATTATTGTTAGTATTAGTTATTATTGTTAGTATTAGTTATTATTGTTAGTATGAATGCACATTTTGAGTCGGACATTTTTAAAGGGGGGTATCATTCTGATACATGATGAAATGGTTCACGGGCTAAAAACGGGTCGAACATCACTTATATTAAGCACTCTAGTTTAATTACGCAAAAACCTATATCTTACTATTAGTATACTCTTTCAAATATTGCAGTTGTTGCGATGATATCTTTTATGGTATTCCAATATTTTCAAGAAACTTTCAAGATTTTTCGGGATTGGTCCAAGAACTCCGATTTCAACTAGTACCATCTTTGCATTCTGGACCCAGAGTCTGTCTACTTCTACTTTGATTTCAGAATACTTTTCAATTTCATCGAACTGTTTCTTCTTCACATTGTGATCACCAGAAGTCGCGAAATCGATAATCAACAATGCGTTAATCCCGGGCTACGGCGGAGTCTGCAATGATGGACTTTTGTCTCCACTTGAAACGGTCAACGGCTTGGTCCGGGTGAAAGCCGATTTTACGGAGATCTTTGTGCACGGAGTCTGCCCATCTCACCATCGGCTTTCCTCTCGGTCGCTTCCTGACGACTTCTAATTCAAAGGGAAGTTTCGCAACAGTGTCGTTGTTGGCCCTCAGCACATATCCAAACCATATGAGCCGCCATTCCCTCATTTTGCCCTCAATCAATGCGATGCCGTAGCACTTTTGGATATCCTCATTGCAGACGTGATCGAGCAGTGTAATTCCAGACATCCAGCGGAGCTTTTTGGCTTCCATAACGGCGAATCTTCGCCCCATCTTCCTCGTTGTCGGTAATCACTCGGAGCTATACAAAGCGACGGGTCTAACAGCAGTCCGATGTAGAACCATGCCGCCCCTCTCGACGACCATCAACCCTAACGTTATATGTCCGTGGCCTTCTTCTTGTCTTCATCCTCGTTTTAGCCGAGTCGTCTATCCACTGACGAATCGTCGAGAGCACAGCACTGGGTTACAAGTTTACAAAACAAATAAAGCGAGGCAACTCACAAGAAAGAGCACAAACTCAGATACATTGTGTTTCAAACAGTTGTACTCTGGTTGTGTGTCATACCGAAAGGGACCCCACATTTTAGTGAACAGAGATTAAATTGCCAGCACCGTCGCTCGGTTGATCAGTTCATCTCATCGTTTGTTCGGCTAGATCTTATCTCCTTCGAAGCTGACACCAAACTGAATCTTTTTCCTCCGAGTCCCAACTCGTCAACTTTTTGCCGTAAAACGTCGACTATCGTAAAACTAACTTATTGTCGTCAAAAATGTTGTAAAACCTTATTACTCCTAAATGTCTTATCTCCGGTCGTTTTGTCTTAGTCACCGACAAGCCCTCGCCTCTGAACAATAGAAACCGACTACTCCTTGTGGATTGTCCATCCTATTTCAGACCGTCTTTGTGTGAGTTGGTAAATCTTTACCACCCCATCGGGGCTTCGCCCCTCTCCCCCCCATGGTCTATAGTATCACACCCGTAGATGTTCGACTTTAGACGGTCGCTGATTTAACTCTAACCCAAAACCTAACCCTAACCCTAACCCTATCACACCGGTAGATCTTCGACTTTAGACGGTCGCTGATTTAACTCTAATCTTAACCCTAACGCTAACGCTAACCCTAACCCTATCACACCAATAGATCTTCGACTTTAGACGGTCGCTGATTTTGCAGCGGTAGTGGTGCACCACTTGATCCATGTATCATTGATGTGCTTAGCAACTCTGCTGAGGATGTTACCGTCATTGCAGAGTGTCGATATTTGAAGGTGTGCGTTTGTGGAAGATCCTGTCTGTCAACTTGAATGGTTCCATGTTCATTTTTATCGGTGGTTAAATATTTCGTCTTTCTGCTGTTCAGTCGCAAACAAAACTGCGCCAAAATGTCCTACCAAAATTAAACTCTTTGAGCTGCGCAGAACATCATCTGCATACAAGAGTGTCCAGGGCACAGGTCAGTGCAGGTACTTGGTCATTGCGTCCATGACAAAAATGAAGAGTAATGGGGAGGGGGTCGAGCTTTGGTGTATTCTAACCGTGGCGGAGAATTCTATAGATATACCAGCGGCGGTTCGCACCAGACTTCGATGAGTCGTAGAGTAGTCTGACCCAGCTAACCTGCTCCTCGGGAACACTATGGTGTCGCAACACATACCAGATCACATCGTGTGGCACGCGGTCAAAAGCCTTTTCCAGGTCGAGGAAGCCAATATGCAGCGGTTTCGACCCTTCGGCATGCTATCAAAAGCCGTGCGGCATGGATGATGTCTGTTTGCCGTAATTCTTAACGAAACTGAACTGATTGTGCGTAATCGTGACAATCTCCCGTATTCTGCGATCAACGATTCACTAAAAACATGTCAGAAGTCGAATTGGTCTATATTTGCTGAATTCAGCGGGACAATCTTTCCTCTTAAAGATCGGCACTGGGTTGGACACTGCGGTTCCAATCAACCGGGATCTTCTTTTCTGCGATCATTTGGCTGAATAGCTGCGCCAGCCACGCCGAAAGGTCCCAGGGTCGAGAGCACCATACCTAAGTCGCGATGCTGTCAGGACCAGTTGCCTTGCTTGGCCACATTTCGCGCAACATTCAAGAGACTTCAGCAACTGTGATTTGGTGTACACTACTTTGGACAGGGTTGGCAGTGTCAGGTCTGATCCCGGAGAAACTTCTCTGTCGGGATTTTCTCGAAATACCGACGCCAGCGGTCGGCGATCTTGTTCTTGTCAACGCCAGCCTGTCACGCTCGTCATTTATGCCAAAGAATCTCTCAATATTCTGCGATCTGTGATTGCGTGCCTTTAGGAGACGATAAATATCACGTTCGCCTTCGCGTGTGTCTAAGTTCGCATAGATCTCGCTATAATTCTTTACCTTGGCGAATGCCACGAATTTCGTTGCCTCATTCTTGGTTGCCCTGTATGCGTGCCAATTTAATATTATATATATAATATTATACATATGATATTATATATATATATAATATTATATATATATATATATATATATATATATATATATATATATATATATATATATATAATATTATATACACATATATATATAATATTATATATACATATAAACATATAAATATATATATATATATTTATGCATATATATATATATATATATATATATATATATATATATATATATATATATATATATATATATATGAAAAATGGAAAACCAAAATTATTTATGTATTCATCAACGTGTCGTCTTTATTTCAAGACTTCCTCGGGATGAAGAAATAAAATACAAATACAAGATTTGAAAATTTTTGGTATGTATGTGATGTGAAAAGAATGTGTCGTTGTAATTCAAACATTTTTTTTCATTTTTTTTTTCGAAAGAACCACGCACCCCTTACTCTTATTTCTTCTCTTTCTCTCTTTGATTTCTTTCTTTTTTTACTCCATTTGCCTCCTACTATTTCTCTCAGCATTCGTCCTTCCTTCCACTATCTAAAACATTAATGTACACATGAAAGGTGTGCACGGTGACAAGCAAGCAAGATCGTCGCAGTTTTAGTTAAGGTAAGGGTTAGGTTATGGTTGGTAAGGGTCAAGGTTAGTGTAAGCTTGGGCTTAGGGTTAGGATTAGGTTAGGCTTGGAGTAAGTGTAAGGATTGGCAAGCACGATCGTTGGAGTTTTAGTTAGGGGTAGGGTTAGAGTAAGAGTAAGGTTATGGTAGGGTTATGGTTAAGTTAGGATTAGGTTAGGCTTGGGGTTAGTTTAAGGGTTCAGGTTAGGGTTTACAAGCAAGCACGATTGTCTGAGTTTTAGTTAGGGTTAGGTTATGGTAGGGTTAGGGTAAGAGTTAGAGTTATGGTTAGGTTAGGCTTGGGGTTAGGGTTATGGTTAGGTTAGGCTTGGGGTAAAGGTAATGGTAAGAGTTAGGGTTAGGGTAAGGGTAAGGGCTGACAAGCAAGCACGATCGTGTGAGTTTTAGTTAAGGTTAGGTTATGTTAGGGTAAGAGTTAGGGTTAATGTTAGGTTAGGCTTGGGGTTAGGATTAGGTTAGGCTTAAAGTTAGGATTAGGTTAGGCTTGGGGTTAGGGTAATGGTAATGGTTGAGGTTAGGGTAACGGTTAGGGTTGACAAGCAAGCACGATCGTCGGAGTTTTAGTTAGGGTTAGGTTATGGTAGGGTTAGGGTAAGAGTTAGGGTTAAGGTTAGGTAAGGCTTGGGGTTAAGATTAGGTTAGGTTTGGGGTTAGGGTAATTGTAAGGATTGAGGTTAGGGTAAGGGTTAGGGGTGACAAGCAAGCACGATCGTCGGAGTGTTAGTTCACTAGAAGAAGAATTTGGATAATTACCCCTCAGTTGAGCAGCGAAGGAGACAGCACCCCACGAGATGGTAACTCTACAAACACCTTCCATAGATCTCAGACTTGATCAGAGAATAAAGAACCAGATTTGCTGAACAATGCCAGAAGGCTAAAAATGAAATCATCAACAATATTCTTTAATGGATGCTAAAACATGGACGTGGCTCAGTGGGGAGACTGCATAAAACATAATTGGTAGTTTGGTTTGGTAGTTTTGTTTTACGGCATATCAACCCTTTTTGGGTTATTTAATGCCGAATCTGGTTATTATAGTAAAAGTTTTTATGCTTCAAGTTCTTTATATCTTCAAATGTTTAATCATCGTTTTTGGTTTGGTAGTTTTGTTTTACGGCATATCAACCCTTTTTGGGTTATTTAATGCCGAATCTGGTCATTATAGTAAAAGATTTATGCTTCAAGTTCTAAAAATAAAATAAAAAAGGGGAGGGAGAAAGGGAGAGGGGCTGTTGTTTTTGTTTTTGGTTTTGTAGAACATAATTAAGTTTTACAAAAAAAAAAAAAAATGTCAATGTAGGTGAATTTCGTCTCAGGGAGCCACAGGGCAGCCTGATCTGGTATCACCAGCTAAAACATAATTAACCAGAATATAAAATATACCTTTCGTGGAGTTTTTTTAACACAAAACCAAGTTACCAAAGCTAGTGACGATGTCTATCATATCCGGGATTAAAGTCGCCTTGGACAAAACATTCAGACTGTATATAGATGTACGCATCTTCTAACTGTCTTTTTACATGGTTTGTTGCACTTTTACATGGCTTGTTGCACATTGCATGATGACCGCTGATCTTTGGATACTTACCCCTCACTTGATCAGCGGAGGATGCGTGGGGATGTGCTTCTGGTGTAAAACATTAACCAAAATTTAAATATAGTTTTGAAGAAGTTTTTCATCTAAGACCCCAGTCGTGGTCTCCACGGGGCCCAGCAAAAGACGTCGCTTTCGTCTCATTAAAAAGGCAACATTCTTTGTTCCTGATTAGGTTAGGATATAGATCTAAAGGATTTTATTTAAAACAACACTTTACAATTGATTAAACTGGATTGATAAACTTACAAGTAACACCTTTCTTTATAGACTTGGCGCCCTAGGCACACAATTTTCTCCATGACTTCCGTTCCCTAACTAACAGTAAGCCGCTTATATTCGAGAAGGAACGAATTCCGACAAACGTATATTCTTCTATTGAAAAAAAATCTCTCAAAGAATTCTAACGTGAAACGAAATCCTTCCTTGAAACAGGAATTATTCGAAAAACTGCGTTAGACGCGAACAGGTTTCAGGAAACCATTTTGTCTTTTGCCTATCGTCGCTTTCTGTTTCATTGGGGAAGAATAGAGTGGTCGGGGTATTAGGATGTAAAAAAAAGATATAAGAACATACCGATTCCATCTTTTTGGGAATTTCGACAGAAACCCGTCCTTCACGACGGAATCAATCAACGGCGTTTGCATGTGGGAGAATTGGTTATCCGCCCACGTGTAACCCGCTTCTCACCACAGACAGAGCGCCCCCCCCCCCTGACGGCCCCGCCCCCCTGCTGGCACACTTTTTCTTACCAATTCTCTGAGATAATGGCTGAGGAATTAAACATCTGTAAAAGAGTTCGTTTGGCACAAAGCTGAACACATATTTATGCTCGGGGCACGAGCAAGTGATGTGCCCCCTCAACGCTCCGCAACGCCCCACCCCGGGATGTCAGTCAGTTGAGGTATGTCAAGGGCAGCAGAAAAGGAGAGGAGAACAATGTACACCATCTCATGTTGACATGCACACACACACACCCACACACACACACACACACACATATATATATATATATATATATATATATATATATATATATATATATATATATATATATATATATATATATATTAGAAAAGTTTTATTCTTAACTTTAGAAAGAGTATTGCATTAGATATTTGATTCTGACTAGTCAGTCATTTACGTAAATTTTCCGTCTTCGTTCTTTACATAATTTTTAAAAATTCCAATCGATTTCAACGATTACATATTCTATCCGACACTATATTTCCTTTAGTAGAAAATTATAGATATATACCGTAATTTTCATTGTCCAATCAGCTATGTTCATTAGCCATTTAAATAACACCGTTTTTTACCAATACGCAACATCACAAATGACTGCCAAAATCTATTCACTTGTGAGTAATGTCGAAACACATCGCACTATAAATTGTATGCGACCAAACATTAAAAAAATTACACGCTCGTCTTATTCTCTGATTATTATTATTTCTGCTCAATAGGAGTTATCACACAAGTCATCGTCAGTGATTGCTCACCGCCAACAACCAGTGGTGTTCCCTTGAGTCTGAGTGACAATAAGCCTCTTCAGATTTACAGTACTCTCCATCTTTTTTCGATCACCACCGCAAATGACCTTGCGGTATCGGAACGGTCGCCTACCATCGATTTCTGGCTGGCGACGACCATTGGTCTGCCGTACGATTTGGGTGGCAATAAGCCTTCCCAAAGTCTCAGCATTCTCGGCACTCTTCCAGTGGAGGTCTGGTTTGTGCTGTCCCTCCTCGGTCTTTCCACCCTCCTTGACCCTCTACGACTATTTTGTGTGGTGCCAGCCGAGGCCGTTGCCATTATTTATTGAGGGGGTTGCTTATAATATTTCTTGCAGTTTTAGTTCCTTGGTTCGTGCGGTGGTGTTCTTCTTGTGGTTTTGTTTTCTTCCTATTGTAACTTCAATGTGACTAGTTACCATTCGTAGCTTATGCTGGTTGGTTTCCGAATTCGAGGATTCCCTTAAGATTGCAGCTGTTTTGATTATTGTTGTCCTTTGTATGGTCTCGGTGATCCCTTCGATTTTAATTTCCCCTAGTCTTTTCTCCAAGTTTTGGGGGACTGTTCTTAGTGCTTCTACGATTATTGGCATTATATTGACTTTCTTCATACTCCATATCCTTTTCAGTTCTCTGACAAGTTCCGTGTATTTGCTTAGTTTTTCCGTTTCCTTGATTTTCACTCCGTTGTCTGCTGTTTGGACATCCATGTCCCAGAGGATTTTGTGTTTTTCGTTTTTCAGTACTGCCTCTGGTTTATGTTTGTATCATTTGTCTGCGTGTTCGAAATGCAATCGTTTGCACAGTTACCAGTGTACTGCTTTCCCCACGCAGTCATGTCTGTTCTTGTATTCTTTTTTGGCTAATCTGCTGCATTCACTTGATATATGATTTACTGTTTCGTCGCTTTGTCCAAACAGTCTGCATTTACTGTTTCCCTGGGTTTTATCAATTTAAGTTTTGAAGTAGTTTGTCCTAATCGCATAGTTCTGTGCAGCCGTCAGTAAAGATTGTTTCTCTGTTCAAGTGTCCTTGTCTTACCCATGCCCAGCTAGTTTCATTGGTTTCTTCTCTTCTTGTCAGTCTTATGAAGCGAAATTTATTCTTATACATATTATTATTATTTTGAATTATACCTTTGAAATTTTCTCCCATACGTTCAGCTTCGTTTTCTCTTCCTTGATATATAATTCTAAAACTCTCTCTCTCTCTCTCTCTCTCTCTCTCTCTCTCTCTCTCTTTCTTCTCTCTCTCTCTCTCTCTCTATATATATATATATATATTTCTCTCTCTTTCTCTCTCTCTTTCTCTCTTTCTCTCTTTCTTTCTCTCTCTCTCTTTCTCTCTTTCTCTCTCTCTTTCTCTCTATCTCTCTCTCGTTCTCTCTCTCTCTCTCTTTCTCTCTCTCTCTCTCTCTCTCTCTCTCTCTCCTTAACTTTGTTCAGAAGTATGTCTGTTTCGAGCACGCTACCGTTTCGTTCGTTCGTTTGTTTGTATGGAAGACCAAAAATGCAATGAAAACGCGTGTATAAAAGTTGGCCGTTTCTAACAGATCGATTTCAAATTCAGATTTGTTTCTTAGAGAATAGGTTTCGTTATGTATAATTGTATTCGCCAATAATTACCATAATCATGATTTTCGATTAGGCTTATTTTGTACGTTATGTTATTCTGTAAATAGCGAAAATATGTCGATGTTTTTCTTTTTCATTGGATGCATCAAAACGAGTGTCATGGTTATATATATATATATATATATATATATATATATATATATATATATATATATATATATATATATATATATATATTACTATTTCATGTATCCACATAACATTTTATGAGGAGATATCATTTTTTATGTTTCAATTTTCAGTATTTACTTCAACAGTGCTCGATACGTAAGTAGAGCTAGGTAGTAAGCTATGAAAATATATTTATGGCAATTAAGCTACACATTTTAGCCTGAAGATTCCCCCGGGGATGAAACGCGGAAACCTTTGTGTAGCTTAATTGCCATAAATATATTTCCATAGCTTACTATATATATATATATATATATATATATATATATATATATATATATATATATATATATATATATATATATATATATATATATGATTATTTTTATTTATAAAGACATGTGAATAATCTGCGACACTGGCATGTCGATGTTATCGATCAACAGCTGTTAGAAACTTTCCAAATATGATCTAAGTTACGAGGAACTCATTTTTATGATGACGAAAGCAAAACGACAAAACCACATTTGTTGTCTTGGTTTCCCTCATTTTATTTTGAAGAAACTATTTTGGCATTTAATCTCTATAATATTATAGAAGGGGCTATCCATTTCGCATATATTGTTATTGGTAGCATACGGTCTCAAACTTAATATTTTATTCTGTTTTTTTTTCTTCAGTTTTCTTTGTAGAAACTTGGCTTATGTTCTGAATGTCTATTTCTATTCGCTTTCTGTCAATCAAACTTGTGTCCCATTCGGAATTATTTTACAATGGTGACATTTTTCAATAATGGCCGACAAACCAATAGAGGCAGCAGTATATTACACTTATTAACGCTTAGCTTTATCACGTAACCAGCCTACTGTATATAGCTCATATGGTAGACTAGGGGGGTACCTGGCTTTGTCCAGGGCTCTTCCCCCACCCCTCTCTGCAGGTGTCTCTTCCCCCGGTTGCTCGACGCAAAAGCTGTCTTCCTCAGTAGCTCCCATATCACCGCCCCCCCTCAGTCCGGTCGCTCCCTCTCTCCATCACCCCACTGTCTTCCCGCTCGCCCCCCTCATTACCGCCCCCCTTCCCCCGTTGCCTGGGGCAAAACTAACTCGGTCTTCCCGGTTGTCCCATTCCCCCTTCGATGTATGTTTAGGTCACTGTTAAAAAAGAAACATTCTGGGAGTCGGTGGTGAGCGAACCATAAACCTCTAGGCCTTGATCCTTCGTCGTTACCGAAAGCGCCATACGAGCAGAGTATAAAAACGGACGAAAAATAGGTCACTTAAACGTTTACGGTCCGTTCTATATGAAGAAATCGATGTTTTTTTAAGTTTTAGATATTATGCGACGGTAACCTGTGCGATTCAGAAAATATCAACTTTGCGGTTATGTCGAGTATTTCTGGAGCCTTTTACAGACATACAAACATACACACATACACACATTCTCACACACAGACAACTGTCCTTTATATAGGAGACTAGCGGGGCTACCCGGCGTTGCTCGGGGTCATAAAAACATATATTTGAAGAAAGATCGTGTGTGTAACATCTTTATATTCAAACTTCTATGTCCGCCCCCTCTCTCTATAGCTGTCTCTTTATCTGCTACCTTTCTCTTCCCTGGTCGCCCCATTTCGCCGCTACTTTCTAATTTTGCCTTTTGCAAAAGCTGTTTCTTCCCCACCATTTCTCCTATTGCCCAGGGTAATAGTATGACATATTTCTATAAAAAGTAACACCTCTATCTGCGCCTTCTATATAGGTACTTATCTCCACCCCGGTGTTCATACTATATACGTATCTATCATCACCCCGGTGCGCATACTATATACGTACCTATCGCCGCCCCAGTGCACATACTATATACGTACCTATCGTCGCCCCGGTGCAGATACTATTTAAGTACCTATCGCCGCCCCGTTGCGAATGCTAAATAGTACCTATCGTTGCCCCGGTGTGAATGCTAAATACATACCTATTGCGCCCCGGTGTGCATGCTACATAAGTACCTATCGCTGCCCTAGTGCGAATACTAAAGACATACCAATTGCGCCCCGGTGTGCATGCTACATAAGTACCTATCGCTGCCCTAGTGCGAATAATTAATATGTACATATTGCCGCTTTGGTGTGAATGCTAAATACGTACCTATAGCCGGCCCAGTGCGAATGCTAAATACGTACCTATAGCCGCCCTGGTGCGAATGCTAAATACGTACCTATAGCCGCCCCAGTGCGAATGCTAAATACGTACCTATCACCACTACGGTGCGAATGCGAAATACATACCTTTCGCCGCCTCAGTGCGCGTGCAATATATGTACTGATCGCCGCCGCAGAGCGCATGCTATGTACGTACTTATTGCTGCCCATGTGTACATGCTATATACGTAGCTATCGCCACCCCTGAATTCTGAATACGTACCTATCGCCGCTTTGGTGTGGAAGCTACATACGTACATATCGCCGCCCCGGTGCGAATGCTAAATACATACCTATCGTCGCCCCGGTGTGAATTCTAAATACGTACCTATTGCCGCCCAGGTGTGAATTCTAAATACGTACCTATCGCCGCCCCGGTGCGGAAGCTAAATACGTACATATCGCCACCCCGGTGCGCGTGCTATATACGTACCTATCGCCGCCCCAGTGCGCGTGCTATATATGAACCGATCGCTGCCTCAGTGCGCATGCTAAATACATACCTATCACTGCCCCGGTGTGCATACTATATACGTACTTATTACCGCCTATGTGCACATGCTATATAAGTACCTATCACCACCGCTGAATGCTAAATAAGTACCTATGGCCGCCCCGGTGTGGAAGCTAAATACGTACATGTCGCCGCCCCTAAATTTGGGCAGACCCCTAAAAAATTTGGCCTGACCCCTAAAAAGTTTGTCCTGACCCCTAAAATTTTCCCCGACCCCTAAATCTCTCCAGCCCTCTAATTTTTCACTCTCCTCCAACCATGAGAAATATTTTGACTTCAAAACAAAAAAAAACAAAAAAATTTGGCCTGACCCCTAAAAAGTTCGACCTGACCCCTAAAATTTTCCCCGACCCCTAAATCTCTTCAGCCCCCTAATTTTTCACTCTCCCCCAACCCTGAGAAATATTTTGACTTCAAAACTAAAAAAAACAAAAAAAACAAAAAAATTTGGCCTGACCCCTAAAAAGTTCGTCCTGACCCCTAAAATTTTCCCCGACCCCTAAATCTCTCCAGCCCCCTAATTTTTCACTCTCCCCCAACCCTGAGAAATATTTTGACTTCAAAACAAAAAAAAAACAAAAAAAAACAAAAAAATTTGGCCTGACCCCTAAAAAGTTCGTCCTGACCCCTAAAATTTTCCCCGACCCCTAAATCTCTCCAGCCCCCTAATTTTTCACTCTCCCCCAACCATGAGAAATATTTTGACTTCAAAACAAAAAAAAAACAAAAAAATTTGGCCTGACCCCTAAAAAGTTCGTCCTGACCCCTAAAATTTTCCCCGACCCCTAAATCTCTCCAGCCCCCTAATTTTTCACTATCCCCCAACCATGAGATATATTTTGACTTCAAAAAAAAAACAAAAAAAAAAATTTGGCCTGACCCGTAAAAAGTTCTTCCTGACCCCTAAAATTTTCCCAGACCCCTAAATCTCAACAGCCCCCTAATTTTTCACTCTCCTCCAACCATGAGAAATATTTTGACTTCAAAACAAAAAAAAACAAAAAAATTTGGCCTGACCCCTAAAAAGTTCGTCCTGACCCCTAAAATTTTCCCCGTCCCCTAAATCTCTCCAGCCCCTAATTTTTCACTCTCCCCCAACCATGAGAAATATTTTGACTTCAAAACAAAAAAAAAACAAAAAAATTTGGCCTGACCCCTAAAAAGTTCCGCCTGACCCTTAAAATTTTCCCGACCCTACATGTCTCCAGCCCCCTAATTTTTCACTCTCCCCCAACCATGAGAAATATTTTGAGTTCAAAACAAAAAAAAACAAAAAAATTTGGCCTGACCCTACAAAGTTCGTCCTGACCCCTAAAATTTTCCCCGACCCCTGAATCTCTCCAGCCCCTAATTTTTCACTCTCCCCTAACGATGAGAAATATTTTGACTTCAAAACAAAAAAAAAACAAAAAAATTTGGCCTGACCCCTAAAAAGTTCCGCCTGACCCCTAAAATTTTCCCTGACCCCTAAATCTCTCCAGCCCCCTAATTGTTCACTCTCCCCCAACCATGAGAAATATTTTGACTTCAAAACAAAAAAAACAAAAAAATTTGGCCTGACCCCTAAAAAGTTCGTCCTGACCCCTAAAATTTTCCCGACCCCTAAATCTCTCCAGCCCCCTAATTTTTCACTCTCCTCCAACCATTAGAAATATTTTGACTTCAAAACAAAAAAATAAAAAAAATTTGGCCTGACCCCTAAAAAGTTCGTCCTGACGCCTAAAATTTTCCCCGACCCCTAAATCTCTCCAGCCCCCTAATTTTTCACTCTCCCCCAACCCTGAGAAATATTTTGACTTCAAAACAAAAAAAAACAAAAAAATTTGCCCTGACCCCTAAAAAGTTCGTCGTGACCCCTAAAATTTTCCCCGACCCATAAATCTCTCCAGCCCCCTAATTTTTCACTCTCCCCCAACCCTGAGAAATATTTTGACTTCAAAATAAAAAAAAACAAAAAAAAACCAAAAAAATTTGGCCTGACCCCTAAAAAGTTCGTCCTGACCACTAAAATTTTCCCCGACCCCTAAATCTTTCCAGCCCCCTAATTTTTCACTCTCCCCTAACCATGAGAAATATTTTGACTTCAAAACAAAAAAAAACAAAAAAATTTGGCCTGACCCCTAAAAAGTTCCGCCTGACCCCTAAAATTTTCCCCGACCCCTAATTTTTCACTCTCCCCCAACCATGAGATATATTTTGACTTCAAAACAAAAAAAACAAAAAAATTTGGCCTGACCCCTAAAAAGTTCGTCCTGACCCCTAAAATTTTCCCCGACCCCTAAATCTCTCCAGCCCCCTAATTTTTCACTCTCCTCCAACCATGAGAAATATTTTGACTTCAAAACAAAAAAATAAAAAAAATTTGGCCTGACCCCTAAAAAGTTCGTCCTGACCCCTAAAATTTTCCCCGACCCCTAAATCTCTCCAGCCCCCTAATTTTTCACTCTTCCCGAACCCTGAGAAATATTTTGACTTCAAAACAAAAAAAAACAAAAAAAACAAAAATAATTTGGCCTGACCCCTAAAATTTTCCCCGACCCCTAAATCTCTCCAGCCCCCTAATTTTTCACTCTCCCCCAACCCTGAGAAATATTTTGAGTTCAAAACCAAAAAAAACAAAAAAATTTGGCCTGACCCCTAAAAAGTTCGACCTGACCCCTAAAATTTTCCCCGATGCCTAAATCTCTCCAGCCCCCTAATTTTTCACGCTCCCTCAACCCTGAGAAATATGTTGACTTCAAAACAAAAAAAAACAAAAAAAAACAAAAAAATTTGGCCTGACCCCTAAAAAGTTCGTCCTGACCCCTAAAATTTTCCCCGACCCCTAAATCTCTCCAGCCCCCTAATTTTTCACTCTCCTCCAACCATGAAAAATATTTTGACTTCAAAACAAAAAAAAACAAAAAAATTTGGCCTGACCCCTAAAAAGTTCGTCCTGACCCCTAAAATTTACACCGACCCCTAAATCTCTCCAGCCCCCTAATTTTTCACTCTCCTCCAACCCTGAGAAATATTTTGACTTCAAAACAAAAAAAAACAAAAAAAAACAAAAAACTTTGGCCTGACCCCTAAAAAGTTCGTCCTGACCCCTAAAATTTTCCCCGACCCCTAAATCTCTCCAGCCCCCTAATTTTTCACTCTCCTCCAACCATGAGAAATATTTTGACTTCAAAACAAAAAAAAACAAAAAAATTTGGCCTGACCCCTAAAAAGTTCGTCCTGACCCCTAAAATTTTCCCCGACCCCTAAATCTCTCCAGCCCCCTAATTTTTCACTCTCCTCCAACAATGAAAAATATTTTGACTTCAAAACAAAAAAAAACAAAAAAATTTGGCCTGACCCGTAAAAAGTTCGTTCTGACCCCTAAAATTTTCCCCGACCCCTAAATCTCTCCAGCATCCCCCCTAACTTTTTTTGTCAGTGTCCATCAACCCTGAGAAATATTTTAAGTTCAAAAAAAAAAAAAATTTGGCCTGACCCCTAAAAAGTTCGTCCTGACTCCTAAAATTTTCCCCGACCCCTAAATCTCTCCAACCCCCTAATTTTTCACTCTCCACCAACCATGAGAAATATTTTGACTTCAAAACAAAAACAAAGAAAAAAATTTGGCCTGACCCCTAAAAAGTTCGTCCTGACCCCTAAAATTTTCCCCGACCCCCAAATCTCTCCTGCCCCCTAATTTTTCACTCTCCCCCAACACTGAGAAATATTTTGAGTTCAAAACCAAAAAAAAGAAAAAAATTTGGCCTGACCCCTAAAAAGTTCGTCCTGACCCCTAAAATTTTCCCCGACCCCTAAATCTCTCCAACCCCCTAAATTTTCACTCTCCCCCAACCATGAGATATATTTTGACTTCAAAACAAAAAAAAACAAAAAAATTTGGCCTGACCTCTCAAAAGTTCGTCCTGACCCCTAAAATTTTCCCCGACCCCTTAATCACTCCAGGCCCCTTAACTTTTTTTTTAATCGTGAGTTATCACTCTTCCTTAGCTATTCTTTAACAACATTCCTGGGGGGACCGTTATACTTTAGAAGCACCAATATTCGTAGGGACCGTTATAATTTAGAAGCACCAACATTCCTGGCGGGCTGTGATACTTTAGAAGCACCAATATTTCTTGGGACCGTTGTACTTTAGAAGCACCACCCCAGGTCACTGTACTGGAGAAACACCCATTGTCCCTCTTCTGCAGAAGCCTCCAGGTCCTAAAATGTAGAAGCATCCCTGGTGCTGGGTCATATACTGTAGAAGCACCCCTGGTCCCTATACTGGAGAAGCACTCATGGTCCTTTTTCTGCAGAAGCCTCTATCTTCTAATATTGTAGAAGCACCCCCGGTCCTGGGTCCTATACTGTAGAAGCACCACTGGTCCCTATACTATAGAAGCACCCATTGTCCCTATTCTGTAGAATCCTCCGGGTTCTATATGGTAGAAGCATCCCCGGTTCTGGGTCCTATACTGTAGAAACACCCATGGTCCCTATTCTGCAGAAGCATCCGGGTCCTATATTGTAGAAGCACCCCCGGTTCTGGGTCTTTTTTATACATATATAGAGTGGTTATGACCCAACGGGTCACTGGTAACGTGTACTGGTTAAATTCTTTTTTACTTTTTTTATCCATATATAGAGTGGTTATGACCCAATGGGTCACTGTAAACGTGTACTTGTTAAATTCTTCTTTTCTTTTTTTATACATATATAGAGTGGTTATGACCCAACGGGTCACTGTAAACATGTGCTTGTTAAATTCTTCTTTTTTTTATACATATATAGAGTGGTTCTGACCCAAGGGGTCACTGTAAACGTGTACTTGTCAAATTCTTCTTTTTTTCTTGTTTCATTACTATAAAATATAATGAAAAATAACTGAAAAGCCCCCCCCCCCCGATGAAATATGCCCCATGGACCCCTAAGAGGTGGGTTGATAGATTCGGGAATACTCTCATCATCTTACTCTGTGAATTTTACATAAGAATACACTTTTATATGTTATGTATAAAAAATATGTTGAAGTAAAATAAGTATGAAGAGAAAAAAAATTCAAAACCTATAACGATGACGTCATATACCTATTACTGTGACGTCACGTGCACAAGAATAGGTTGGTTGAAAACAAAATTATTATTACATAATTACATTGGCTGATTTCCAAATTACTACTGAATAACATTAGAAAAGTTTGAAAAAACCAGACCCGCTGCCGAAGACTGGCCCCGTTGACCCCCAGCAACATGTTTTTTTGTTGTAATTTTGAGATATTATGATCCCAGGTGTTGTACGGTGCTGAAGATATCAACTTTTTGACAATTCGCCGCATAGTTTTTGAGGAGAAGCTGGACATACAAACAAACAAACAAACAGACAAACATACAGACAAGTGCCCTTTATATAGGAGACTAGCGGGGCTACCCGGCGTTGCTCGGGGTCATAAAAACATATATTTGAAGAAAGATCGTGTGTGTAACATCTTTATATTCAAACTTCTATGTCCGCCCCCTCTCTCTATAGCCGTCTCTTTATCTGCTACCTTTCTCTTCCCTGGTCGCCCCATTTCGCCGCTTCTTTCTAATTTTGCCTTTTGCAAAAGCTGTTTCTTCCCCACCATTTCTCCTATTGCCCAGGGTAATAGTATGACATATTTCTATAAAAAGTAACACCTCTATCTGCGCCTTCTATATAGGTACTTATTTCCACCCTGGTGTTCATACTATATACGTATCTATCATCACCCCGGTGCACATACTATATACGTACCTATCGCCGCCCCGGTGCAGATACTATTTAAGTACCTATCGCCGCCCCGTTGCGAATGCTAAATAGTACCTATCGTTGCCCCGGTGTGAATGCTAAATACATACCTATTGCGCCCCGGTGTGCATGCTACATAAGAACCTATCGCTGCCCTAGTGCGAATACTAAAGACATACCAATTGCGCCCCGGTGTGCATGCTACATAAGTACCTATAGCTGCCCTAGTGCGAATAATTAATATGTACATATTGCCGCTTTGGTGTGAATGCTAAATACGTACCTATCGCCGGCCCAGTGCAGATGCTAAATACGTACCTATAGCCGCCCTGGTGCGAATGCTAAATACGTACCTATAGCCGCGCCGGTGCGAATGCTAAATACGTACCTATCACCACCATGGTGCGAATGCGAAATACATACCTTTCGCCGCCCCTGTGCGCGTTCTATATATGTACTGATCGCCGCGCAGAGCGCATGCTATGTACGTACTTATTGCTGCCCATGTGTACATGCTATATACGTACCTATCGCCGCCCCGGTGTGAATTCTAAATACGTACCTATCGCCGCATGGTGTGAATTCTAAATACGTACCTATCGCCGCCCCGGTGCGGAAGCTAAATACGTACATATCGCCACCCCGGTGCGAATGCTAAATACATACCTATCGCTGCCCCGGTGTGAATGCTAAATACATACCTATCGCCGCCCTGGTGTAGATGCTAAATACGTACCTATCGCCGCCCCGGTGTAAATTTTAAAAATGTACCTTTAGCCGCCCCGGTGTGAATTTTAAATATGTACCTTTCGCCGCCTCTGTGCGCGTGCTATATACGTACCTATCGCCGCCCCGGTGCGCGTGCTATATATGAACCAATCGCTGCCTCAGTGCGCATGCTAAATACATACCTATCACTGCCCCGGTGCGCATACTATATACGTACTTATTACTGCCCATGTGCACATGCTAGATAAGTACCTATCACCACCGCTGAATGCTAAATAAGTACCTATCGCCGCCCTGGTGTGGAAGCTAAATACGTACATATCGCCGCCCCAAAATTTGATCGGACCCCTAAAAAATTTGGCCTGACCCCTAAAAGTTTCCCCGACCCCTAAATCTCTCCAGCACCAAATTTTTCACTCTCCCCCAACCATGAGAAATATTTTGACTTCAAAACAAAAAAAACAATAATTTGGCCTGACCCCTAAAAAGTTCTGCCTGACCCCTAAAATTTTCCCGACCCTAAATCTCTCCAGCCCCCTAATTTTTCACTCTCCCCCAACCATGAGAAATATTTTGACTTCAAAAAAAAAAAAAAATTAAAAAATTTGGCCTGACCCCTAAAAAGTTCCGCCTGACCCCTAAAATTTTCCCCGAGCCCTCAATCTCTCCAGCCCCCAAATTTTACACTCTCCCCCAACCCTGAGTAATATTTTGAGTTCAAAACCAAAAAAAAACAAAAAAATTAGGCCTGACCCCTAAAAAGTTCGTCCTGACCCCTAAAATTTTCACCGACACCTAAATCTCTCCAGCCCCCTAATTTTTCACTCTCCCCTTACCCTGAGAAATATTTTCAGTTCAAAACCAAAAAAAAGAAAAAAATTTGGTATGACCCCTTAAAAGTTCGTCCTGACCCCTAAAATTTTCCCCGACCCCTAAATCTCTCCAGCCCCCTAATTTTTCACTCTCCCCCAACCCTGAGAAATATTTTGAGTTCAAAACCAAAAAAAAAACAAAAAAATTAGGCCTGACCCCTAAAAAGTTCGTCCTGACCCCTAAAATTTTCACCGACCCCTAAATCTCTCTAGCCCCCGTAATTTTTCACTCTCCCCCAACCATGAGAAATATTTTGACTTCAAAACAAAAAAAAACAAAAAAATTTGGCCTGACCCCTAAAAAGTTCGTCCTGACCCCTAAAATTTTCCCCGACCCCTAAATCTCTCCAGCCCCCTAATTTTTCACTCTCCTCCAACCATGAGATATATTTTGACTTCAAAACAAAAAAAAAAAAAAATTTGGCCTGACCCCTAAAAAGTTCGTCCAGACCCCTAAAATTTTCCCCGACCCCTCAATCTCTCCAGCCCCCTAATTTTTCAGTCTCCCCCAACCATGAGAAATATTTTGACTTCAAAAGAAAAAAAAACCAAAAAAATGTGGCCTGACCCCTAAAAAGTTCATCCTGACCCCTAAAATTTTCCCCGACCCCTAAATCTCTCCAGCCCTCTAATTTTTCATTCTCCCCGAACCCTGAGAAATATTTTGACTTCAAAACAAAAAAAAAACAAAATAAAACAAAAACATTTGGCCTGACCCCTAAAAAGTTCGTCCTGACCCCTAAAATTTTCCCCGACCCCTAAATCTCTCCAGCCCCCTAATTTTTCACTCTCCTCCAACCATGAGAAATATTTTGACTTCAAAACCAAAAAAAACAAAAAAATTTGGCCTGACCCCTAAAAAGTTCGTCCTGACCCCTAAAATTTTCCCCGACCCCTGAATCTCTCCAGCCCCCTAATTTTTCACTCTCCCCCAACGATGAGAAATATTTTGACTTCAAAACAAAAAAAAACAAAAAAAAACAAAAAAATTTGGCCTGACCCCTAAAAAGTTCGTCCTGACCCCTAAAATTTTCCCCGACCCCTAAATCTCTCCAGCCCCCTAATTTTTAACTTTCCCCCAACCCTGAGAAATATTTTGAGTTCAAAACAAAAGCATAATGGAGCATAATTATTTTTCTTCTTACTTTACTTATTGAGACGTTATTTAACATGTATACAAATATTAGTGAAAACATTGGCGGAGCATAATTATTTTTCTTCTTACTTTACTTATTGAGACGTTATTTAATATGTATACAAATATTAGTGAAAACAGTGGTGGAGCATAATTATTTCTCTTACTTTATATATTGAGACGTTATTTAACATGTATACAAATATTAGTGAACACAATGGTGGACCATAATTATTTCTCTACTTACTTTACTTATTGACACGTTATTTAACATGTATACAAATATAAGTGAAAACAATGGTGGAGCATAATTATTTTTCTTTTTACTTTACTTATTGAGACGTTATTTAACATGTATACAAATAGTAGTGAAAACAATTGCGGAGCATAATTATTTTTCTTCTTATATTACTTATTGAGACGTTATTTAACATGTATACAAATATTAGTGAAAACAGTGGTGGAGCATAATTTTTCTCTTCTTACTTTACTTATTGACACGTTATTTTACATGTATACAAATATTAGTGAAAACAGTGGTGGAGCATAATTATTTCTCTTACTTTACTTATTGACACGTTATTTAACATGTATACAAATATTAGTGAAAACAGTGGTGGAGCATAATTATTTCTCTTCTTTCTTTACTTATTGACACGTTATTTAACATGTATACAAATATTAGCGAAAACAATGGCGGAGCATAATTTTGCTCTAGTTACTTTACTTATTGACACGTTATTTAACATGTATACAAATATTAGTGAAAACAATGGCGGAGCATATTTTTCTGTTTTTACTTACTTATTGACACGTTATTTAACATGTATACAAATATTAGTGAAAACAATGGCGGAGCATAATTATTTCTCTTCTTACTTTACTTATTGACACGTTATTTAACATGTATACAAATATAAGTGAAAACAATGGTGGAGCATAATTATTTCTCTTCTTTCTTTACTTATTGACACGTTATTTAACATGTATACAAATATTAGCGAAAACAATGGCGGAGCATAATTTTGCTCTAGTTACTTTACTTATTGACACGTTATTTAACATGTATACAAATATTAGTGAAAACAATGGCGGAGCATAATTTTTCTGTTTTTACTTACTTATTGACACGTTATTTAACATGTATACAAATATAAGTGAAAACAATGGTGGAGCATAATTATTTCTCTTCTTTCTTTACTTATTGACACGTTATTTAACATGTATACAAATATTAGCGAAAACAATGGCGGAGCATAATTTTGCTCTAGTTACTTTACTTATTGACACGTTATTTAACATGTATACAAATATTAGTGAAAACAATGGCGGAGCATAATTTTTCTGTTTTTACTTACTTATTGACACGTTATTTAACATGTATACAAATATTAGTGAAAACAATGGCGGAGCATAATTATTTCTCTTCTTTCTTTACTTATTGACACGTTATTTAACATGTATACAAATATTAGCGAAAACAATGGCGGAGCATAATTTTGCTCTAGTTACTTTACTTATTGACACGTTATTTAACATGTATACAAATATTAGTGAAAACAATGGCGGAGCATAATTTTTCTGTTTTTACTTACTTATTGACACGTTATTTAACATGTATACAAATATTAGTGAAAACAATGGCGGAGCATAATTTTTCTCTTCTTACTTTACTTATTGACACGTTATTTAACAGGTATACAAATATTAGTGAAAACAATGGCGGAGCATAATTTTTCTGTTCTTACTTACTTATTGACACGTTATTTAACATGTATACAAATATTAGTGAAAACAATGGCGGAGCATAATTTTTCTCTTCTCATTTTACTTATTTAGACGTTATTTAATATGTATACAAATATTAGTGAAAACAATGGTGGTGCATAATTATTTATTACTTTAATTTCACTGATAATACACTAACTTCACACCTCTCAAAAAGGAGGAGGTAATACTTGGGAGGATGGTATCATGTCAACAGAAGAAATGCGGTTAGGATAAGCAACTCTTGCTTCACTATGAACTCATGTTCAAAAAAGTTCCGTTATTGATTAAACAACACTTGCGTCACTATAAACGCATGTTTCAAAAAATGCGTTCGTAGTTAAGCAACCCTTGCTTCACTATAAACCAATGTTCAAAAAAGTGCCGTTAGGGATTTCATCTGACGTCATTTCCTGTTAAAAGCGTGACGATGATAGCATTTTTTTTCTCTCAAATTAGTACTAAACAAGTGATGGAAAAAGCCCCCCCCCCCGAAGAGTCAATTTTTTTTTCCGACACTCCCCCCTCCCATAATTTCGCCTGACGCGCCGCTCCCCCAAATTTGGCGAATGCCGACCCCCCCCCCTAATTTGCCCTGAAGCAGTCACATCGCCGCACTATCTCCACAACTCTCAAAAAGGAGGAGGTAATGCCTAGGAGGGTGGTATCATAACAACAGAACGGGCGTAGGGGAGGAAGGGAAGGTAGAAAGGGTGGGAGTGAGAGGGAAAGGAGAGTTTTAGTGTGAGGGATTTTCTTCCCTACACTCTTTTCCTCTGACGTCATTTCCTGTTAAATAAAAGCGTGACTTTGCATATTTCTAAAATTATACATGATAGCATTGTTTTTTCTCAAATTAGTACTAAACAACGTTGAAAATGGAGGAAAAAAGCACACCCCCATTGGAGAAAAGTGCTCAGTCGACCCCCAAAGAGTCAATTTCTATTTCCTATTCTGAGATATTACACGCCCCGGGGCTGGCCGGTCATGATGATGTCAACCGTGTGACTGTTTGTTGGGTCCTCTCGGAGGAGTATCTGGACATACAGACAGACAGACAGACAGACAGACAGACATACAGACAACTGGCCTTTATATAATAGATGACCATAGTGAATATTTTTAGGACCCGTTTTCGATGTCGACCTGGCCAACTGCTCCCCTCTCTATATCTCTCTTTCTCTCTCTCTCTCTTTCTCGCTCTCTCTCTCTCTCTCTCTCTCTCTATATATATATATATATATATATATATATATATATATATTGATTGATTGATTGATTGATTGATTGATTGATTGATTGATTGATCGCATTCCACCGACCAAAGAAAAAACGGCAGTCCATAATCATTTTTTTTTCGGCGAATACTTATATTTTCCGTCTTACAGACGTTTCACAACATGCAAACAAAAATATAGTCGTTAGTTTTTACGGGCTGCTCATCAGATACCTTTATTTAATAATTAAAAAATAAGCATACTGGTCCAAAGCAAAAAGGAAGGAAGATGAAAAAAGAAGAAAGATGAAAATCAACAAGGCAACAACAAGCAAAATTCACATTAAAGAAGGTAATCAGAGAAAAATCCCTCATACATCGGACATAACGATTCTCAAGCTTCTATCTTATATTATGATTATAGATTGACGTTTTTTCTTTGGATAGTGGAATGCAAGCAATCGATATGTATGCTTTGAAGCCGGAAACAACTTCATTGAGCTTGTAATCTCAAACAATTTGGATAATATAATAAGGGATATATATATATATATATATATATATATATATATATATATATATATATATATATATATATATATATATATATATTGTTACGCACAGCCTTCATCAGGACTACGACGGCGAGCGCGTGACAATGATAAATATAAAAAAGTAAAAATGTCCGGAAGTGGCTCAATATTATCAACAGAATGCAAGGATTCTCTAATTCAAGACATTACATAGAAAATAAAGAAAGAATAACGAGCAGGTAATATAAAGACGTTTGTAAATGTTTTAAGAGGTGACAACCGACCGTATGTATCGCCTGACTTCCTCTCGGTTAGGTTCAGGACGGGACGGGGTTTCGCTATTATGACACAAGATTCGCTTCTCTTCAGTGAGAAGATAGGAAGTGTGTTAGACGGCGTCGGTCAAACAGGATATACCATTTCTTCTTTTATGACTTGTTTGGGTTCAAAGGAAAATATAAAAGACACAGGATAAGATAGATTTGGCTCGCTTCGGTCTAAGATTAATGAAATATATTTTATTTCTCTGATAGTTCAATTCGGCTCCCCTTTATTTGTAACAATATATATATATATATATATATATATATATATATATATATATATATATATATATATATATATATATATATATATATATATATTCGAAAAGTCTATTAATAATAATACATTGTTTAGTCCGAAGCAACGCCGGTAATAGATAGCTAACACATAATACAAATTTATAGCGTCGTAGATAAACCATGAAAAATGACACATTTTTTTGCAATAATACATAGATAAACCGTATTTTGGGATTGACAATAAAAACAATAATACATCGACCGCTTAAATATGATGTGCACCTGTAAGATTCTGGTTTTACCCTTAAATTCGACAGAAATAGAAATGAGTTCGATCGATTTAAAAATAATAATTTGGTAAAGGATATGGGGCAACGTCGAGTCGGGAAAGCTAGTACACTATAAAAATGTACGACGTAGTTGAAACGTATTTTGGAGGGACCAACAGGCATTGGAATTTAAGTGAATTTAGTTTCTCTAATCAGTGTAACACTTGTAAACTTATTATCTGTTTTATTTTTGGGTAATTGCCAAAAGCAAAAACGAAAACTTTGGTTTCTTATAATTAGTCTCTAAAATTAGTTTGATTATGGATGTTAATAAACACGCACAGAGTCGCAGGGAACTGACCCGAGTTTGTTTCACGTACAGAGTTAGAAACTAACGCGCCATTAACGGTAGTGGTGATTTTTTTTGTTTATTTTGAAAGGTTTCGTTAATTAACTCAATTTTTCAGGCAAAAATTATTTTCTTCTATTTTCGACACATTGCTTGTTACTTATTTATTTATTTATTTATTGCTTTTTACGTGCATTCTTGCATCTATATGAGAGACTGCCAGTTTTCAAATGGAATTTCCCTCACTAGACGCGCAGATCGAAAGGACGCAGCTAATATATGAATTAAAGTTAGTTTCCCCTACATTAGTGTTCGATAGCTTTCGTAACAAAAGCTAGATAGAGAAAAATCTTTAATTAGTGACGTAGGGCAAGTATTGGTCTGGGTTGTTAGAAGGAAAAAATGTTACTTTCAATCTGTATCTTCGTTTTATATATTTTATTCTGATCACCATTCGAATTTATTTTGATATATAAAGAAAATATGCAGCCTTTTTTGCTCCCTATTTCAAATGTTCGTATTTCATATGTACTCTTCCTTTCATCACTTACACCGGGAATCAATATTAATAAGACGCATTTCTGCCCATTCACCGGAAAATAATGAAAATGGTACGTTCGCTCACTGCATCATTCAACTGCCTTCGGAAGGCACTGCGAAAACGAACAGAAAAAAAAACAGTACGACAGTTCGTGATTCACATATAAATTAATAAACAGAAGTTATTTATTTAAAAAAAAACATTAGTATAAAATTTTGATCAAATGTCTTTATTTATACAACGTCTACGTTATCCGCTTGCGGTCCTCTTATTATTTTTCGAATCATTCGCCCTTCCTCCCACTATCTAAAACTGTCAATGTGCAAACAACTAATCAAGCAAGATTATCAGAGTTTTAGTATTATTCAATGATAGCAGGACCTGTATCCCGGCGTTGTCCGGGAAAATATAAAAGAATGATTTAACTATAAGAACAAATATTAGATTATCACTTGTGAAAAAAGAAATCATAAAAGAATGCAATTAAACTTCGGATATGCGTAAAACAAATTTATTTACATACCAGAATAGGATTGTAACCAGCAAATCAAAGCGCCGTAAAAGATAGAAGAATAAGCTCAAGGGAGAAATCCGTATTTATTTAGGTGAAGTTGTAATGAGTGAAGTACAATATCATGGAATTAAAAAATGAAACAATGACGGACTTAGGTGAAAATGTGTATCCATTGAAGAAGAAGACCCGGTGATAGATGAGGGAGTGCTAGTAGTTTCCTCCAACTAAAACTGCCAGCGTGCAAAAAAAAAAACATACAAGATTATCAGAGCTTTAGTATTATTTAACATATAAAATAAAGTAACTTTAATGCTTGATATCTTTCGTGGCAAAAGCTAGATAAAGAAATATCTTTCGTTAGTGACATAGGACAACTATTGGTCCGTGTTGTTAGAAAGAAACATTTTACTTTCAATCTATTATTTTGCTTTTCATATTTTGTCATTTTCACTATGTGATATTTTCTCCATGAATACAAGAAGTGGGAGCTTTTCGCCCCCATTGTATATATACTCTTTCTCTCTTTATTTTCACCGGGCCCAAGGTTAATAAGATACATGTCTGCCCATCGCCGGAAAATAATGGAAATAGTACGTTTTCGGCGTCCCAATTGCTCTATGCAGCTTTTAAAAATAGACTTTGATACGCTGAAAACGTACACAATACGGTTTTCTTTTTTTATTATTCAATTAGGGTTTTACAGTAATATCGTTGGGTCTGCGTCCATAAACTGCAAATAAAACGTTTTATATGCTTTTCTTTATAAGTTAGGAAAATATATATATATATATATATATATATATATATATATATATATATATATATGTATGTATAGAAAGTAAAAGATTTAAATATAAATTGTAATAAGCGTTTCTTGGGTTCTTCACCTTTCCCAGGCAACGCCGGAAGACTAGACCTAATAGTTTTATTTTTAATGGAAATCGCTCCACGCAAGGCATGAAGCCACTTAATGTAAGGATCTAACAAGAACGAAAAATGAATATCGCAAAGACATGAGATGCCTATTGACCTTAGTCTTTAAAGGAGGAGGAAAACAGTCAGCAGGAAGAGAGTTCAACAAGCCTGCAGTTCTTTGAAAGAAGCTACTGGAACAAGAAGCTGTATTACAATGAGGTATCAAAACAGTGAATTGATGGAGACCACTAGACCAACGAGCTGAAACAAAAGAAGCGGTGAATAGATCACATAATTCTGAAGAACACATGCCATAATAGTATTCATAGAAAAGACTGAGACTAGAAACATCAATGTCTGTGAGAGAGAGTGTGTGTAGAGAAGAAGAAAGGTGGGGGCAATCAAATTACAAACACTTTTCTGCACCTTATCAAGACCCCTCAAATGGGACAGAGATTCACCAGCCCAAATATGGCAACAGTACTCCATACATGTTCTGATTGTGGATTTGTAGAGATAGAGAATAGCCTCAGGTGTGAGAAAGTGTTTGGAGCGATAGAGAAAACCGACTTTACAAAAAGCAGAAAGAGCAATGAATTCCAGGAAATATTTGATAAGAAAGAAAGACCAAGAAGTTTCACAGTCAATTTCTCCTCAAGAGCCTTTGAGATTTACACAAAGCAGTCACAGGGAGCTTCCATGCACCAACGACAAAAGATGTTCTCTCCTGCCTCCGTCGCCTAGACGCTAAGCAAAGCTATCTTCACTTGAAGATATATTGGATTTGTAGTAACTTATACTTGAGTGTAACATAGCAACGAATAATAACACTGGAAGATGAAATTGTTTGCGCATCGTGTTGCGTATATGTACAGTGAAGTCTGACGTTTTGATCAACTGCCTGTCTTGTGTATATATTTTAGAAGACGTCATAGTCACGGTATACATACTTAAAGTAGTATAAACATAATTTTGTTTCACTCAAAAAGTCGGTGTTAAAAGGTTGCCACGGTTGTAATTCATATGTACTCTTTCTCTCCTCAATTACACCGGAACACGAAGTTAATCAGATACATCTCTGCCTATTCACCAGGAAATAATGGAAATAGTACGTTCAACCTTATTTTCACTTGTTTGAGAATTTTAGCTTCTAATATTAAGGAGAGTTTAGAAGAAAAAAACAAGTCTTTATGAAATAGACTGAGTAGACAGTTAGGTTGCAGAATAAAGAATGTTGGATATCCACGACTGGAATTTAGTGGACAAGTCAAGCATAGGCTGAAGTTTATCTGCACCCAATATAGTTGGATTGCAGAAAGATTTGTGAATTTTTGGAGATCTCTCTGTACCAGTCTTATTCTCTCTCCCCCCCCCCTCTCTCTCTCTCTCTCTCTCTCTCTCTCTCTCTCTCTCTTTCTCGCTGACTCCCTTCCTTTCTGTCTTTGAAAGAGTGGTTAATATTTCATATGCCTGTTTATGAATGAATGCGAATGCTTCTTTTTTTTTGTTAAGTTCTCTTTTCTGATTGGCTAAAACAATCACGGAATCTACCAATCGGATTATTCGATGTTGTCAGCCAAAATAGCAACTGACAAGAACCATGATGACAATAATTCATCATCCTTCTTCAATTACAAGAAAAACCCAAAGAATCAGCCAATTCTTTTCACATCCGCCGATGAGCTTTTAGCTTCTTTTTTTGTTTTGTTTTGGTTTTTTTGTCTTGTTTTTTCCTCTACGTTTTTTTCTTCTTTTTTTTCTTCTTGTTCGTAGAACATATGAGCGTTTCCTGCCGACGAGTCTGTGTCGTCAGCTGCAACCGGAAATGACGTAATTTGCACATTACGATACATATAACAAATCTTAGAAGAAATGAAGCTTATGTGCTCAGTAGTTCTAGGGAATCATCATGTAGAAGTGAAAGTTGAAAAAAAGAGACATGATCTGCTCAAACTCAGGTATGAGTTTCAAGTCGAACTTTGCCTCCGCCGCCATGTCATAAAACAATACGAAAATGCAGAAAATAACTTGTAAAAGTGAAAGTTGAAAAAAAGAGACATGATCTGCTCAAACTCAGGTATGAGTTTCAAGTCGAACTTTGCCTCCGCCGCCATGTCATAAAACAATACGAAAAATGCAGAAAATAACTTGTAAAAGTGAAAGTTGAAAAAAAGAGACATGATCTGCTCAAACTCAGGTATGAGTTTCAAGTCGAACTTTGCCTCCGCCGCCATGTCATAAAACAATACGAAAAATGCAGAAAATAACTTGTAAAAGTGAAAGTTGAAAAAAAGAGACATGATCTGCTCAAACTCAGGTATGAGTTTCAAGTCGAACTTTGCCTCCGCCGCCATGTCATAAAACAATACGAAAAATGCAGAAAATAACTTGTAAAAGTGAAAGTTGAAAAAAAGAGACATGATCTGCTCAAACTCAGGTATGAGTTTCAAGTCGAACTTTGCCTCCGCCGCCATGTCATAAAACAATACGAAAAATGCAGAAAATAACTTGTAAAAGTGAAAGTTGAAAAAAAGAGACATGATCTGCTCAAACTCAGGTATGAGTTTCAAGTCGAACTTTGCCTCCGCCGCCATGTCATAAAACAATACGAAAAATGCAGAAAATAACTTGTAAAAGTGAAAGATGAAAAAAGAAAAAAACGCGCGCAAACACACAAAAAATCAAAAGTCCGACCCCCAAATTGTGTTAACAATTCTCCAAAACACGACGACGTCAACCCTAATCCTAACCCTAAGTCTCGTCAATCAAATTTCTTTCTCCTTTTCTCGCTTAACACTCAATGTATCGTAATGTTATCGTCACTGTATTTACTTCTTTCTCACCGCAGGAAGATGTGGCACAAGGCCGGAAGGTGGGGAGCATCAAGCCAGCGCCCCTAAAGAAGGAGCACTCTGACCATTTAAAAATTGCGTGGGAGCCCCATCGGCATTCACCTATCGGGGCGCCTCGGGCAGTAAGCAGTAAACTTAATCCACCCTAAAGAGTGGCGGCAAAGCCTGGGAGGGGTATATTAAATATTTATGTATTTTTCTTAAAATACACAACACGAAAAATAGAATCTACTGTGTTTATTAAAACATACTGTAGAAAAAAAGACGCACCCTATAAGATGTTTTATTTTATTATGCATGTTGCCCTCGTGGGGAGGCAAGTAAATAGTGACACGAAAACATTTAAGAACGAGAATTCTGCAATGTTTCGTTTGATTATTAAAAAAGTTTTGTAAATAAAAAAAACGCATCCTACATTAAAAATAAATATTTCTGTCTTAAAATAAATCCTTTCCTATATTAAAAAGCGAGTTTTTGACGAAAACCCCAAACATACAACGTTATTCATCGTTTGTTTCCAAAAACCGGTATGGTCAACCGGTGTAGACCGAATTTTGTCTCTTTTCATCTTTTCAATTTCCAGGGTCCTTATTCTTTATATGGTCCCTAATATCTATTATTAACATTTCACAAAATCGGAGGTATTTAAATTCTCACGAAGGGTTTCCAGTCCTTCTTTGTCCTCCTTGCATGAAACTAAATTAAACTATATATAGCAACATTACCCACCCTTAAAAATAGGAGATGTGTTCCAAAATTCATAAAGATCGGCTAATTAGTTTAGGGGTGAATCCTATACATAGAAATTAATATGGATATACAGATACCTTACTTTATATAGATGCACCCCCCAAATGTTAAAGTTTACAAAAGTAATAATGTGCCCATGTTATTCATCGTGTTACCGAGAATAGATATTCCAAAATTCATAATGATCGGTTAATTAGTTTAGGAGTTTATCTTGTTTATATGTATTATACACTTAAATATTTCATGGGTTTGTGGATTGAGTGGAAGGAAATATATTTTATAAAAATGATAATTTTGAAATATGATGATTGGTTTATAATACATTACATTAAGCGATGTCGCTCCTTAATAATAATCATAAATATATTTTATAATAATAATAATTTACTTGGAAATTTAAGAAAAATTCAATTGACTCAATTAATTATATTTTTAGTTTTTGCTATGGTTTGCTATTTTCAATATTTCAACATGCGTCGGCTGCTTTTCCATGTTCTGGATAGAAAAAACGTAAAAAAAAATATGTCTCTGTATGGAAAAATAAAAACGATTGGGAAAACGAAATTAAGCTAAAGAGAGGCAATCTGAAAGGAACAAAATAAATTGTCAAAGGGAAACAATTGTGTAAATTTCTTTAATTTAAAAATATTTCTGATTCTCGTAAAAGTATTTATATTCAAAAAAGATTATAAACTTAGCTGAACATACTAATATATCTTCCTAGCAGCGAAATACAAGTAAACCTTACAGAAGGAAACAACGTGTTTGGTTCAACCCATCTTTAAAGTCATAACTTAAGAACTAATATACCCAGAAAATTCTTTGAAATAATTGAAAACTGCTTCAAGCCAACACATGAATATAGCCCTATACTAAATAAAAATTGAATAAATTTGTCTTATTCAACCATGTTTAATATAGCTGTAATAATAATTAGCCTTATTACTGTAATGAGAATTCGCAGCATTATTAAATGGTGAAGCAAACGCGTCCTACGAATTGCATAAAACGTGTGTCTCTCCCTCTCTTCCCCCCTCTCTCTCTCTCTCTCTCTCTATCTATCTATCTCTCTATCTATCTATCTCTCTCTCTCTCTCTCTCTCTATATATATATATATATATATATATATATATATATATATATATATATATAAATTTATTTCTATCTATCCTTTTTGATGGATAACTCTATGTTTTATACTATATCTTTTTGATAAATAAATTGCCAGAAAACGAATATAAAATATAAATCTCAGAAAATGTTTTATATTTATTCAGCAAAATTATTTCGCACGTCATTTGCAATATCCCATTTTAACAACCGAAGCGATTTCGTTGGATAATCATATTTGATGAGTAACAAACAGAAATTAACAGTGAATCTTTTGAGAGTTTCTATTACTGAAATATTTTTTGGGTCGAATAGAATACGTAATCAATGAAAACGATTGGAATTTTTGTATCTAAAAACTACATAAAGCAAATTTCTGCATTTCACTGGCTAGGCAGAATCAAATATCGATTTGCTAGATGCACTCCTATTTGGGTCTAACTTCGAGAATCAGACGGATTTTTCTTCATATATATAAAGTTAATATTTATTTTTGTATTATAAAAATCGATATGTTAACAGAAAATACAAATAAATTTCAATTTTTCAACGAATCTAAAGATACCATTCAAATTTTACTTCAATTTCATCTGGGGTCACTAGGAGCAATTATCGGTTAGATCTATAAAAAAAACTGTAATATATTGAAACATAAAGAAACAAAATCTATCTTAAATTGATTTTCTTCGTTGCATAAAACAAAAATAATAATATTAAACAAAAAATATCTCAGCAATGACAGTTTTTTGTATTACATGACCTCATATTGGATATATATATATATATATATATATATATATATATATATATATATATATATATATATATATATATATATTATACACGCGTCGTTGAAGACCACGGAGTTTTTTTCTTCGCTATCTTTCTTGGACAATCCCAGATTAGAAAATTTAAAACCCAAAATCATCAATTTATCCACAAACACATTTACAAAGGAGGAAATAGAAATAGTAAAATTAGGCCTCAAATTCTGCCCAACTCCCAAAAGTAATATCACGGAACTGAGAAAGGACCTTAAAGAATTTGAACGCAAATTTAGACTAATAGAAACACTAAACAAAACAGATGATTCATTAGTGAGAAACAAATCAACATATTTCCCTAACAAACACAACAATACGAAAAAACTAAATACCTACTTTGAAAACCTCTGGAACATCAACCCCCAGAGTAAAACTAAACCTACCAATAACCTAACATCTAAACAAAACCAAGCACTAGATAACATCGTAAATAATAATAACATAATTATAAAAGAAGCTGACAAAGGCAGTGCAGTAGTCATCATGGACAAACATTACTATAAATCGAAAATTATAGATGTACTAGAAAACAATGATTACTACAAATCAATTAGCACCAACATTGATAACAACACCATTTCAAAAATCACAAAACTTTGCACAACATACAATAATATACTAACAAAGAAAGAAAACGATTTCCTAACAAACTTCATGATTAAAACAAACAACTTCTACGGACTACGTAAGATACATAAATAAAATGAGATAAGAAATGCCATCAATAGACAGAAATCAGAATATATTATTGTCCCGAGTCCCAGTGACCTTACATTTAAACCCATCATGCCCAACAAGCAGACTGAGTAACTTAATTGACATATTAATACAACCATTCACAGATCAAGTAAAGAGCTACATAAGAGACGATATACACTTCCTAGGCTCCTTACCACAAATAGTAAATCCCGGGACTAAATTAGTTATATTTGACATCAGCAGCTTATATAGCAACATACCTCATGACTTAGGTAAACAGGCAATATCACACTGGATGGACAAACACCCACAAATACTACACCACAGATTCACCAAACAATTCATCTTCGACAGCATAGACATTATTCTCAACAATAACTCCTTTGAATTTAATAACAAAAACTACATCCAGATTCTAGGTACAGAAATGGGAACCAAAATGGCACCAACATATGCCACCCTAACACTGGCCTACCTAGAGAAGATCTTGTATGAAAAGATAGAAGAAATATATGGACAGAATATTCAAAATCTCTTCATAAAATCTTGGAAAAGATATCTGGATGATTGTTTTATCCTCTGGAAATCCACATGGAGGGACATCAAAAAATTACACAGCATACTACAAAACCTACACCCAAGATTAAATTCACCATTGAACATAGTCAAACAGAACTACCCTTCCTAGATGTACTAATCAAAATTAAAAATACTATCTCCATTTTAGAAGCCATCACCCCAAAAGCTGCCTAAAATCTATACCTACTCCCTACCACGCAGGATCTGTACTATAGTCAGTGACAAAGACCTCCGAATTGTCCGACTGAAGGAACTACGGAAAACTTTAACAAGAAGAGGATACCCGCTACAAATAATACACAAAGGTATAGAACTAGCAGAAAACATTTCATTAGAACAATTACGAATCCCCAAAAAACGAAACAGAGAACAAATATTAGCATGCATCTCTACACACAACAAAAACAATCCAGAATTATTCCCAGAAATAAAAGAAACCTAACCCTACTCAACCAAAACAACAAACTAAACAACATATTAAAAACAACGAAAATAATAAAAAGCAAACGCCAACCAAAAAACCTCAAACAAATTTTAACCTCATCCAAACTCAACCAACACACAATACAAGGGTTCACAAAATGCAACAAGGAAAGATGTGGAGTTTGTGACATAATGATAGAGGGGAACTCATATACATTTAAAAACCCAACAACATGTAATGAAGCTTATATAGGTGCGACCAAAACATTTAATAATAGAGTATCTTTACATAAAAGCAACATTAAAATCAAAGAAAATCGTAAATTATTCGTCTCCCAACATGTACACTCATGCAGCAGAGGAAAATTTAAAATAATGCCAATTTTCTAAAGCCAAGATTACACCTACTTACTAACGCAAGAAAAAAACTTCATACTTAAATTCAATCCAGCATTGAACAGATCATAACTCAAACTACACACAATACGAACCACACTTCTATCAACCTTTCTCTACCTCTCTCTATCAATCTATCTAACCATACGCCTGTGTGTGTGTGTGCGCGCATATGTGTGAGTGCGCGCATATGTGTGTGGGGGGTGTATGTGTCGCTCACATTTAGAACTGATCACACACGTGCGCACGCACACACCACACACACACACACACACACACACACACACGGGCACAACAGCCAATTTGGATACAGGGCAATAAAAAGTAATACATTTCAAAAGAAAATCTATGCACCCCAAGAGAAATGGAGATGACCGATAAAATAATGGTCAAAATAACACATACTTAATAAACACACACGACTTTGACCAAGAGAAGCAGGAAAAAAGGAAAAATAAAAAATAAAAGATATAAAATTATCAAAACACATACACACACACTAGCAAACCCACACATGCGCAAAAACGCCAAACAATAACACATTTCCTCAAATGAAACAACACCTTTTCAAATCGAAAGACATTTCTTCAAATGGATTTACATATCTAATGAAAGCGGACCACCGCTTGAAACGCGTTATATAAAATGATAAAATGATGAAATAACAAAATAATAAATAAATGTTGAAAAAAACATTTTACAAATGTTGGTTGCCTTACTCCTTTACATATATACTTTTCTCTCGTTGGAACTGCACTAATACTGCACTACCCTCTTATATATATATATATATATATATATATATAAGAAGAAGAACACTATTCCACTGGGGTTGCAATGAAGATAATGAATGGTGGCAGGGGTTCTATATTGAGTTTCTTGCTTTCTGGAGATGGCAACCAAAATTCAAACTGAATGACGTCAGAACTGGCAAATGCTGCAAGGTTATTTATTTATTTATTTTTATTTTGCTGTTCGTTTATATGCTGCCTTCTTCGTCGCCAACAACCCACCCGTAAACGTGAAAGTTATTCGCGTAGAGTTCAGATTATGAACTAGAGAAGCGTCTTGTTGGTGTTGCATTCAATCATATTAATGTTCAACGACGTCTCGTTGAATAACACATATCAAACACAAAATGGCAATAAGAGTTGTCTTCCCTTAAAAAAGTACGGAAATAGAATTACAACTGACCTCTTCTCCTTCGTCGAGGTCATCGGTAAAATTCGGCTGACGGACAAACAATAGAAATTACATTTTTTTGTCCAGTCTTTTGGCTAGAATCAATTTATAAATGGATAATACAAAGATCAAGAATTATATTAGATCTTATAGAGACACAGTTAAGCTCAATATAATGGATAGAGCATTTATATACATTTTATAAGGTAGTAAACTTTTAAACTATACACATTTTATACACTTCATCACTTTATTATCCATATATATATATATATATATATATATATATATATATATATATATATACATTAATTTTTTTAAATGAACTTAAAAGCTATTAGGAGTACTCAATTCATTATTTAATCTAATTTATAATGTTATTTATAAAAGCTCAAATTTGCATTGAGATCTTTTGAAAAAACATTGGTTTAAAGTTCAATATATTTGAATTCATTTATATATATATATATATATATATATATATATATATATATATATATATAGAGAGAGAGAGAGAGAGAGAGAGAGAGAGAGAGAGAGAGAGAGAGAGAGAAAGATTCAGAGTCAGACAAATCTTTTTGACTAACGTGGAGTCATAATACACAATAGAATAATATAGTTATACAGATATAAGTATATATAAAATATAGGCATTTTAGAAAACCCCAATTACCGCAGATATTTATACCAGCTCAATGGTTGATTGTTATATCAACCAGAGCTATTATAAGGTTAGTTGAGATCAATATAATTTAAACATTGTTCCAAGAGGTCCCTCACTGTCAACCAAGCTCCAGCCTCTGTCCCATCGCCGCAATGTAGCATCCTTGTGCTTGTTTTACAAATACTTCAATGAATTATGCTCCGATGAATTGGCTACTCTGGTGTCCCCTCGACGTAAATTCACTAGACTAACTCGACAATCAACTAAATCTCATTCATTCACTGTGGAGGTCTCCAGATGTCGGAGAGCCTTCTACTCAAATAGCTTCTTTCCTCGTGCTGCTGGCCCCTGGTACTCCCTCCCTGCCCCCTGTTTCCTCGACAGTACTGACATGCAGATATTTAAAATTAATGTAAACAGACATCTCGCTGCGCAGATCCCAGTTTAGGTTGACCTCCCCCCAACCTTCTCCCCTTTTCTTTCTTCTCAGTAGCCCCTTACGTCTACAGTGGCGGCCTGCCTTGTTTGGGGTGAACTACGTTAAAAAAAATTCAAAACCAACTACCATCCGGCGTACGATCGTTTCCAAGACTTTTTTTGGAAATATTTTATTGTTCATTATTTTTGATAATTCCAAAACGTCGCTTCGTCAGCGCCTTTTATAACATTACATACAGATTAATTATCATTTCTAGGTTTTCGCAGCAGCTGTAGGATAGTTTTAGGTTATTTTTCTTGAATATTTTATTTAGGGGATTGGTTACGGGGAATTGTTTTTCAATCAGATTTAGGAATTGTTTGCCCAGTTTAGTTTTTAGCATCTGGTTATAGGGCGGGGTATAGTAGATTATATTTCTTTTTCTTTTATTTTTAATTTTGTTGTAATTATTAGTGTCCTGTTTTTTTATATTTAATTTCGGTATTATGGTAACCACTATTTTTTAGAGCTGTATTGTAAATGTTGATTGATTTTTTAAAAAACACTTTCGTTGCTAGAATTGTTGATAAGCTTACGTTCGATAGAATTCGGGATATGTTTTATGCCTGATGGGGGGTGATTAAAAATAACCTAAAACTATCCTACAGCTGCTGCGAAAACCTAGAAATGATAAGTAAGGCACACAATAACAAAATACTAAAAGAGAACAACAGAGAGGGAAAAAATAACAAATTACATAAAAAAAAGCGGAAAACATAACAAAAATAACACTAAGAACAAAAATATAAACAATACAAATAGAAATAAACAAAACACTAATAGTAACCACCCGAATAGAAATGAAAAAGTTAGCAATACAGAGAAAAAATGTAACTACATAAATCGTACACTTTGTCCACTACAAAATAAATGCCTAACCAAAAGTATTGTATACCAAGCAACAATATTTGCCAAGGAAATACCAAATAACAAGAAATACTACGTTGGTATGACCTCCCTAGATTTTAAAACCAGATATTATGACCACAAAAGCACATTTAAAAACAGATAACGTCGAATAAAAACAGCACTAACAAACGACTATTAGGAGCTCAAAGAAAATGGACACTCACCAATAATTGAATGGAAAATAATACAACAGGCCAGTACATGTAGAAATTTAGACGACCCGTGTAGATTATGCCCGAATGAAAAATTTGAAATCCTAAATTTTAAAGATCCCCGAAATCAATTAAACTGTAGAAGTGAGATAGCAAACAGCTGCTTACACAGAAATAAATTTACACTAGGCTTACGATAAATAAATAGATAAATAAATTAATTAATTAATTAATTTAAAAAAAAAACATAACGATTTAAAAATTAAAACCTAAAATAGAAATACAAGGAACCACGTGTTAAAATAAATTCACCCATTATATTGACACAACAAAGGAAACAGGATATAGGCCAAATCTATAGAAAACAGAACAATAGAACAGGATATAAGAGGTAACACCAACAAGACCTTTGTTGGCGGGAAGCCCAACAATTGGCTGAGAGAAAAACAAAGAATCTGATTGGTTAACTAGCTAGCCGTGTATATAAAAACACTCGGCAAAAATAACTCCATGCATTTTAGCCTGAAGATTCCCCCCGAGGATGAAACGCGAGAGCCTCTGTGTAGCTTAATTGCCATAAATATATTTTCATAGCTTACTACCTAGCTCTACTTACGTATCGAGCACTGTTGAAGTAAATACTGAAAATTGATACATAAAAAAGTATATCTCCTTATAAAATTTTATGTGGATACATGAAATAATAATAATAATAATAATAATAATAATAATAATAATAATAATAATAATAATAATAATAATAATAATAATAATAATAATAATAATAAATATATATATATATAAATTATTTTTTATTTGTTTTATATAAATTTTATAGCATAAATGAATTGTTATAGCTCAATAGCGTAAGGCCAGAGCTCTGTTATGTATTTTTTATTCAATTTTATATCATATCCAATGTTTTGAAAGACAGATGCCCATATTTCACAGAATATATTTTCTTATTTAGCATACAATTATTTCGACATACACCAAGATATATGTAAATGCTCTTAATTATTTTCCTTGTTTGTCATGGTTCTTTATATAATCAGCACTGCGGATAACCACACCAAGAAATAAATTAATAGGAGCATTTTACATATATCTTGGTGTCTGCCGAAACAATTTGCTAAATAAGAAAATAAACTGTATATATATATATATATATATATATATATATATATATATATATATATATATATATATATGAGGTTCATGTAGTTTGCTTGAAGCATTGTTTATTAGTATAATAGGAATGTTATACTTAGAAGGCAATACAATGCAGAGGTGTGACGGATAGACACAAGTTGGAGCAAATAAGTAAATAAGGGTGAAATTATTTAATTTGTTCCACATTTCTTTAGATATATATATATATATATATATATATATATATATATATATATATATATATATATATATATATATATATATATATAGTGTGTGTGTGTGTTCGATCCGTGATGCGTAGAGGAATTTTGATAGGGAATCTTGAGTAAGAGAGCTCAATACAATACAAAGCAAGAATAGAGTGTAATAATTTGATACGGTATAGTTAAATTACAATCGTTAGTAAATTAACAGATTGTAATAATCTATAAGTAAAACATTATCATTATACTTAATTTAATACTATTTTAGTTATTGAGTAACATTTAAAATTAAAATTAAAGTTTCTTACTTCAATAATAACACGGGATGTTGGAAACAACTGTTCTACGCCCATAAAAACTCTTTCTTACATCCATTGCTGGAGAAAAGACTGAATTGACTAAGCACTGGTAGATGGCTAAGAATGAGAACCTTACGTCGGTGGTCTGCTGGTCAATTAAATGCAATTGCAACATCCCTAGAGGGTAAAGTTAGGATACTTAAACATGAGCATAATAATATATTGATAGCTAGATGTAGACACAGACATAAATTTAAGATAATCAGCCTATGCGGACATCCTTGATCTCAATACGGTTTTATAATATAAGTAACTCTACAAGATCAGCAATTGAATCGAGGGCTCCCATGGCGACATCAACGAATTCCTTACCGTTTTTATAAGTACTGTCCGTCTACACTTCGTAAAAATATCAATTTTTGTAAAGATATCGGTGTAGATCCCTGAAAAATCTATTACTGAATCGAATAGCTTCTTGGTGCTAAATGGATAGAAATATACGATGTTGACATCACTGACACCATGAAATTTCGATCGCTATCTTTATCCACTGTTTCAGGTGTAATCTATCCTTTGATCTTTTGGTTAATATTTTCTATGATAACTTTGCTAATTCTACAATTTTAGATTTGATAGGTTTAATCAGACCTGTAGGCTTTGTATTACAGTCTATTGTAAGTCCCTTTAAAATGATATAGGCATTTTTATGTATTTCTTCTAACGTATTATCATCATTTCTATGATGTTCTTAGCTTCATTTAATATATAAAAGTAAGTCGGTCTATTTCTCGTAGACAGCAATAGTATTGTCTGACAAATCGATAGCAAATTTGTCCTTTTTCATTCAACCATGTTCTTTACAATAACACATTGTGTTTCGCTTTAGTTTCTTTCAAAAATACTTATTCAGGCTAGGAATATTTTTTAATGGAGGCATGTTTCACTGATGATTTAAATAGCTGCAGCTCAGATCATTAATATTTTTTACATTGCTCCATTTTTCTCATCTTTGCGATAAATACTTACATTTGCTTGAATTAAATATTAAACTATTTAGTTTTTACTATTACTTGCATATAATAATAAAAGGTACAATAATTTGTTTGCGGAAACCTTTATATCAACCAGAAATAATTATAGTCTCATGACAATTTGGTTACATTAATATTAATAATCGAATAACAATCAATTTAACTAACTTTCATATTTATATTAACAGACAATATAAACATATTTGGGAAAGCAAAAAAAACTTACGTTAAATACAAGCTTGCTTTACACAACACAATATATACAGAGAATGAGGTAGATTTTTTCTCTTTATATTTAAAAGTGTTCGCAACAAATTTCTCGACGCGGGCAAAGCCGGATCGGGACAGCTAGTTGTTAATGTTATCCACGTCAGATAAAAATGATCGGTCTTATCTGCTTTCACCAGAATTCCTCTCGATGTGTTGATCTTTTTTACATCATCTTTTTAAAGATTTGTGGAAAAACTTGTTTATGAGATTCAATGTTTTTAATGATGTTGAACAGATCTGTTTCAAACCCAGTCAGTAGATCATCATGTGAGACGCTTCCCCGGGAGTTGAATGTAAAATTATCTATGGTACATTTATTTCCCTGGTTATTAAAGAAGAAGGAAGGAACAGAAGAAAGTAGAGAATGAGGAGGAGGAGGGGGAGAAGGATGCAAAGAAGGAGGAGAATGCACAGAAGAAGACACAGAAGAAGGCGCAAAAAAATCAAAAGCAGAAAGAACTAGAAGAAGAAGAAGAAGAAGAAGAAGAAGAAGAAGAAGAAGAAGAAGAAGAAGAAGAAGAAGAAGAAGAAAGGGGGGGATGATAAGAAGGCACAGAAGAAGACGGAAAAGAATCAAAGAAGAAAATAATAAGAAAACGCAGAAGAAGAAAATAGAAGAAGGGAGAGGTGAGGGGAGAATAGGGAGGAGAAGGCGCACAAGAATTAAAAGAAGAAGAAAGTAATAATTAGAAGAAGAAGAAGAAGAAGAAGAAGAAGAAGAAGAAGAAGAAGAAGAAGAAGAAGAAGAAAGCTTTTTGTTCCAATATTTCTCAGCGTGTAGTTGTTATTATCCAGGATTGGAATGTTTATCACAGAATTCCCCAAACATACCTTTTCCCCATTTTCAGGAAAACAAACTGCATAAAAGTGCACGACTATTTTTTAGTCACTAGAAATAGTATAAAACTAATAACAATGCGCCCAACAACAATTTAATATAATACAATATAAAGTTAGTATTTAATTATATTTAATCTAATACTGCTCAAAGTTTTGGAATTTTTAAGCTGAGGATTTATAATCTGGATTCTTTGCATAATTCGGACTACTATTCTCATCTTGCGTGTGATTCTCACAACGTTTCGACCGATGTAACCTCCGACCTTCTTCAATTGCATTTTATCGAACTCAAAATTTTTTATGTCGAAATCATGAATCTGTACGGAATTTCGAACGGAACCCTTATTCAATCCACGTGGGTAGATTCTTCTCGTCCCATCGGCCATGACCGGTTATAAATGTTAATTAAGTAATTTTAATTTTATTCTTTGTTAGTATCACCTGTAGTGAGGATTGAACGTCCAACCTCCAGAAGACTGTCACTTAGAACTGATTGTAACTTAACACCTTTATCCGTGGCGCAACATACATACATATGCTAGCTAGCCGTTGAGCCAAAGTTGGAGGTCTTGTTTTTTATCTTGCCGGGAGATAGACATCCTCCCCACCAGTCAAGCACAAGACAAACTCGATGAATGACCTGATTTAGTCGCTGATGTGACAGGTAGTAATAGGTTATATGGTACCAGTAACCATGGGTCATTGTCTGTAATTAATTTGGCGGTTATTTTTTTTTTATTAATTACAGTAGGGTATATGTGTGCGTGCACGTGTGTGTGGTCGTCAACTTAGATGACTTTTAGCAGACTCTTTCACCTTGTTTACACCTGACCGTCATCTTTGGTCCAACTTTTATCTGTACGTGAAACTTTTGACTGACATTTGTAGACAGATATACTTTGAACTTGGCTATTTCGAAACATGAAAATGCTGTCTGTACTCGTATGTTTAGACGAGTCGTTCTTCAGCGTTCTTCAAATTCCCTGTAATAAACTTTATTCTCGAACAAGTAAATATTGTTTGCTAAATAAATAAAGTCAGATAAAGAATTCGCAGTTGTCATTCAGCAAGAACTAGAAATGAAAGCTTCCCGATTGGCTAAAGTCGATCTGCCAACTGGAGCACCACGGCCAAAGAAACGGCTGCCTCTGGTGCCAAACAAGGACTGGTATTCTTAAAGCTGCAGACACTCAATCTGTGAGTTTTGCGACGAAATTGCTATTTGAAAATATAGCGTGACAGAACGGATAGAGATTCATGTACAGATTTGGTGACCAAATTAAAAAATAATTTTAAACGTAAGTGCGGCATATCAAAGAAAATGCTATTTGAAACTTAAGCGTGACAGACCGAATAAAATGCTATTTCAAGCGCAAGCGTGACAAACCAACAATGGTACTTTTTTATATAAGCGTTACAGACGCACAGAACATCTCATTATAATAAGTGGACTCACCTAAACATGCTACTTCAAACTTACGCGTAGCAGACAAAAAGAAAATATGACAAACTTAATCGTGACAGACGAACGAGAATTCTATTTCAAAATTAATCATCACAGATTAAAGAAAATTATATTTCAAACTAAAGCGTGACAGACAAAAGTAAATGTAATTTCAGATTAAAGCGTGACCGACAAGCAAAAATGATATTTCAAACTCGAGCGTGACAGATAAAAAAAATGCTTTTTAAAACAAATGCATTACAGACCAAAGAAAATGCTATTTCAAGCTGAAATGTGACTGACAAACATAAATGCTTTTTTCAAACTTAAGCGTGACAGTCCAAAGAAAATGTTTTTTTTAACTTAAGCGTGACAAACAAAATCAAATGCTATTTCAAACTTAAGCGTCACAGTGCAAAGAAAATACTAATTAAAACTAAACATACGTGCAACAGACAAAAAGAACATATGACAAATATAAGCGTGACAGACCAAAGAAAATAAGATTTCAAACGTAACCGTGACAAACCAACGAGAATTTTTTTTACAACTTAAGCATCACGGATTAAAGAAAATGTTATTTCAAACTGAAGCATGACAGCCCGAATAATTTTTTTTTAACTGAAGCCTGACAGACAAACAAGTATTCTATTTCAAACTGAAGCGTGACAGACCAAAGAAAATACTATTTAAAACTAAAGCGTGACAGGTAGAAACAAAAATAATTTCAGAGTGAAGCGTGCGACAAACAAAAATGATATTTCAAACTGAAACGTGACAGACCAAAGAAAATGATATTTTAAACTAGTGTGTGACAGACCAAAGAAAATGCTTTTCAAAACTGAAGCATGAGCGGCTAAAGAAAATGCAATTTCAAACTCGTGTGTGACAGACCGACTCACCGACGGACAACGTTTCACATAGAGAGACGAGGACGCCTCTAACAAATGAAACTGCCTTTTCTTCTGTCCAAACACAAACGCCTCCATTGTGGTCTTTTTATCGTTCGCTTCCCAGTCATCGCGACGCCTCGACCCTTTGACTCGCACATTTTGACAGATTTTACATTTCACTAGAAGAGTCTCGTATCTTGGGTCCACTTCTTAGCACCGCTTATAGCTATTCTGATATGAGACGCCTATGTTCGTCCAGAATTCCGTTTTTATGTTTGTTAACTACTTGTTAACTATCAGACATAGGAACGTGACATTTGCTATGCATGATCTTCAACCATAGGTAGATTCTCTTAAGGAGATCACAAGCTACAGGGTTAGAGTTAGGGTTAGGGTTAGGGTATACAGATCTTGGGTACATAAGAAAAAATACATGTGTATATATTTAAGAAATAAAAACAACTCAAAACCATTATTTAACTAGCATCTTTTTCTTTAATAGAAACCATACATCATTATGATCATCCATCGGTACCTTCGGTTTCACAGAAACACTGGAAACTCAATACACAGGGTTAAAGATACCAAATGTGAGTTTCCAGTGTTTCCGTGAAACCGAAGGTACCGATGGATGATCATAATAATGTAAAATGCCCATTTAAAAATATATGCTCTTGCACAAGTAATTGAGGATTCTAGTTATTTCACCTAGAATACTATATACAGTAACCCCCCCCCCCCGCTATTAGCGGTTTCACAAATTCGCAGATGTTCAGCATAAGCATCGACTTAACATTTTCTTCATAAATTCAGTAGAACTTACAAATAGGATAATCATTTAAGGCCAACTAAGGGCAATATGACAACAACAAAAAATTAAAAACGCTAATTATTCGCTAGGATTCATATTAAATGCGGTTCATACAAAAACATTGGCATTCCAAATTTTCGCGAATTTTATAGGAAACTGAAATATAAAAAAATAAACCAACCTACTTGCAATCAGAAAAGGCTAATCTACGCTAATTTGGTGGCTTTCATGCAAAAAAAAAACAAACACATGCTAATGCACAAAAATATGATTTTTATTCAACTTTGAGGTACCAAAATCTATTCATGGATTTTCGCTATTCGCGGGTGTGTCTGGAACGTAACCCCTGTATATAGTTTAGTCTTTTAGATCCAGTGAAATTTTATGGGGAGTGGTTCACTAAGAGGCCTGACTCACATCTCCATATCCCCAACGAAACCAAAAATTGCCATTGTATATTAAAACAAAATGAGTGTCCATTGGAAGGAAACTGCAACTTAAAAAACATTGTATACAAAGCAAACATATTTCCGAGGGAGGACACCACTAACAAAAAATATCGGTATATCCGCGGGCAGATGGAATCAACGTTTTTACAATCTTAAACATTCTTTCTCTACTCCAGTACTAAATAAAACGACATTGTCGAAACATTTTGGTCATTAAAGAAAATGAATCTTACACTGGTTGTTTCCGTGTCGATTTTCTGCGGATCCAACACACCCAGAAGCTTCAGAGATGTAATTTAGGCTTAGAAAACAAATTAAGATACTTAAGTACGAACATAATAACATGCTTAACCAAAGGAGTGAATTACTCTCTAAATGTAGACACAGACACAAAATTAAGATAACTAACCGATAAGAGCACCTAAGTATCCCTCATAGTTAACCTCAACTATAATCTAGAATATACATTATATACCATTAGATAAACTTACAATAGCAGTATATATAATAATATAGACAATGAGACATATAGAATGTGTTGGCCTTTAATTGAGAATAACCTACATTGCATAACATGAGAATTAGCTGAAAGACTTAACCAATCAAAATCTAGCATTCATAAAACTTGAGGACACCAATCGATACGATGTTTGAGTACCGCGTGATTTGAGTGAAAAGAACCTTTTTGAATCGCATTTCTTTCTGTGATTTGCTTCATAAACGGAATGAAAATGCACCCTTTTAAAGGAAATTGTGACAAGCAATGAGAAATGGATCATTTGCCGTAATCTTGTGAGAAAACGATCGTGGGCTAAGCGAGATTAGCCAACCTCAAAATCCTAAGAAAATTATGCTTTGTGTCTGATGGGATTGGAAAGGAGTTCTGCAAAATACTGCTCACAACTGGATGAATTAAAAGCAGCAATAAAATAAAATGAACTAGAATACCAATGATTGGCCAACAGAAATAGTGTTGTATTCCATCAGGATAATGCCAGACCAAACATTTCTTGGGCAACCAGACAAAAATTGTTGCAGCTTGGCTGGGATGTATTACTCCTTATTCACCATTAAGAACACGCGTGGCAAGCTATAGTTTCACACTGCGTATTTACTGCGATATCACGTTCAAACAACGGTTCAAAGTTGATCATCGAGGTTAAGCAGTGTTCAGCTTGGTCAGTCAAATGGGGGATAAATATAGAATACCAGATGCCGTAGTTTAGGTAGTAAATGGTATGGATCCATCTTACTTTCCGCTAGCTATTGGTGAAAAAGTTGGGTAAATTAGATTCGCTAACCTTTGAGAGGGAAAACCCCGAAATAACGCCAGTCTTTCTCTGCTTATTCCAGCATTGATTCGGTCTCCTTGTCATTTGACTTAAGACATGCCGGACCAGTACAAGTACGGTTAGGAATTGTGCAACCCTTGCTCCACTATTGGCTTTAGATACGCGCGCATACCCATTCAGACAGAATGATGCTATGATATTCTTGCTAACTGGTGCCAAAATCTTGATCAACATTGTTTCTCCAAAGTCTGCTATGTTCTTTTATCTTCAATTCTTCATCGCATGCAAAAGTTTGGTAAAAACAACAAAAAAAACGTATATTTTTAAGATACGTCCGTTTACTCTGCGCGTTTAGCAATGAAAATGAAAATTACAAACAGAAGCGTATCTCTTCTTTTTGCCTACAGCCTCTTTTACACAAAAGATATGTTGCTAGCTTTTCTCTATTGAATTATTATGCTCATGGTAGGTGCTCGACTGAGCTCCAACCCTTGGCCCCTTGTAAAACATTCACAGGTAGAACTCGGTTAGCTACAGCAACAGCAAAGAATCCCCCCCCTCAACTTTTTCCCTCTCTCCTTCCTTCTTTCTCCCTTCCTCTCTCCCCCCCCCCTTTCTCTACCTCCCTCTCTCTACCTCCCTAATCCTAACCTCCCTCTCTCTACCTCCCTCTCTCTCCCTCTCTCTCACTTTCTCTCCCCCTTCCTCTCTCTACCTCCCTCTCTCTCCCTCCCTCTCTCTCTCCCTCCCTCTCTCTCTCTCCCTCTCTCTACCTCTCTCTCTATTTATCTCTCTGTACCCCCCCCCCAAAAAACGGAATTTCCATGAACAAAATTTATTTCCTAAAACATCTGGTGAACAAAATACCACGAAGCTGCCTTCCCAGCCGACTACAACATAGTCATCTTCAAATACTTGTTGAGCCGTCCTCTGGGATAATCAATTCGTCTTAGGCAACTTTCTGCCCATTCCATCCATTGTTCCTAATCCTCTCCTGGTGGCGATCATTGTCTAACTGACAATCTCTTTAACCCTTATCTTCAAGTGGCCACCGGGCCTTGATAAGCGGTGACCCATTAGTATATAAAAACGACAGACGGACAGACAGAGCCTCAAATAAATAGGCGAGGACGCAACTAAAGAGAAAAGAAAGGAAAAAAGACAAGAAAATGAACAAAATAAAAAGAAAGAAAGAAAGAAAAACGGTTTCAGCCGATTTTCCGTGCTTATAATAATCTTCAAAGTTCCAATTCAACACCTCCACCGGTACACCGATCTGTGTATGCGTGCACACGCGTGTGTCAGTGTGTGTGTGTGCGGAGGAGTTTTTGTTGTTGTTGGGGAGGGTGGTTCTGACATTCGTGGCTCGGGTTCAAATCTGAATGGAACAAATAAAACTAAAAATATCATAAAAGCTTTCCACACAGAAATCACTTCCGAGAACAATTTCTAATGTGATTCTCCGTTTTAATACTTGGTGGAGCCTGGGGTATTCATTAGAAGTGGGAATGTCGGATCAAATAGATTTGAGGCACCTCAGAATAGATAAAGAGGAAAAGGACACATTTTGTCTTAACTGCGCCTCTTTTTGATTTCGGTTCGCAGATTTATCATTTACAATAAAAAAGGGGTTTTATTTACAAAAAGTTTAACTAATGACCTAAAATACATAGTTTCATTTACAAGCACGTGTCTGTTCCTATTTACTTGCCTCCCCGCGAGGACTAGGTTAGACTCAAGGTCGGTAACCCATCACTTTTCCCGGATTCCCAACCTTCGTTGTTATCGGTCTGACTGCATTGATACAGAAACCCACGAAGACGTTTCGAACAGAAAAAGCCTTTACTTCCACACTTAAAGAGACAGAATTGATATATCGCAACGTGCAAGTAGTTACTCGAGTATCCTTAACAAGATAAGTTCTCGCGAAAGACGTATTCGCAAACATTGTAGAATACTACTTACCGTCAGGTGTAAAACATCACACAACCGTGCATCTTCTGGTGTAACCCATGTTTCGACTGTTGATTGAAAACCTCGTGGACGCTGGTTTGTTTTTATGAGTTTTATTTAAAACAGAACAAATGACAGAAAGCTGAATTGCGTTTTTACGAGAGAGAGAGAGAGAGAGAGGGGGGGGGAGAGAAAGAGGGGGGAGAATTGGGAGGAGAAATACCAATAATATACAGAAGACAAGCCGACTTTCAGCTACGTGTACGCCACCATCTAGCCGGAACACAACGTTTCTCTATCCGTTCAGTTTGGTGTCGGCAGGCTAAGAGACCGTACCGCTCTCTGACTAAAGTGACGTCATTTCTTGACTTCCGCTTTTAGGTCCTTCCACCTTTTATGGCGCCCTCCCACGCCCTTCACTTCGCTATCTAACAACATAACCTAACGTCCTTTCTGTACAATCATCACTTTTCTGTTGTGTGTATATCTTTATTGCTTGCGTAGTAAAATTGCTCTAAAATGATATACAATTGTTGTCGTTCCTTCTCAAAAAAGCTGTCATCGCCATATTTGTGTGTTCGGCGATTATCTACACGATTGTTACTACATTTTTACGTGGAAGAATCGAACTTTCTTTCGAGAATGAAATTAGCCTTCACAAAAGAGAAGTAAGCTAGTTACTATACGAAGATGGTTACTTGGGAATTAATGGGAATGTTTTAATTAGTGTTGAGATGATTAGTCAGAACCGGAATCAGGAATCGTAAAAATCGGATTCGGGGGTGGTATCGGAATCAGTATCGGAATAAGAAAAAATTTGTATCTATTTACCGATGCAAAAAACGATTCTTTTAATTGCTTTGTTTTTTGTTTGATTTGTTTAAAACTTATTTTGCCATTGCTCTTACTAATGATAACATGATAAATATGTATTGATTTTAAATTACCAGTTAAACTAAAACTATAGATCCCCAGACCTCACAAGTTTATTTTTACATTTCTGAAAATATATTACATGGGTTTTTACATTTCTGAAAACATATGCACATATTACATGGGGTTTTACATTTCTGAAAATATATGCACATATTACATGGGTTTTTACATTTCTGAAAGCATATGCACATATTACATGGGTTTTTACATTTCTGAAAACATATGCACATATTACATGAGTGTTTACATTTCTGAAAGCATATGCACATATTACATGAGTTTTTACTTTTCTGAAAACATATGCACATATTACATGGACTTTTACATTTCTGAAAACATATGCACATATTACATGAGTTTTTACATTTCTGAAACCATATGCACATATTACATGGGCTTTTACATTTCTGAAAACATATGCACATATTACATGGGCTTTTACATTTCTGAAAACATATGCACATATTACATGGGGTTTTACATTTCTGAAAACATATGCACATATTACATGGGGTTTTACATTTCAGAAAACATATGCACATATTACATGGGGTTTTACGGTAATACGAAAATTAAAAAAACAACTATATCGCTAAATATTTCGAGATCTTAAAACAATCGAAATCGGTAATTGTATCGGAATCGGGAATATAGAACACAATCGGTAATTGTATCGGAATCGGGAAAAATATTGTAATCGTCCCATCATTAATTTTAATGAATGAAATGCAAATAATTTATTTGGAATTTGTACTCTAATAACATTAATTCATTTCTCAACATAGCAGCCCGTTGCTGAATAATTTCTGCCGACAATAGAGTGGAGCCGTCACGAAAGAAATGCATATTTTGATTCTGCAATTAGCCCCTCCGAGTTGCTGTCGGAAGTTTATCATCGGAGTCGTCATAGCGATTTCAACAAATGTCTTTCTGTTATTTAGGAGAAAAGATTAGTAATTAAAATTAATATTTGTACCTGGAGGGCGCATGTATTGGAAAGATATTAAAATATATATGTGTATTTTTTATTTGTACTTGAAGGGCGCATATATTGACTAGCAATTAGAATGTTTATTCATTTAGTTTATTTATTTTGTTTACAAAATAACCGGAAATCCAACAGAAATGGCATCAAAGAAAAATTTACCATTTTTTTTTTCAAAATAAGTATCCCAGACAGTTATGCGCAGTGCGCGCAGTGCGCGCACACGCACACGCTCTTTACTTACTTCCCCTTCACAAGTAATCTCGTTGCATTAATTACTGCTATATAATCTGTAACATATAATTATATCGATGAAGTGATTGTTTTGTTCTTTCCTGTCGACTTGTGTTTCGACCGTGTTTTCAGTTTCTCCGCCGGCCGTTTTTTTTTTCTTTTCTTTTCTTTTCTTTTTTTTTTTCTTTTTTTTTTTTCTTTTCTTTTCGTTTCTCCTGCTATTAGTCCGTATGCAAATGCCATTCTTATAAAATTGACATTTGCATCTAAACAATACGAAAGTCTACGCGTATGTCGTCAGAGATCAAACCAACGCATTCCCTTCGCCTTTGTCAGAAAGAAAGTGAAAAGAAAAGATTATGAGAGAATGCGGTAAATCTCGCTCTCACAATTCTCGCTCGTCCTGACATTTTCAGACACTTTACAAGGAAACACACATGTCAGTTTGAGAAGCGTCTGCGCGTCGGTCGGTCGGTCGGTTCGTCACGCTTCTGTTTGAAACAGTCATTTCATCGCTAAACGCACAGATTGAATTGGCGTATCTCATGTTAGATACGTCCAAGTATCTTCATAATGATATCCGTCGGCTGTTCTGTCGCGTTTAAATTTGAAATAGCACTTTCGTTAGTCTGTCATGTTCAGTTTGAAATAGCTGTTTCTAATTTGTCTGTCACGTTTGAAAGTTTGGAAGACCTTTCCACCGGTCTGTCACGTTTAAGTTTAAGATGGCAATTCAGTCTGTCACGCTTAAATTTGAATATGTATTTTCATTGTTCTGTCACGCTTAATTTGGAAATAGTATTTTTCGTTGGTCTGTCACGCTTAATTTGGAAATAGTATTTTTCGTTGGTCTGTCGTTTTTAAGTTTGAAATAGCATTGTTCGTTGGTCTGTCATATTTAAGTTTGAAATAGAATTTTCGGTTGGTCTGTCATATTTAAGTTCTAAATAGAATTTTTCGTTGGTCTGTCATATTGAGGTTTGAAATAGAATTTTCGGTTGGTCTGTCATATTTAAGTTTGAAATAGAATTATCGTTGGTCTGTCATATTTAAGTTTGAAATAGAAGTTTTCGTTGGTCTGTCATATTTAAGTTTGAAATAGAATTTTCGTTGGTATGTAATATTTAAGTTTGAAATAGAATTTTTCGTTGGTCTGTCATATTTAAGTTTGAAAAAGAGTTTTTCTTTGGTTTGTAATATATCAGTTTGAAATATAATTTTTCGTTGGTCTGTCATATTAAAGTATGAAATATAATTTTCGGTTGGTCTGTCATATTTAAGTTTTAAATAGAATTTTCGGTTGGTCTGTCATATTTAAGTTTGAAATAGAATTTTCGGTTGGTCTGTCATATATAAGTTTGAAAAATAATTTTTCGTTTGTCTGTCATATTTAAGTTTGGAATAGAATTTTTCGTTAGTTTGTCATATTTAAGTTTGAAATAGAATTTTTCGTTGGTCTGTCATATTTAAGTTTGAAATAGAATTTTTCTTTGGTTTGTCATATTTAAGTTTGAAATAGAATTTTTCGTTGGTTTGTCATATTTAAGTTTGAAATAAAATTTTTCGTTGGTTTGTCATATTTAAGTTTGAAATAGAATTTTTCGTTGGTTTGTCATATTTAAGTTTGAAATAGAATTTTTCGTTGATTTGTACTATTTAAGTTTGAAATAGAATTTTTCGTTGGTCTGTCATATTTAAGTTTGAAATAGAATTTTCGTTTGGGCTGTCATATCTAAGTTTGAAATAGAATTTTCGGTTGGTCTGTCATATTTAAGTTTGAAATAGAATTTTTCTTTGGTATGTCATATTTAAGTTTGAAATAGAAGTTTTCGTTGGTTTGTCATATTTAAGTTTGAAATATAATTTTTCGTTGGTCTGTCATATTTAAGTTTCAAATAGAATGTTTCTTTGGTATGTCATATTTAAGTTTGAAATAGAAGTTTTCGTTGGTTTGTCATATTTAAGTTTGGAATATAATTTTTCGTTGGTCTGTCATATTTAAGTTTTAAATGGAATTTTCGGTTGGTCTGCCATATTTAAGTTTGAAATATAATTTTTCGTTTGTTTGTCATATTTAAGTTTGAAATAGAATTTTCGGTTGGTCTGTCATATTGAAGTTTGAAATAGAATTTTCGTTGGTCTGTCATATTTAAGCCTGAAATATAATTTTTCGTTGGTCTGTCATATTTAAGTTTGAAATAGAATTTTTCTTTGGTATGTCATATTTAAGTTTTTAATAGAATTTTTCGTTGGTTTGTCATATTTAAGTTTGAAATATAATTTTTCGTTGGTCTGTCATATTTAAGTTTCAAATAGAATGTTTCTTTGGTATGTCATATTTAAGTTTGAAATAGAAGTTTTCGTTGGTTTGTCATATTTAAGTTTGGAATATAATTTTTCGTTGGTCTGTCATATTTAAGTTTTAAATGGAATTTTCGGTTGGTCTGCCATATTTAAGTTTGAAATATAATTTTTCGTTGGTTTGTCATATTTAAGTCTTAAATATAATTTTCGGTTGGTCTGTCATATTTAAGTTTTAAATAGAATTTTTCGTTGGTCTGTCATATTTAAGTTTGAAATAGAATTTTTCGTTGGTCTGTCATATTTAAGTTTGAAATAGAATTTTCGGTTTGTCTGTCATATTTAAGTTTGAAATAGAATTTTTCGTTGGTCTGTCATATTTAAGTTTGAAATAGAATTTTCGGTTTGTCTGTCATATTTAAGTTTGAAATAGAATCATCGTTGGTCTGTCATATTTAAGTTTGAAATATAATTTTTCGTTGGTCTGTCATACTTAAGTTTGAAATAGAATTTTTCGTTGGTCTGTCATATTTAAGTTTGAAATAGAATTTTTCGTTGGTCTGTCATATTTAAGTTTGAAATAGAGTTTTTCTTTGGTTTGTCATATTTAAGTTTGTAATAGAATTTTTCGTTGGTCTGTCATATTGAAGTTTGAAATAGAATTTTCGTTGGTTTGTCATATTTAAGTTTGAAATAGAATTTTTAATTTGTTTGTCCTATTTAAGTTTGAAATAGAATTTTTCGTTGGTTTGTCATATTTAAGTTTGAAATAGAATTTTCGTTTGTCTGTCATATTTAAGTTTGAAATAGAATTTTCGGTTGGTCTGTCATATTTAACTTTAAATAGAATTTTTCGTTGGTCTGTCATATTTAAGTTTGAAATAGAATTTTTCGTTGTCTGTCATATTTAAGTTTGAAATAGAATTTTACTTGGTCTGTCATATTTAAGTTTGAAATAGAATTTTCGTTTGTCTGTCATATTTAAGTTTGAAATAGAATTTTCGTTGGTCCGTCATATTTAAGTTCAAAATATAATTTTTCATTGGTCTGTCATATTTAAGTTTGAAATATAATTTTTCGTTGGTCTGTCATATTTAAGTTTGGAATAGAATTTTCGGTTGGTCTGTCATATTTTAGTTTGAAATAGAATTTTTAGTTGGTTTGGCATATTAAAGTTTGAAATATAATTTTTCGTTGGTTTGTCATATTTAAGTTTTAAATAGAATTTTCAATTGGTCTGTCATATTTAAGTTTGAAATAGAATTTTTCGTTGGTCTGTCATATTTAAGTTTGAAATAGAATTTTCGGTTTGTCTGTCATATTTAAGTTTGAAATAGAATTTTTCGTTTGTCTGTCATATTTAAGTTTGAAATATAATTTTTCGTTGGTTTGTCATATTTAAGTTTGAAATAGAATTTTTCGTTGGTCTGTCATATTTAAGTTTGAAATAGAATTTTTCGTTGGTTTGTCATATTTAAGTTTGAAATAGAATTTTCGTTTGTGTGTCATATTTAAGTTTGAAATAGAATTTTCGGTTGGTCTGTCATATTGAAGTTTGAAATAGAATTTTCGGTTGGTCTGTCATATTTTAGTTTGAAATAGAATTTTTCGTTGGTTTGTCATATTTAAGTTTGAAATAAAATTTTTCGTTTGTCTGTCATATTTAAGTTTTAAATAGAATTTTCGGTTGGTCTGTCATATTTAAGTTTTAAATAGAATTTTTCGTTGGTCTGTCATATTTAAGTTTGAAATAGAATTTTCGTTTGTCTGTCATATTTAAGTTTGAAATAGAATTTTTCGTTGGTCTGTCATATTTAAGTTTGAAATAGAATTTTTCGTTGGTCTGTCATATTTAAGTTTTTAATAGAATTTTTCGTTGATCTGTCATATTTAAGTTTTGAATAACATTTTCGTTGTCTGTCACGCTTAAATTTGACATGGAATTTTCATAAATAAATGTACAGATTGCATGGACGCATCTTACATTAGATGGATTTATATAAGAGTCGTTCGGTCGGTCGGTCTGTCACGCTTAAGTTTTATATAGCATTTTCGTAAGTTATTCATGCTTCAGTTTGAAATACTATTTTCGTTCGCTGGTCACGTTTCAGTTTAAAATACTATTTTCTATGGTCTGTCAAGTTTTAAATTGAAGTAGCATTTTTATTGCTTAGCAGACGCGTAGATTGAATGGACGCATCTTAAGAATGTACGTATTTTTTGTTGCTTTTCATGTCTGGCATTTTTCGTGAATGGAAATCTTAAAAAGAGTAATTAATCCTTTGATCGGGCGAAAACAAAACTTCCGAAACGACGGCGGAAACAAGAGAACAAGTCATTCAACAAATAAATAATTGCGTGTCACTTGTAAGTTGGAAATTATTGAGAAGGGGGAGGGGAGAGGGGGGAGCGAAGAAAGATAGGGAAAAAGAAAGAGATAGAAAGAAAGCCAAAGAGGAGGAGCGAGGAGACGGGGAAAGAGAGAGAGAAAGAAATAGAAGGCGAAGGGAGAGCTAGGGAAGAGAGAAGGAAATAGAAAGGGAGAAGTGAAAGAAAGAGAGAGTGAGAGAGGATAAAGAGGAAGTAAAAGAAAGAGATAAGATAGAGAAAGAGAAATAGAGATTGAAAAGGAGAAAGGGTTAGAAATAGGGAAGGGGGGGGGATCAGCCGGAGACGTTTGTCAAAAAGAGAATTTTTCGGAGGACGTCAGATACACAAATTTAGCCGCACCCTCTGATATCCAGCGTCTTGTTCGAACCACTGCATGCATAATTGAAACAATGGACATGAACAGATTGTCAAGATTGTAAGTTACTAGCTGGACCCGTGGAAATTGGACAGGATGTGCTATACAAAATATTCGAGAAGCGTGTTATAATATAAAGTTAAATTCTGTGGCTTCCGCTTGATATATGCCGATGATCATTTCGTAATGTATCGAAGAACCAAATATATCAGATTCTAAACGTTTTAAGTTCAAAAATTAAAATTGTGAATTCTTTTTATGGGTGCTAACTGCGAATGCAGACCCCACAATATTCTTGTGCCTCCTTTGATCAATATGAAACGTATTTATCCAAGTAACTCATTTTGTTTTAATTACATTTATTATCCATCGCTAAAAATATAAATATACATAAAAACTATGGTAAGGGGGTTAGGGTTAGGGTTTAATGCCTGTCGCTAAAAATATAAATTTAAACAGAAATATTTGAGAAATATATTGTGGGTTTTATCGAAATGTGCACAGAATTTGAAAAAATGTCCAATTAATTTTTTTGATGATGATTAATTAATTAAAAAAAAAATTATTTATTTATCTATTTATCTTTTTTCTAAATGGTGCCGGCCTAGGCTGACACCAGACAAAATATGTGTAGAGGGTCGAGGAGGATGAGAAGACCGAGGATGGACAGCACAAACCAGACCTCCACTGGAAAAGTGTGGAGAATGCTGGGACCTTGGGGAGGCTTTTTGCCACCCAAATCCCAGAGAAGACCAATGGTCTATACCAGCGAGAAATCAATGGTAAGAGGCTGTTGCGATACCGCAAGGTTATTTGCGGTGGTTATCGAAAAGAGGTGAAGAATACTGGAAATCTGGGGAGGCTTGTTGTCACTCAGACTCCAGGAAATACCACTGGTTGTTGTCGGTGAGCAATCACTGACAATGATCTGTGTGAGAACTTCTAGTGAGTACAAATAATAATAATAATAATAATAATAATAATAATAATAATAATAATAATAATAATAATAATAATAATAATAATAAGAAGAAGAAGAAGAAGAAGAAGAAGAAGAAGAAGAACCTGGAAAAAGACTGGGAGAAATTGGAATCAAAGGGAAGACTGATACCATACAACGGACGGCAATGATAAACAAGCTGACATCTTAAGTTAAATCCTTGAGCGGAAACCTTTCCACATAATCTATGAAGACTAACCAATCATATGCAAGGTGCAATAGGAAGAAAACAAAATCACATAAAGAACACCACAAGAATTCAAGGAACAGAAACTGTAAGAAATTTCATAAACTATCCCCCCCTCAAAAAAAATGATGGCATTAGCCTCGGCTGATAGCACACAAAACAATCGTGAAGGGTCAAGGAGAATGGAAAGACCGAGGAGGTATAGCACTAACCAGACCTCCGCTGGAAGAGTGCGGGGAGCACTAGGGCATTGGAGAGACTTATTGCCATCCAAATCCCAGAGAAGGCCAATGGTCGTTGCCAACAAGAAATCGATGGTAAGCGTCTGTTGTGATAACGCAAATTCATTTGAAGTAGTTATCGAAAAAGTAGGAGATTACTGAAAATCTGCAGAGACTTGCTGTCACTCAGACTCCAGGTAACACCACTGGTGATTATCAATGAGCAATAACTGATGATGACATGTGCGAGAACTCTTAGTGAGTTGATGATGATAATAATAATAATAATAATAATAATAATAATAATAATAATAATAATAATAATAATAATAATAATAATAATAATAATAAATAGAAGGCCCGTTGTATTCTCAAAAATAATCTACCCCTTGTAGCATGTAATATAAACACACGTCTAAGTAGAAGTTAAAACGAAAAATATTTTATCTTGTATTATGATAAACAATTAATTTTAAGAAATAAATCGATAGAGAAATATCGAAACTTTATTTTTTATTAAAGGGCGTAATCTCACGTTTCTTTTAAGATGGGTAAGGGAAATGTGTTCACTCTAACGGTATTCTTAGCCGGAATAAGTATTTCCCAAAAGATACTAAAGCTAAATAAATTATAAGGATAAAAAGGAAGAAATTGCTAGGCAGAATCAAATATCGATTTGTTACGTGCATTGCTGTTTGGGTCAAATTTCGAAAATCCGACCTACTTATTTTTATATATTAGCTATGTGCGTGTGCATATTTGTGTTTGTGCGTATGTGTGTGTGTGCATATTTATGTTTGTGTGTATGTGTGTGTGCATGTTTGTGTGTATGTGTGTGTGCATATTTGTGTTTGTGCGCATGTGTGTGTGCATATTTGTGTTTGTGTGTATGTGTGTGTGCATATTTGTGCGTGGGGTTGCAGTTAATAAATGTCCATTTGCTTTTCGGTATCACGATCAAGAACTGCCTTCATTTTTATTTAACAATGGAGTTTTTATTTTAGATGTTCGTGCCGCACAAAATTAAATTAGCAACTGCGGAAATGTATCTCAAAGTCGGCTATCTACTGGGCATAAAAGCCATCACTGATGTGGGGTGCAAGTCGCAGGAGCAGCGTTCATCTGTAACGCTATTTTTATTTGAGTTACGTCTTCACAACCTTGTGCTTATTATCCAATCATAATGATGATGATGACACCACCACCACCACCAACAACAACAACAAAAAGAATCTCATAACCTGACACCCCCTTCCAAAAAACCCTAACCCAGCTCCAGCATACAAAATGTTTGTAAAGAATCAAGGAAGATAGAAAGAACAAGGAGAGAAAAGCAACATCCAGACCCCCATTGCCCCCATCCAGATTTCATAAAAAGTCAACGGTCGCTACCACCGATAACTTAATGGTAAACAGCTGTTGCAAGAATGAAAAGTGATTTGCAATGGTAATCTAAAGAAGAAGAAAGTACTGGAAATCTGGAGAGACGTATTGTCACTCAGACTCCAGGAGATACCACCTGTTTTTTGCCAGTGTACCGTCACTGGTACTGATTCGTGTAAAAACTAATGAGTAAGATAATAATAATAATAATAATAATAATAATAATAATAATAATAATAATAATAATAATAATAATAATAATAATAATAATAATAATAATAATTGGGCGTTCTTTAAGACGTCACCATCAAATCAGCAGAAATGAAAGAGAAGATTGGAAAAGAATATTTGAGAAGACAAGAAAACTTTTAGAAACTAAATTATCTAGTAGAAATCTAATAAAAAGAATCAACTTAGACATTCAATGGATTATGCTCCGATGAACTGGCTACTCTGGTGCCCCCTCTATGTAAATTCACTAGACCAACTCGACAATCAGCTAAATCCCATCCATTTCAGTGGAGGTCCCCAGATGCCGGAGAGCCTTCTATTCCAATAGCTTCCTTCTTCCTGCTGCTAGCCTCTGGAACTCCCTCACTGTCCCCTGTTTCCCCGACGGTACTGACATGCAGAAATTTAAAACTAATGTAAACAGACATCTCGCTGCGCAGCTCCCAATTTAGGTTGACCCCCTCTCCCCCCCTCCAAAAAAACCTTCTCTCTTTTTTCTCAGTAGCCCCTTACGTCTACAGTGGCAGTCTGCCTTGTTTGGAGTGAACTATGTTAAAAAAAAAAGAAAAATATTGATCAGAAGACTAGGAAACTAATGACCATGCACATTGCACACCAATCGATGGATGATACTGACCGGCTCTACGTGAAAATGGAAAAAGAGGGAAGATTATTAGTAATTATAGAAGACTATGTGGATGACACAAAAAAGAATTGGAAAAATACATAAGGCAGAACACAGAAAGGTTGATCAGTGCAGCAAGAGACACCATCAACGGAAAAAAGACAGGGAGAAGCGAAAGGAGAAACGGAAGGTCGAGAAAAGAAAAGTGGGAAGAGGAACAGCTACATGGACAATTCATAAGAATTACAAGAGAAGAGGCTCGCGAAAACACCTGGAGATGGATACGAAAAGGACACCTGAACAGAGAAAATTATTCGATCTAACTATATCAAAGCTAAGATAGACAAAACCCAGATAAACAGTAAATGTAGACTTTGTGGACAAAAAGGCGAAACGGTAAATAACATAATAAATGAATGCAGCAAACTTGCCCCTCCCCAAAATACAAGAACAGACACGACTGTGTGGGGAAAACAGTACACTGGGAATTGTTAAAGCAACTGTATTTTGAACACTCAGACAAATAGTTCAGACACAAACCGGAGGCAGTTCTGGAAAACGAAAATCACAAAATCTTCTGGGACATGGAGGTAGAAACATATAAACCCATCCAAGGAAGGAGAAGGGATGTTATAATAGTTAACAAGAAGGAAAAATCATGCCAAAATCGTCCCAGCAGTTCACAGGGTGGATGTCAAGGAAACAGAAAAACGAACTTGCCTGAGAACTGAAAAGGGATATGGAATATGAAAAAAGTACATATAATACAATTAATTGTAGGAGCACTAGGAATAGTCTCCAAAAACGTGAAAAAAGACGAGGAGAAATTGGAATCAAGGGGAAGACCGAGACTATACAGCGGACGGCAATGACGAAAACAGCTGCAATCTTAATTAAAATCCTCTAATGCGGAAACCAACCACATAAACTGCGAACGCTAACCAGTCACATAGAAGTTGTAATCGAAACAAAACAAAAACATAGGGAAACACCACCACATGAAACCAAGAGAACCGAAACTGCAAGAAATTTCATAAACTGCCCCCCCCCCCCAAAAAAAAGTGATACCACACAAAATATTCGTGAAAAGTCAAGGTGGACGGAAACACCGAAGGGGGGGGGGGACTAACCAGACCTCCATTGTGAGAGTACGGGGAAGACCAATGGTCGTTACCAATGAGAAATACATGGTAAACGGTTGTTGCGATAACACAAAGTCCTTTGCAATGGTTATTGAAATAGGTCGAGAGTACTGGAAATCTGGGGAGGCTTGTTGTCACTCAGACTTCACGGAATACCACCAGTTGTTGTTAGTGAGCAATCACTGATGTCGGGGTCCGACACACCGCGAGGTCTGTTTACGTTTGAAAAAGACGCCATCTTAAAAAACCGTAAACAGCAGCAGCAGTCGCGTTTCCCTGTTTGCCACTTCTTCTGAGAAAAACAGCAGCAGCTTCAATCGCCATTTTGTTCACCATGACTCAGCAAAAAAACGGCCAGCGAATATATTCCTTATTTCTCCTTTGGGGAATACAAATGCGTTTCGCCGACTGTGCCGATAACCTCACTAACACATCCAAGGCACCTGTCGGCAATGTTGTACGGCAAAAAATCTCTTCGGTATTTATTTATCGAAATTAATCCCTTTCACAGGACCGACGAAAGTGTTTCATGAGATCTCCCGTTTCGTGTTCCAAGCAACGGTTTTTTTATCCCACCTAATAAACCGGTATCGTCCGGGCCTTTGGGTCTGGATTTACGCCGGTCTATTGGGGGTTGTCCGTCCTGTGCAGTTCTAGGAGGTGCACCCTCCCAGGCTTTGCCTACCCTTTTTGGTGAGGAGTAAGTTTATTGCTTACTGTCTGAGGCGCGCCTACCGGGGAATGCCGACGGAACTGCCCAGGCAATTTTTAAATGGCCACAGTGTTCACCTCTCGAGCGCTGACTTATCTAATCCCACTTTCACAACCTTGTGTCACATTTTTGCTTGTGGGAGGTAGATAAATAAATCCAATTCAACCAGGGGGGTAAGGAGACCTCCCAGAAGACGCGTGCCCAGCCAGAGACGCGGACCCAGCAGCAGCAGTAAAGATACAAACAGCCCTTCTCAGAGCTACTAATGCGATTAACTCTCTTTGCTGTCTGCATCTCCAGTTCCTGCTCCTGCTCCAGCTCTCTCCTGCACCGGCATTTGCAGTCTGAACTCCTGCATCAGCAGTCCTGAGTTCCTGCATCCTGCAGTCCTGAGCTCCTGCACCAGTACTCTCCTGCTCCAACTGTACCAGCACCCTGCAGCCTTGACTCCTGTACCAGTGGCTCCAACTCCTTCCCTTTTTTTTCAACAGCCCTTATCAGGGCTACTACTCAAACTACTGCAATATTTTTTCCAACAGCCCTTATCAGGGCTACTACTCAAACTACTGCAATATATATATTTACAGCCCTTATCAGAGCTACTACTCAAACTACTGCAATATATATATTTTTTTTACAGCCCTTATCAGGGCTACTACTCAAACTACTGCAATATTTTTTCCAACAGCCCTTATCAGGGCTACCACTCAAACTACTGCAATATATATATTTTTTACAGCCCTTATCAGGGCTACTACTCAAACTACTGCAATATATATATTTTTTACAGCCCTTATCAGGGCTACTACTCAAACTACTGCAATATTTTTTTCCAACAGCCCTTATCAGGGCTACTACTCAAACTACTGCAATATATATTTTTTTTACAGCCCTTATCAGGGCTACTACTCAAACTACTGCAATATTTTTTCCAACAGCCCTTATCAGGGCTACTACTCAAACTACTGCAATATATATATTTTTTACAGCCCTTATCAGGGCTACTACTTAAACTACTGCAATATATATATTTTTTTACAGCCCTCATCAGGGCTACTACTCAAACTACTGCAATATTTTTTCCAACAGCCTATATCAGGGCTACTACTGACTCAAACTACTGCAATATATTTTTGCCAAGCCGGACAGCGAGGGTACCTTGACGACACCCGTCAACAGCTACCCAGCCCTTTGTCTTTAACGACACCACTCCTGCCGTTCCAGTTTGCTGCCACCAGAGACGCCACTCCCGTCTTTTCCAGTCTCTCCCGTCCCGTGACGTCATTCATCTGTCCAGCTGGTCTCTCTCCAACGACACCACGCCTGACGTTCCAGTTTGCTGTCACCAGAGACGCCACTTCCATCTTTCCAGTCTCTCCTGTTCCAGTGACGTCACCAATCAAATCTCATCACTCATTGTTATTACCACTATATGGTAAATAAACATACCTATTCTTGAACTGTTCACTAGTGTTTGTCCTCTCTTCTTTGTCATTGCCGTAACTTGCCTGTGTCTACTTTCTTAGTTGTGAGGCCGATCAACACCCCCCTGGTCGGTCCCGCAACACTGATGATGACCCGTGTGAGAACTCCTAGTGAGTTGCTAACAATAAACAGAATAATGCAATTAATGAAAATAAAACTTACAAAACCAAACCTGTTTCCTAGAAACTACCATGTGCGTGAAATTGATGACGTGCTACCAAAGAACTTATCACGTGTTCCGATTCAAATCATTTTTGACCAGTTGGAATCTACCTTGGGCAAATTCAAATCATGTTTAATAAATAAGAATTTTAACAGACCAATCAATAAGTCCTGGGTCTAACTAATAGTTCCGTTCGAAATTCTGTGCCGATTCTCGAGTTCAATTAGACTCATCTGAAAAAGGGCGGAGGTTACATCGTCGAAACGTTGTGAGAATAACATCCAAGATTAGAACAGTAGTCCGAATCCAAATAATCCAAATTACAGAAAGTTAATTATTTATGTTTAAGAGTTTTAAAATGTCAACCATTTGTTTACTGCTTTCACTTCTTTTTTAACAATTCTTTAATCTTAAAACCTTGAAGTTTTTTTTGTCATTTCATCATTTTTTTTTTTTTTTTTAAACCTTCAGTCTTTGTTACGGTTTGTTTTCCTTTCTCCTTTCTTTCTGAAAGCGTTTAATCTTCAACCATTGGTATTGATTTCGTTTTCAAGAGAGGTTTTTTTTTCGACGCTCTTTTTTA
>OY744529.1:43534268-43554268 GCA_963556195.1 Sepiola atlantica | reverse complement strand
TATATACATATATATATGCTTATATATATATATATATATATAGATAGATAGATAGATAGATAGATAGATAGATATAGATATATATATATGCTTATATATATGCTTATGTATATATATATATATATATATATATATATATATATATATATATATATATATATATATATATATATATACATTTCTTTTTTTTTAATTTCTTATCTTTCAGTTTTTGCTGGAGATGGGGCATCCTACCGGATTCCAGACATTCATCGGCTATTTCAGACACTCCAGCCTAGAGATTTTTTTAAAGATTCTAATCGTCCCTTTAAGTGCAATTGTCTGTATTTCTCTTGCACTCGGTTCACCGGGTATACTCGCCAGATAGCTTTTGAAATTCTTTTTCATTAGTACTGTGTCTCCTATAATTACTGGTATGGTGGAGATTGTCCTAAGATTCCAGTTTCTTTTCATGGTATTTCGTAATCTTTTCCCTTTCAGCTCTGTTTAATCCTGCATCATTAAGGACACTGACTTCAACTAGGGTTGCTACTTTCTCTCTTTTATCCCATATTACGATGTCAGGTTTAACAGTTCCGTTTTCTAGATATGTAGCTGTAGGGATTGCATAGTCATAGTGAATGGTATATAAATTATTTCCAATTGTTCTTTCTGGTATGTGCTCCCAGGACTTGCTACTACACTGGATATTCAACTTTTTACAAATAGTCCAGTGAAGATATTTACACACTCCGTTGTGTCGCATTGTATAATAGCTATCCCTCAGGAGAACCTTACAACTGGATATCAGGTAACTCACACTCTTTACTTCTGTGTGGCAGAACCTGCACTTGTTATTTTTGCTGAGACCACTCATCTTTTTAAAGGCATTGGTCGTCAAGCCTTGATCTTGAGCCGCCATTATCATTCTCTCCTGATCATAGTGGAGAGATCCTTTTTTTAGCCAGTCTACAGAGCCTTCCTTATCTGTATATTCCTGGGATAATTCATCTTGGAAATACTTAGCACGTTGTTGGTTGGCCCATTCTTCCAGTTTTCTGGAATGGAAGGGCTTGGTGTATTTCTGGCGGCTTTTGCGGGCTATTTCTGTGGCAGGATTGTTGTCTGTTTCTGCCTCATTTGTAAGACAGTCCTGTCCAAAATGTTTGACCAGTTTTGTGATAGAGGTTGTTCTGCTTGCTCTGGTTTCTTGATGTTGGCATACCATCATAAGGTTTAGGTTCTGGGAGCTCATCAGATATTGGCCGGTGCTCACAATAGTGGCTCGATATTGATGGTCAATTTCTGAGAGACCCATACCTCCTGTTCCTCGTGGCAGATACAGCCTTGGTAGACACTGGTTCCTGTACATTACTCTGTACGTTGTCAACATTTTTCTCGTTTTAGTGTTTAATCTATTAATGTCCTTTTGAGGCCAATCAATAATTTCGAAGCTAATTGGTTAATGGCAGTTCCTTTGTTTTTGTTTGTTAGCTGTGGTTTTACAAATTTTTCTAACACGGCGTATATATTCTCTCCCAATTTTTTCTCTCATCTTGGCATGTTGAACTGAATCGTTTTCTTCTATGCCAAGGTATTTGTATTGTTCCTGTTCTTCAAGGTCTTTGATGTCAGTATCTTCATCAAGCTGTATGTTTTCCATTTGGATCTTCTTCCCAGCTCTGAGGGAGCACTTGGCAAATTTGTCCATGCCGAACTTCATTCCAATAACTTTGGAGAAGGTATGTACAACCTATAAGAGTCGGCTGAAGTCAGCATCTGAACTAGCATACAGGTTGAGGTCATCCATGAAGAGCAGGTGGTTGACTCTTTTGTTTAGATCTTGTTTGCGGCCCTGGCTCAGATTGTAGGCACTCTGGCTTATGTATGTCCGTGTGTATCCATATATCTTTATAAGTATGAGTTAGGTATGCATGTAAATCTATACATCCACATACTAAATTGATTATAGTGAATCATGCAGTGTGCAGAACAAGACCCACCCTCTCCAGCAAGCAAGTAGTGTCTGTGTGTGCGCAAAACGTGTCACATGTTATGAACTTACCTAGTTCAGGGGTTCTCTTTCTCCTATATTAGTTGCCGGTGTTATTAGATCTACATAATTGCAGGTGTTAATTTTTAGTTTTTCTTTCTCCTAGTTTGTTTACTGAGACCTGAGAGTCCTGTCTACCCTACTATTTCATTCATAGCTAGAAGTTTATTAGTGAATATAATGCGCCCACCCGACAGGCCTCGGTACGCCCCGGCACCACTTTCATATATATTGTCTTATATTGCAGATACGAAATACAAACACACAGCCATTGTGGACGGTGAATCTGTAGGGTTCGAGCTACTGGATACCCGCTCGGTGGTAGGTAACATTTACTTTTATTTCGATGTTTCTGACAAAGGGAGAAGAATTGCTGTTTTCTGGGTTGGAATCTCACACTTATCGTTGGCTAGTTTATGACCTTAGAGTAGTATTTTGTTTTTAGCTCCTTACATCAAGTGGCTTCATGCCTTGTCTGGAGCGATTTCCATAGAAACAAGTAAATTATGAATTTAATATTTCGGACAGTCATCTGCACTTTATCAAAATGTTTTTTTCTTGATTAAAAAATAACGAATCATAAGTTACATCAAGTGGGTTCATGCCTTGTCTGGAGCGATTTCCATAGAAGCAAGCAAATTATAAATTTAATATTTCGGACAGTCATCTGCACTTTATCAAAATGTTTTTTCTTGATAAAAATGAAGCGAATAAATAACTATCCCAAACAACTGGACATTTATGAGTCTTTTCTTTTTATCGTTTCGTTCGGCTTTCTTTAACCATAAACAACGTATATATTAACGGTTCTTTTATAACGATCTCGTGTTTCGCGTGTTCAGATGATTTACATAAAACATTACATAAAATCATACGTCTGAATTGAAACAAAAATTCTTTTTATTTCTACTTTTTACTGTATATGCTTCTCCTGTGTTCCTATTTCTATTTTAATGTTAGGAATTTGTTTATACTTAAAAAGAGATTTTTCTCCGCCTGTAAAAAAAATGTATATATTTTTAAGTAAAATGTTTATATGTAATAAAACAAAACACCCACGTCGGAGTTCAGAACTGATTTGCGTGTCTCCAGTTTTATGATCCATTTGTATCCGCTTTGTTTGCGTGCATATCTGGACTGGAATTCGTTGTCTATAAAATATAAAAGCATTTCATGTTATCTAGTGTATGTTCTGTGTGATTAAAATGTTTAGCTCTTTCAAAGTAGATGGGTAAACATGCACAAAGCTGCGTGTTTTGGTGGTGCATGCCAATGGTAGCCATTGCCGGTGATAAATGTTCGGCCAATAGAAAAAAGGGGGGGGGGGCACAGATAAAATTTTAAATATCTGATTGTGAATTGGATCACATGGAAATTGACTTTTGTTGTTTGAAATAAAATAGGTGCCTCATTAAACAGGGTATCATTGTGAGACCGGACTATTTGAGAAAAGTTTAGCTAGATAGGCTCCAGATAAATCCCTTTGAGTGGACACTGTCTGACCGTTATCTCCAATAGATAGCTCCGGTGGTCAGCTTTTGTGAGACAAAGAGGAATTACAGGTATTCGCCGATATCTGTAAGTAAAGAGACTGAAATAACAGAAGAACAGTACGGTTGTGGTCGTTCGTCGATATATGAAGATTAAGAAATTGAAAGAACAGATGAAAGGTATGGTTATGGATTGATTGTTCATTTGGTCATTAATAGAATGCACTATATATATATATATATATATATATATATATATATATATATATATATATATATATATATATATATATATATCAATGCATCGTTCCTTTCATTAAGTAGAACACTCTTATGACGTCAAGCCGCCGCATAAAGTGTTAGAATTATCACCGTTTATTCGCTGTTCAACTTGTTCGAGTGGTTCGGGCGTCGGGATCTGAATTGCAAAATGCTCGGGGTTTCGAATCGCATGACCGGTAGTGAATAGTCATATCTCTATGCTGATGAGTCCCGATTATAAAGGACGAAACGTATACGTACATAGATAATAAACAATAACAAATATTTATTATATATATATATATATATATATATATATATATATATATATATATATATATATATATATACGTGAGAAAACGATTAAAAAGAAATTAATTAATGTACTGAACCGGTTTTCGTCCACACTCATCAGAGTAAAACGTGGAAGTGATTGAATACGACTAAAACCTAAAAAAATTTGTAATGTAAACTACAAGCCTAAACTTTTTGGTCCTCCAAAATGCCCGGCGTACCTCAGATTACCTTGGTTGGGTAATATTAGCATAAAATTTGCTAATCAAATTTCTGTAGCTGTGCGTCGGTGTTACCAGGCATCTAATCCTAGAATTGTTTTTTCTGCTCGACCTTTGCTCAAATCTATCCATAAAGATGTTCTCCCACCCCAACATATCAGTAATATTATTTATCTATTTAAATGTCGGTGCGATGCCGTATACGTGGGAAGAACAGTGCAAAGGTTTGAATCCAGAATCAAACAACACATCCCCCCTGCCATACGCCAGGGCCGACTAAATAATTTAAATAATTTAGTTAATACATCCGGGTCCGCTATTGCTGCCTATCTCATAAATAGCGCCGAATGTGCGTCGACGTACACTAGTGACTGGTTTTCTGTCATAAGTAGATCGCATTCTCTATTCCACCTCAAAGTCCTGGAAGCCATATATATCAAGTCAATCAAACCTTGGTTTGTAAGCAAAAGGAATGGCTTTTAGGACTTAATGTGATCAACTTATGACTCTCCTCCCCATAAATATAATTTTTTTTTTTTTTTTTTTTTTTTTCTCCTAAACCTGTCACTAGTTTACATTACAAATTGTTTTAGGTTTTAGTCGTATTCAATCACTTGTGGCCCTGAGCGCTTGTCTCGTTAATCTAGACTGAATCTACGAACGGCGTTCGAACCCATGCGACCGTCTACAACCGCTACTCCTACACTGGTAAGAGCCCGAAACGACCTCGTCTGTAAGTGAAAAACAGTTTAATAGTTAAATATATATAAGTATTAATTATTATAAAATAATTATTTTATATTAATTACTAATGCGGCTAAAAATATGCTCAATATTGGCGATAGAGCATTATTATAGCAGAGAAAATGATAATAAAACAACTGACTTTACAAATTTAATGAATTCAAACAGTCCAACAAAGAATAGTTTATAGAAAAGTCCTTTAAACCATGTTTTTTCAAAGAAACGAGTCATCCCTTCAGAAGGAAAATACAATTATTTAACAGGCTTTAACAAGGCGTAAATTTTTCGCTTATAAAGGTGGCATGCTTGTTATTTTAGGGGGTAACCACTGTATGTAATTTTTTTCCGTCTATGCGGGTGGCATCTCTGTCTTATTATAGCCACCCTGATGTAATATTATGTTTATTTCACTCTAAATGCGGTCGGTAAGGTTATTTCTCCGGTTGATATCCAGCACATTATACGAGTTCGATACGCGCATTACATGCAAATGCGCGTATCGAACTCGTATAATGTGCTGGATATCAACCGGAGAAATAACCTTAATACGTTCTTGCAATAGTTTGTCATTTCACCAGTGGTTTGTCGCCATTAACGCTCTCCATCTGGAACTGGTTGTGTTATAGACGCTTCATTATATGAGTTCGGTGTACGTGTCAGTGCCGTGTCTGTCCACCCTTAATATGACAATAAGTGTGTTGTGTTTGTTTATCTTGCAGAACGAGGACAACGGAGCCCGCGACGAAGTGATCCGGTGGGGAGACGGTTTCATGCTGGTCTATTCGGTGACCAGTCGGACCAGCTTCGATACCTTGTTGGATATTCGGCGGAAAATCGAAGACGTCAAGAAGGTGGGCCACGTGCCGGTGATTGTGGTGGGGAACAAAGCTGATATGGCCCACGTGCGCCAGGTGACGCAGGACCAAGGTAAGAACAATGGATGTAGACTATGGGGTGGTAGGAGGGCGAGCCGGGGGGAGGGGGGGATAGGAGAAGGGAAATTAGTGCTAGGGTGGGAGGAGAGAAACGAAGAAAGGGCACGAGTATAAGCAGTTTAGGTGTTGAGTCTATTCTAATGAGTTCGAACCAGTGAAAGGAAAGCGGGAAGTTACAGCTTGTAAAAAAAAGATTTAAAAAAGTAAACAGAAAGAAAGAAAGAAAGAAAGAAAAGATTAAAAGAACAGGTAGAAAGAAAGAAAAAAAGAAAGAAAGATAAGATTTTTTTAAAGTAAAAAGAAAGCAAAAAGAAAGAAAGAAAAGAGAGAAAAATAAATCGGGTAGAAATAAAATAAAATAATTGTCAACAAAAAAAATATTTTTGAAATCAATAAAACGAATGTAACTTTTTGAAACGTATTTATTTAAAAATTGTACTGTTTTAGTCTATCGTACAACATAATTTGATGTGGGAACAATTCATTTTAAAATGGGTTAAGCGACATCAGATTAATCACCAATCACCGTCTTTTCTGGTCGGACGGTGTGAACGGTGATAACGTACGTATGAACATGAAATGCCTTCGCGTATTATTATATAGATGGGCGTCATATTGTAATCGTACAACAGAAATAGCTGAATAGAGCTTCTACAGCTACAGCCCCTCGATCTCCACAATCTTATTATGCATTACAAATAAAAATAAGTGACCGTTTTATGAAGATACCCATGCGGGGGGGGGGGGGGGGCTTAATCTGATGACGTAATGATATTACCAATTACGAATTTGAGCCAAAAATCTGTTAATTTCTCCTTTCTTTTGTCTCTTTTGTGCAGGCCGTCTTTTGGCGATCGACTTCGGCTGTCCATTCATGGAAGTGTCCGCATCGGAAGACGTCAACAAAGTTCTGGAATCCTTCCATGTTTTATGTCGGGAAATCCTAGATTATAAACGAAGATCTCGGACTTTCCTGGACCGAGTGTTTGGCCTAAAGAAATCGTGAATCATCATTTCTCAAAGAGAAGGGAAGCTGAGAATCGGCTTCCGGGACATTTTTTTTGAGGACCAGAGTTGGTAAAAAAAAAAAAAGAAGAGAAAAAAAAGAGAAAAAATAAATCTGATCATTGCCGTCCATTTTTGGTAATGGGCAAAATGTGTGAGCTCTCCAGGCCAAAAAGGCCGATGACTGAGGAGTAAGAGGTAGTGTGTATGATCTTTTTAGACTGACCCACACCTTTAAAGATCAATAAGAAGTGTAGATATGCTTTTCTTTTGTAATGTTTTCTTTCCGTATTTATTTTCTTTTTTCTTTCTTTTTTTAAGAGAGAAAAAAAGGCGCGAGATGATCTGTACTTGGCTTTTGTCAAATAAAGTTGTTTTTTTATTTATAAAATCCATGCAAAAAAAAATCAATGAAAATTCAAGCTGAACGTAAAACTTTCCAAATTACCTCCCCTTACAACAACATTTTAATACATCTCTTCTTAAAATTATTTATTTAAAACTAGCTGTCCCTATCCGACGTTGCCCGGGAGTCTTTTTACTTTCATTTTTGTATGGCTTTCTTCTTTTTTAATTGGGCCGTTCTTTTTAGAATCCTTGTTTTAAATAGGATTTTGAAAGATAAATCTAATTAATTATCACGATATCGTTTTATCATAACATTATTTTCTTTTCTTCTTCTTTTTTTAAGAGAAAAATGGCGCGAGATTATCTGTACTTGGGTTTTGTCAAATAAACTTGTTTTTTTTGTTCATAAAATTCATGAATAAAGCGCAATTACAAATCAGTGAAAATTTAAGCTGAGCGTAAAATTTTCCAAGTAACCTCCCCTTAAAACAACACTTTAATAAACCTCTTTTAAATAATTATTTATTTAAAACTAGCTGTCCCTACCCGGCGTTGCCCGGGAGTCGTTTTACTTTAATTTTCGTATAGTTTTCTTCTTTTTTAACTAAGCCGTTCTTTTTAGAACCCTTTTTTTAATAGAATTTTGACAGATAAATCTACTTATTACGATATCGTTTGATCATTAAATTATTTTCTTTTGTTTTCTTTCTTTTTTAAGAAAAAAAAAGGCGCAAGATTATCTGTACTTGGCTTTTGTCAAATAAAGTTGTGTTTGTATTTATAAAATCCGTGAATAAAATGCAATTGTACCAGAATCGGTTGTCCGTGACGTGTATAGAGCATTATACACACCCGTTGTATTAGGGAACACAGGCTCTTGATCGTCTGTGGACAAAATCACTCGGACGCTGATGTTGGTTTGTAACTAGGTTTATTAATGCAGACAACTTGGAACATTCATAAACCCAGAGTGGGGAGATATAAACACTTTTACACGTGGACTGTCGCGCCAGAGAGAGAGAGAGAGAGGAGGAGAGAGAGAGGAGGAGAGAGAGAGAGAGGGTACACGAACGAACAGATAGATTGTGTTTCGCCTAGCTACACTGTGCGCGCCAGAATACCTCCTCCTCCTCCTCCTCCTCCTTCTCTATCGGGGGGCGGCGCCTTTTACTTGAAGTGTCCCAGAAAGAGACCGAATTCTCTTTTCCCAGAAGTCACGTGATTTCGTCGGCTTCCGTTAACTAATGGTTAAATTATGACCTACCATCCGCCAATCACTCCTCATTTTAACTAACACGTCTCGTTAAGTAACACAATTACAAATCAGATAAAATGAAAGCTGAACGCAAAACATTCAAAATTACCTCCCCTTTACAACAATTCTTTACTACACTTTTTTTTAACTAAATTAATCTAACTGGCCTTTTTACTTTAATTTTTGTATGGTTTTCTTCTTCTTTTTTTTTTTAACTAAGCCGTTCTTTTCAGCAAATTATTATTGTTTTATATTTTTAAATAGTATTTTGAAAGTTAAATTTACTTAATACGATACCGTTTGATCATTAAATGATTATTTAACTCAAATTATTATAAAACTATAACACACTTTAAAGTATATTGTTTTAATTAATATTCATAAAATTATTGTATGTAAATAGTTTCGTAAACCTTCGAAATTTAAATGTATTTGAAAGCATTTAAACTGTCGAATAAAAAGTCAATTTTTCGGGTTTTAGAATTCTTAGTGATATCTTTTCAGTTCCCGATGCGTGTATAAACCATTATACCTAGTCTATCGATAAAACCCTCACTCCTACGCCGATGCTAATTTATAAAAAAGGTTTATCGTTTTATCATTAAATTTTTTTCTTCTTTTGTCAAGAGAAAAAAGTACGAGATTATCTGTATTGTGCTTTTGCCAAATAAACATGTTTTTTGTTTATAAAATCCATGAATAAAGTGCAAAAATAATTAGTGTAAATTTAAGCTGGATGTAAAATTTTCCAAATTACCTCCCCTTACAACAACACTTTAATAAACCTCTTTTAAATAATGATTTATTTAAAACTAGCTGTCCTTACCCGGCGTTGCCCGGGAGTCGTTTTACTTTAATTTTCGTATGGTGTTCTTTTTTAACTAAGCCGTTCTTTTTAGAATCCTATTTTTAATAGAATTTTGGAAAAAGAGAAGAGTATTCATAGAGGTAAAATCGAGGGCGGGTTATTTGCGTGCGCGTGGGCGAGAAATACGGATAGATAGACGGATAGCTCATCTCACTACAGCTAACTATATGGTGCACACCCACTCTCCATTAGGGATGGCGCCCTGGAGTATTGCCAGAAAATCGACAGAAAATCTCTGTCCGAAAGTCACGTTGATGCGTATATTTGCTGATGACATCACGCTCTATTCTCGACATGTGGAAAAACGAACATGCACATATCCAAGGCAATGGCTGAATCCTTAAAATAAATAACCCCCCGTCTGTAGTTGAATGCGGACAAAATGGATGCTAACCTTTAAGAAACCTCTTCAACCACAGATTGCAATGGCAAATAACACCCTACCTGAGAGTCCAACGTTCAAACTCCTCGGCCTAACCTGTGAGGTAACATGAATTGGAACAAATACGAAGGTGGCCTCCCTCTACTGTACTTGAAAACTTCTCACACCTGACATTATCCTATATTTCTACAAAGCCACCATCCGCCCATGCATGGAGTATTGTTGCCACATCTGGGCTGGTGCACTATCCACTAGTCTCTCCCTCTTAGACAAAGTCCAAAAAAGAGTATTTAATCTTATAGGCTCATAACTATCCGCCAAGCTCAAGCCCCTGTCCCATCGCCGCAATGTTGCAATCTTGTGCTTGTTTTACAAGTACTTTAATTGAATGTGCTTCGATGAACTTGGTGCCGCCTCAACGTAAATACATTTGACCAACTTGACAATCAGTTAAATCCCATCCATTCACTGTGGAGGTCACCAGATGTCGGGGAGCCTTCTACTCCAATAGCTTCTTTCCTCGAGCTGCCGGCTTTTGGAACTCCCTCCCTGCTCACTGTTTCCCCGACTGTACCGACATGAAGAAATGTAAAACTAATGTGAACAAGTATCTCGCGGCACATCTCTCAATTTAGGATTGTCCCCAACCTTTCACCCTAATTCTCAGTAGCCCCTTATGTCTACAACTTGCCTTGTTTGGGGTGAACTAAGTTCAAAACAACAAAACAAAAGAACCAGCAACAAGCGAAAGCAAGATAGCCAGCAACAAGTTGCAACTGTAGACCAACATGATCTGAGGAGTTGTCTTTCACCTTTTTAAAAATAAAAAAACAGAGTTCCGCACACAAAAAAACGAACATAAATAAACATTCACTAATATTGCACAGAGTCATATACATACATACATACATACATACATACATACATACATACATACATACATACATACATACATACATACATACATACATGATGATTGCACCTTCTTTACTGAAGAAGGCCATTCCTACAAAAATTGCAATGTCCGGTTGTGGTTGCGCATATTTTTCAGCAGGCCCGGGTTTTTTTACAGGTCTTCATCGCCGTGGGTCTTGTAGGGATATCTGTACATGTAGATGGCCATGCTCTGCGTTTGTACGACACGCAAAGCACGCTCTCCTTTTACAAAGTCTAGTTTCAGTGACAAGCCGAAGCAAAATAACTGAGAGACGATTTAGAGTGCAGGTTTAATATATATATATATATATATATATATATATATATATATATATATATATATATATATATATATATACCTGGTATAGCACCCAGACGCGATGCTACCCTACTCGGCGAGATGGACCCGTAGATTTTATTAGATCATCCATCTAGGAGACGAAAACTCCGATACATACATACATACATACTAACATACATATGTATATTTTGGCTACATATATGCATACATGTTTCAGCAACAGTCTTATTGGCTTAAACTTTCTCGAACCAGGTTGTTACAATGAAAACTGGAATAATCTAAACGAGTAAATCTCTAAAACACCTGAAAGTTCGTGTAGACACGTGACTTTCAGCAACTGGCAGTGGCTTTGATTTTTTTTTTTTTAGAAATCTCTTTCATGTTTTCTTTATCTTTTTATTACCTTGAAACTATTCAGTGTTCATCTTATCTCTGGTTAGTAGCAACACTTGACTCTAATGACCCTCTTCTAGACCAAGGTGAAACGTGCGATTGATTCCACCTGTCTCGTATCTTGTTTGTTGAGATTTCTTAAGTATGTCTGAATGTATTTTTTTTTTATTCCAATCTACAAAGTATAAATAGATATAGAGACTATATATATATATATATATATATATATATATATATATATATATATATATATATATATCTTTTTATATATATATTTATATATATATTTATATATATATATTTATATATATTTATATTTATATATATTTATATTTTTATATATATATATATATATATATATATATATATATATATATATATATATATATATATATATATAATTATTTCCACAATCAGACAACGCCGCAGCCCACAACCCATGAAAAGAAACAAACCGGAAGTCCTAGACTCGAGTTTCGCCCTCCTTTGGGCTCATCAGTAGAACACACCCGAACTCAGGATTCGAAACCCGAGTCACTTGCATGGTAAGCGAGTACTCTGAGCTACCTCGTCACATACAAGAATGTCTATTAATTTACATTTATGTTTTCCGGTTTGTTTCTTTTCATGGGTTGTGGGCTGCGGCGTTGTCTGATTGTGGAAATAATTATATATATCATCTCACATTCAAGAAATCTAATATATATATATATATATATATATATATATATATATATATATATATATATATATATATATATATAAGAGAGATGGACGAAGAGTGATAAACATGCACGAATGTCCAAATTTATTTCAAACTTCGATTGTTCAATGCAAGGTATATTCTGTAATAAAATTATGTTTATTATTCTTTCCTTAAGCCATCATTTTCTTAATATTTTTTTAAATGTTGAATTTTGGCTTTTCTATTGCCAACTTCTCTGTCTGTATAATTCCTCTGATGATAAGATCTCGATCTTTGAAAAGTCTTGGCTTAAGGAAAGAATAATAAACATAATTTTATTACAGAATATACCTTGCATTGAACAATCGAAGTTTGAAATAAATTTGGACATTCGTGCATGTTTATCACTCTTCGTCCATCTATCTTTATAATTGCTCTATCTCGTATATTGAGCTTTTACCATTTCATTATAGGTTCTTTCTACTAAAAGTTTACTTTTAGTTTCATATTTATTCTAATTTAAGCTCCTGCAAAGTTGAGCTTTTTCTCCTATTTGTGAAATGTTCAACAACGAATTTCTACCGCTATCAGCTAAAAAAATACCCATCTCTTCAAATGAAGCTTACATTTGCAAGCTCATACAATCGGTGAAAAAATTCATTACAAACGTAAGATGGAAGGCGTTCCACCATGACTTAAATTCAAAGCATCACAACCAGAAGAATAACCCTAATCCCACATCCTAAACATAATGGATCTACACTCCCTATGAACTCTTCTAGGGAACTCAAAAGATTGGAAAGATTAACTGCATCCAGGTACGGTCTAAAAACATCTTCTTTTCCCAAACAATTTCGAAAATTATTTATTCAACCTCATTAAACGTATCAAATTCAAAAAATGCAATAAAAACTCCAACCCCTTTATCAAAAAAATTAATAAATTTACTAGCAAAGTCAAGAAACACCCTGACATCATTGTTCCTGCTGATAAAACGAAAAACTTTTACAAATTGAAATATGCTAACTACAAAAGTTTAATCTATAAAGAACTGAACAAATCCTATAAAACTACTTCTAGTAACATCTTGAATAGCATAAACAATGAGGCTAAATCCCTACTAACTTCTTTAAATATACTTAATTTCACTGAAATATTTACCCCTGCTACACCCAGATGCACCTTAAAAGACCACAAAATGAATTTTCACGAAAACCCATCCATTAGACTAATCTGCCCATCCAAATCTGCCATAGGCATTATAAGCAAAAAAATCTTAGATAGAATCGTTCTTAACTTAAAAGAAAAAACTTCATACACCCTATGGCAATCCTCAGGCGAAGTCACCAATTGGTTTCTTAACCTCAGGGATAAATCTAACTCTAACTTGAATATTATCACCTTCGACATTGACAATTATTATCAGTCCATTTCCCCTATCCTACTAAACAAAGCCCTAATATTCGCTAAGAATAACTCGGATATCACAGACTTAGAGATCAAACTTGGCCAGAAGATCCCTATTAGAATTTGATAACAAACTCTGGACCAGGAAGGATACCCCCAATAATTTCGATATAACTATGGGAGCTTCGGACTCTGCTCAGATTACTGACCTTGTAGGTTTATACAGGGTGGGCCAAAATAAGGGTCCTATCTTTAAATTTGAATAACTTGAATTTGAATAACTTCCACAAAATAAAAGTTAAACTCACCAAACTTTATGTGTGTGTAGACTGACCCTTCCGAGATTTTTTGAAATAAACAAAACAAATTTTAGCCGAAAAACACTTCTTAAAACTTACAAAAACTAAAGTATTGTTTTTTACACTGTTTTGAGTTTTTTAAGCAAAAATAATGTTTTCTAAATGAGGGTACGTTCCTTAGGGCTAATACGGCTCATGCTTGCTTCGGAAGGGGTCCTTTACTTATTCTAAAAAAAAATTAAAAAAATCAATAAATAAAAAAGTTATGAATTTTTAAAAATAGGACCCTTATTTTTGCCCACCCTGTATTTATTGAAAGAATTGAAGTTCAACTTCGGACATTTAAACGGTGGGCTATACAGGAACGATGCACTCTTTGTTTCTAGCGAGAGATCTAGACAATACAACAACACCATTAAAAACCTACACAATTTTTTTAAACTTCAGATTAACTATAACTATAGAACCCGAGAAAAGAATATCTAACTTCCTTGACCTAACACTAGACCTCAATTCCGAATCCTTTAGCCCCTTCCACAAACCAAATCTAACCCTCTTCTACGTACATAAGCTATCTAACCACCCAAAATCCATCATTAATTCTATAGTCCCGTCAGTTTCCAATATAATCTCAACATTATCTGCCAATAGATCCATCTTCGAACAAAATTCCAACTTCTATAATAACGCACTTCTTAACTCAGGATACACTGATAAAATTAAATATGAAAATGATCCCTCTATCCAGAAGAACAAACCTTCAAATGTAATCACACACAAAATGGCACATGATAAACAGCGAGCTAACACCACACTAACCAAAAAACCCAAGACATATATAAATAGACCCACTAAAACTTTCAATATTGACAACCCAGCTAACTCTCAAGAAAGCAGTAAAATTTTAAAAAATTAGAAGAAAGAATAATATCTCGTTTAACCCACCTTATAACTGCAATGTGAAAACAAAATTTTAGATAACTCATTCAAACACCCGCATAAGTACAGCACTATTTCAAATAAAAATTCTGTTAAAATTTCTTACTCGACAATGCCCAATATAGCACAAACCATCATCACATCTAATAACAAAAAAATTAAATCTGCCCAACAACCAGCACCTACTATACACCCCACTAATAACTGTAACTGCCAGAAATTTAGAGAATGCCCATTAAATGGTAATTGAATACAAAGTAACATTATCTATGCCTGTACTGTCAAACAATTTCCCCATAACACCATGGTGCAAACCAATTCCAACACACAAATTCCCCACTCACCATACAGCCCTCCCCTTCTACAACTCCCTGTAGCAAACGAACCCCTAAATAACACCTCTCACACTAACCAACAACCCCCACTAACTAATAATAGTTCTGACCTCACCCCTCAAAATATCTCATCTTCTCCAACTAACAATCCCGACTTAAATTTGGCCCAGAACTTGAGCATACAACCCCAGAACATCCCCGATACTATAAATAACACAAATACTACAACAGCAACCCCATACAAAATACACACTTATATTGGGGCAAGCGCCTTCCCCATTAAGACCCGAATCGCAAACCATATCTACTCTTTCAAACACAATAATAACAATACCACTAGCACCTCTCTATCCAATCTAATTTAAAAAAATTTAACATTAATAACATACCCTACTCCCTACGTTGGACTATATTAAACAGATCTAATTCTTACACTCCAGGATCAATTTTCTGCCAACTATGTACACTAGAAACATTTATGATAGCCACAGCACCTAAAAGCTTAAACATTATTAACTCTAAAAATAAACTCATCTCAAATTGCAGGCACAAACGAAAATTTAAATACATTAATTTCATTACCCCCTCTGACACCCCTCCTCCCAATCAACAACCCCTTTTCTAGCATTAGACTAATTTTTAAACTCTAAAATTTGTTAATTTGTTCATCGTTATTTCTTAACTCCTCCAACCTTACAAATAACCATCCCAAAAACATAACATATCCTCCCTAGTACTCCTAATAACTATATTAATCCATAGCACTTATTGTATTTTGAAAACTAACATTACTCTCCCTACACTCCACCGACCCTTAACCGCCGTAACTTAAATACCATTATTCCTACTCTACACTATAATTCCTTTTTCCTTTCATTTTCTTCTTTTCTATTTGCACACCCTCGCCTACACTCTTCCATTCCTTCCATTCCTTTCATGCTTTTTATTTTATCTCCCTTGTATCCACTACATCGACCCTGTATATGCTCCTATCCACCGACTATATCTTCATCGTAGTTTTTCATTTATCTCTCCTTTAACTACGCTCCTAAGTTACCCCTTCAATTGATCCATTTGCTTCCCCTATTAAGCTATTCATAACCTCAACGCACTAGTGGTATACTTACATTTTACATGATTCAACCTAACCCTACCCTAGAATACTCATAACTTATATCAATTGTTACATGCGGTCTAACTTTTTTCCCCAAATTGATCCCCAACCCTAAATTTAAATTTGATTAAGTGGGACAGGCTAAATGTCTAACTATACATTGAGCTTGTCTTACTTATTTATTTTTTATCTGATTTTTTATTTAATTTTTCAACTTTACTTTTGGGCTGGTCTTATTTAATCATACTCTTAACTTACTTGGAATCCCTTTTAAAATCTGCAGTACTTTTAAATCTTTTAAATATATAACACTATATCTCTGCCCGGCTTAGTACTTTTTCAAAATTTAAACTACTGATTCCCATTCTTTGAAACCCCATTTTTTTTCCATCGGACACTCCTTTTTCTTTTAATTTCGAAATTATTATTGTCTCTCGCCCTAACCCCGTCTTTAATCACGGCTCCCCCTTTTCTTGTTTTTCAAATAATTAATACACTCAATTGACCTAAATCGACCTACATCCTCAACCACGGCCAATCTCTACTGGCATCGGACTTAGCATATGCCAAAAATAACTTTATCACTAGAACCCCCACTCACTCCCCCTACTCCCTCTTCCATCAGCAGTCATGGCTTTTTCATCTAACCCTCCTACCATTGCCCCACCTTCTTCTTTCCTTCCCACCTCCTAATTTGACCTTGATTTTAACTTAGGGCCTCTTTTCTCAGAACTACTTCAATTTTCCATTGCTAATGTCATTCGCTTACGACTCATTTCTTGGCCGAGGAACCATTGTTTTTAAATGGCCAGATTTCTTCATTTTAATTCCGTTTAAGTGCGCTCTATCTACGACTTGAACTCAATTTTCACCATTGGATTTACTTCATTTTGAACGCCTTTCTGTGATGTCTCCACGAAACTTTTTCTTCCCCATCGGACACCTTATCGGCGGACAATTACCACCTGGACAAACCCAATATCTTTTTATACCTACTTTTTTCACCCATCATTTTCTTAATATTTTTTCAAATGTTGAATTTTAGCTTTTCTATTGCCAACTTATCTATCTTTATAATTCCTCTGATGATAAGATCTCGATCTTTGTAAAGCCTTGGCTAAACCAAAGAATAATAAACATATTTTTTATTACAGAATATACCTTGCATTGAACAATCGAAGTTTGAAATAAATTTGGACATTCGTGCATGTTTATCACTCTTCGTCCATCTATCTTTATAATTGCTCTATCTCGCATATTGAGCTTTACCATTTCACTATAGGTTCTTTCTACTAAAAGTTTACTTTTAGTTTCATATTTATTCTACTATATTTATATATATTTATATTTATATATATATATATATATATATATATATTTATATATATATATTTATATATTTATATATATATATATATATATATATATATATATATATATTTATGTATATATATTTATATATATATATATTTATATATATATATTTATATATATATATATTTATATATATATATATTTATATATATATATATTTATATATATATTCATATATATATATTTATATATATATATATATATTTATATATATATATTTATATATATATATATATATATATATATATATATATATATATTTATATATATATATATTTATATATATGTAGATATATATATATATATTTATTTATATATTTATATATATATAGATATATTTATATATTTAGATATATATATATATATATTCATATATATATATATATATATATATATATATATATATATATATATTTACAGTAAGAAATACAGACGTTTGTGACATTTTTGGGGGTGGAATGAAATTGAAAAAGTGTAAAAAGAAGAGGAAATAATTTTTTTTTTAATTCATGAATAAACTGAGCCGGCTTTCGTCCACACTCATCAGAGTATCCACGTGGAAATAATTCAATACGACTAGAAACTTAAAAAAAAAAAGGTAGAATGAAAACCAGTGACAAGTTTAGCAGAAAAAAATGGGGGGAGGGTCACAAGTTGTTCACATTGAATCTTAGAACCTCTCCTTTTCTTTACAAAGGGAGGGTTTGACTGACTTAATATATATAGCTTCCAGGACTTTGAGGTGGAATAAAGAATGTGATCTACTTATGACAGAAAACCAGTCACTAGTGTAAGTCGACGCACATTCGGCGCTATTTATAAGATGGTCAGCAATAGCTGACCCGGATGTGTTGACTAAATTATTTAAATTATTTAGTCGGCCCCGACGTATTGTAGGGGGGGGGGGTGTTGTTTTATTCTGGATTCAAATCTTTGCATTGTTTTTCCCGCGTATACGGCATCGCACCGACATTTAAATTGATAAATAATGTTACTGATATGTTGGGGTGGGAGAACATCCTTATGAATGGATTTGAGCAAAGGTCGAGCAGAAAAAACAATTCTAGGATTAGATGCCTGGTAACACCGACTCACAGCTACAGAAATTTTGTTAGCAAATGTTATGCTAATATTACCCAACCAAGATAATCTGAGGTACGCCGGACATTTTGGAGGACCAAAAAGTTTAGGCTTATAAAAGTGAGTTATCTTAGTAACGATATTAGAATTAACAATTTCGAGAGGGTAATCATTTTCAACGAGCACCTCTTTGATAAATTTAATCTCCGAATCAATCAGGGATTCAGAACAAATCTTTAAGGCACGATGAACCAAACATTTAATCAGATTTATTTTTCTTTGTATGGGACAAAAAGAGTCCCAGTGACAATATAAACCAGTAAATGTAGGTTTGCGGTAAATAGATGTTAGAAACAATGAGTCAGATTTATGCACTAGTACATCCAGAAAAGGAAGGGTGGAGTTGTGTTCCCTCTCACAAGTGAACTGTAAGGTTGGGTGTAATTGATTGGGTGCATTAAGGAATAATATGGAATCTGACTCATTGTTAAACACACAAAATGTATCATCTACGTATCGGAAATAAGTAAGTGGTTTTATTGATACGGGCTAAAAGATTATGCTCGTGAAAACCTACGAAGATATTGGCCAACGCAGGACCAAGAGGTGTCCCCATAGAAATGCCGTCGATTTGCTGATACATGACATTATCAAAACTGAATTCGACAGACATGGTAGCAAACCGCATCCGTTCTACGAAGACCTTCTCAGAGATAGTGGGACCAACTGAGAAACCACGATATAGTACATCAGCACAACTATCGATGGTTTCTTGTAAGGGAACGCATGTGAATAAACTGCTGATGTCGAAAGAACACATACACTTATTCGCAGCAGAAAAAGGGCAATTGCGTATATATTCAGCAAAAGTGAATGAATCTTTAATACAGTTGGCCGAATATACTTCAAGCACAGGTTGAAGCAATTCAGTCAACCATTTAGCTAACTTGTGCTGAACCGACCCGACCATAGAGAGAATCGGTCTTACGGGTATATTTTTCTTATGTGTTTTTGGTAGGCCGTAAAGACGTGGTCTTATAGACCCTATTGGTCAGATTATGTCGTATATTTTCCCAGGAAGAACACCTTTCTTAACCAATTTGAGTAATCTTTTCTGAAAATTACTTTCAATGGAAAGGGTCTTGTCATGCGTATTAACATGTCCGAGTCTTTTAAATTAATCGACGTCGTCTAAGATCACCATCACTTTTGCCACATAATCTAGAATCACTACTCCCGAACCCTTATCTGGTTTAGTAATGTGCGTCGACTTACACTAGTGACTGGTTTTCTGTCATAAGT
>OY744529.1:43526768-43531768 GCA_963556195.1 Sepiola atlantica | reverse complement strand
AAATAAATGATAATATTGGAGGTTTTTCAAATCGGAAAAGAAGGTGTACTTAAAATAAAACTATTAAAAAAATCAAATACAGTAAACACAAATAGTTTTTTAAAGGCTCTCGAAAAAAAAGTTTACCTAAACTAAATTCATTATAATGTGTGTGTGTGATTTTTAAATTTTAATTTTTAAATCATTTATTATTTTAATAAAACAATTTGATTCAATAAATTTGTGTTTAAAAGCATAATGGCTAATAAGATTATGAAAATATACAAACTCAGAACGTTTTAATAAAAAAATCAGAGTAAAAGTAACACGGTAAATGCCAGCGTTTTGTTTACATTTTAAATAATGCGCCCATCTTGCGTCCATGCGGAATAATCAGAGGGAGGTAACCGATTCAATGGAGTAACGCTGGCTGTTCAATCAGTTTCGCAGTAGGTAGATTACCTGCGTAACTCATTTTATATATATATATATATATATATATATATATATATATATATATAATAAATAATTATAATTTATAAGTAAGGTTATTAGCGAGCAAAATAGCGTAAATACATGTGGAAATCTGAAGAAAACAATCATGAGTGTATATTTGCGAATACTAATTTATTAAAAGTTTAAAAGTTATTAATTATGTTAATTGAGAAATGCATATAGTGTTTACGGCGGTATTTGTAGTAGTATATATAGAAGCTGGCAGACTATGTAAATAGTAATATTACTCTGATGGAGTTTCGGCTTCAGACAGATAGACAGATACATAATCTCCATTATTAATAGATATAGTTTATATATATATATTTTATATAGTATAGTAGTATAGTATTGTATATATATTATATATATGTATATATATAGTTTATATGTATTTTTATATATTATATATATATAGTTTATATATATATAGTTTATATATATACATAGTTTATATATATATATATAGTTTATATATATACATAGTTTATATATATATATAGTTTATATATATACATAGTTTATATATATATATATATATATATATATATATATATATATATATATATATATATATATATATATATATATATATATATATATATACGGCCATTTTGTAATCGGTACGGAAGCAGTCAAGTGATGTGTTCCACAGATATTAAGTTCTTGGAAATAAATTCTCTTCATTGAAAATCCGCCTGACGTCAGGCAAACGAAATAAAGAAAGGAAAGTTCTATTCGGCAGTGTTAGTAAGATGGGTTCTTCATGTGGATGTTTTACAAGGAGGAACCATAGATTGGAGCTCAGTCGAGCATCTTCCATGGGGATAGCGATAAAGTAAAGAAAGACGTCTGTTCTGTGAGAAAGGGGCTATAGAGAAGATAAGAGATTATCTTCCACTAGATTGCGAAGTTGATTTTGTAGTCTGCCAAGACAGGAACGAGTGCTCTGAGCGGCATGTCCACCCGATCTGACGGCATCTGGGGACGTATCTGACGCTCGGTAGAGGATTGCATCTGGAGATAAGTAGTTTCTAGAAACAGTAGAAAAATCAACCATATTCCTGGCAACCTTAGCAACAGATTGGATATATGTCTTCCATTTTAGATCTGGAGTGATAGTCAGCCCTAGGCGCGTATTAAAAAAGGGGGAGGGCTTTCTAAAAAAGGAGTATTCATGGCCAGATAGACGAAAACAATTAAGATAATAAAACAAAAATAAACAATTACAAATTAAAAATTGAAATTAAAAAATGACAAATAATATGAAGAAAATATATTAAATCTTATAAATAGCATATTTCTTCTTGTACGAATTTAACTTAAACTATATAAAATTCGATTTATGTTATAATATTTTTAATTTCCAGCCCCGCGGAATAAATAATCGCTTATTTAGCAATATTATCCGCGAAAACAGTATCATCAACAAAAAAAAGAAAAGCAGCTCATAAAGCGCCGGATTTGGAGTTATAAACAAACAAGTCTCGTTGCGGGGTTCGAATCGTGCGACCGGTTTGAACAGTTATCTCTACACTGATGATTCCGTAAAGATGAAACGCATACGTATGTAGATAATAATTGAATATTTATGATTAAATAATTATTTGTATCCTCCGTTTGGCTGGGTCGTTTAATGCGAGATAAGACAGCCGTCAAGCGTGGCTATAATGCAACGTTCCTTTATGTCGAACACTCTCTGACTGCTGCTTATAAAAATGTCCGCTTACTGACATAAATAAGTTTATTTCGCATGACGTTCGTATGACTATTTACCTACTAATATGAAAGATATGGGCCGCACCCCAACCACTGCCCCAGCCATGGGTTAAATAACAACTTGGGTTCAATGAACATGAACAGAGTTTCTTTCCAAGAACGTTTTATCTGTGAAACATCGCTTCCCTGCTGACTACAATATGGTCGTCTCCAAGTCAAATATCAACAAATGTTGTCGATCCGTCCTCTTGAGTAATCAAATCCTGCCCTTTCCACCCATCGTTTTTCAATCCTCTCATAGTATTGTTTATAATCCAGCTGACAATCATATTAACTCTTATCTTCGAGTGGCTTTTGGCCTTAGTAAGTGGGGACTCATTAGTATAAAAACGGGGAAATGTATACAATTAATCGTTTATAGTAGGCATTGTATAGTGTTTCGGTGTGGAACCAAAACGGGTCGATATGAGACTCGTAAGATATGGAAGAGAATGGCGTACGAATTACAGACACAGGCAATGAAATCGACAAGCCTAGTTCAAATCGGCCAAATTATGCACTAGTACCGTTGGGAAAGGCATGAAACCTCGATTTCTTGTCCTTCTATGTAAAATTTTATTTTCGTTCTCAAATGACCAACGATATGCTCTAAACAGACAAATTGTAAAGGCATGTACATCTCAACTACGAACCATGGCTAAATATTTATACAAGGAACCGCCTTGGCTCATTTTACGATTTCTTCATTTGTAAGGGCACCCCATGATGATCATGCTCACATCTGGGGGTTTATGTGTCTAATTAATGTCCACTCGAGAGCGCTTTTTGAAGAGAAGGTTCGTTTAAGTTGAACCAAGTTCTTTCCAAATCAAAATGAATTATCAACAATAACTAAATTAACCCGTGACCCGTTGGGTCATAACCACTATTTGATCCGTTTTGATTTCATTCGGAAATTCATAAACAAATAATAATCTTTACTTCTATATTTTCTTCATGAATAATATAGAAGTAAAGATAACTATTGTTTTGCTATCTAATTTACATACGCGTTTACGGCGTGTGTAAATTAGCTGAGAAGAGAGAGACGCCCCTTCTCTAACTGCTCACAACAATAATAATTAATATGTTGTGTTTGTCTTATTCATTTTGTATATCAATTATTTTTATATACAATTAGTTGAACGTAAGTCATTATTTTACACATATCTGGAAGCATATTGTGAGTTCATGCCTTTCCCAACAGTGCCCGTGTGTAATTAAGCACAACAGATCTGACAGAATTTAATACGACAACTTTATTCTGCTCCTTCTGAACAGCTTCTATGTTCTTAATATTTATGATCGGTGACCACTGGAGAATGCCGGGTGCTGTATGTAAGGTGTGGTCCTACTAGCCTTGCAAGCCGAACACCAGTAACAATCTGCATATGAAATAAAAACAAACGATCCTGGGCCGTTCGTTGTGATCGACGTCGTCCATACAATGGCTGACGATGACAGATTGAATTCAGAAATGAGCCAGACATCAGCTGGAATCGAGTGGATCAAAATATGGTAAATGACCGATCAAATACAGAATTCAGAGCGTACAACGCACAGCATCAACATGAATACGTCGAATATTTTGTTCTGATAGCCACCGCTTGACGATCGCGATTGATTTATAATTTAAACTCAAGAAATCAATACAAAAAGATCAATAAATTGGCCACAGTGTTGTGCGAAAATGGGGCTTGTGACGGCAATGGCGGCTTTGGACAAACAATCGACCCTTACACACAGCAACAAACCCAACTTTTAGAAAAAGAAGGTCCCAAAGTCCAAACAAAAATCGATCACCGGTGTTTGTATCATTCCAGGTGTGTCACATAATAAGTCTATTCTTTAGTCTATCTCTCTTCGGCAACCCCTCCCCCATTAAACCGCCGTCATCGATGGATATTCTCAAGTGGATCGCATTGTTCAAGGTGACTTTATAAAGATAGATGACACGCCCGTATTTACTAACACGTCCAGGGGAGAGAAGGGGAAAAGGAAACATTTTTGCACTGACGTGTACAACTACGACCATGCCTAACCCTAGCCCTAACCCTAACGACCATGCCCCTCTTCTTTGAAAACTACATACAAAAGACAGTAAAAGAATCACTCAAAACGAGCATAGTAATACATATATACATATGTATTAAAAAGAAAAAGGGAAAACAAATTAAACACAGGAAGAAATCATCAAAACGACAGTTTTACCGGTTTCTTTCGGATCACGAACGCACATTTTCAGAAAAAGTAATCCGAACGAAACCGGTAAATCTCTCGTTTTTGATAATGTCTTCCTGTGTTTAATTTGTTTTTCCATTTTATCTTTTTCATACATCTTGTCTCTCATTTTATGATATTTCGTTATGTTAACCTCATATATAGATATTTAAAAAAAAAAATTAAATAAATCAAATGAAGGAATTAAATGTCAGCCTTAAAATGAACACGTATAAAACAACGATCCTCGTCCTAAATTTGTGATAACTTTTCAAGTCCAAAGATGTCCTTTTTTGTAGTTGCTCTGAAGAAACCGCTGCGTGCGGTTGAAATAAATTATAATCAAAAACCACCGAGAATTGTTAAATCTTCACATACACTCGATATTTTTCTGCAATATTATAGGAAATAAATAACAAAGAAATAACTATAATTCACTGCTTTATTTATTAAATCTGTCGGTATGTTTTTTTACTATTATATATATATATATATATATATATATATATATATATATATATATATATATATATATATATATATATAGT
>OY744529.1:43504268-43521768 GCA_963556195.1 Sepiola atlantica | reverse complement strand
ATCCATGGACACGTGTTTCTGGCTCAGAGCCGTCATCAGCATGGCTAACTTAGACAAGGATCGAACCTTCGATATTGATGTCTATAGTACAGCATTTTACCATCGGACCAAGACACCATGTCTTTTTTATATATATTACAGAAAAATACGTCTAATAATGCAATTTTCTGCATCTTAATCACTTAGGAAGTGAAACAATCGAAATAGCAGTGAGAAAAAAAAACGAACGCGGCAATCACCAATAAAAATAATTACGTAAAAATACATTAAATATTTAGGTGATAAAAATCGTACATATTTCTAGACAGGGCGTCTTGGTTCGATTAAACTGTTTTTATCTCACGAGGAACACTGAGCTCCTTTTGTTTTCTTTACAATGTAAAAACCGAATTCATTTTGATAGCTCCACGTGAGAATTCTCTCGGTGAATTTTAAATAATTAATATATATGGAGATAGAAGAAAACAAAGATCTCAAAATCGGAAAAGAACCGAATCAAGATCGTAGACAAATAAACGACTCAATATCTTTTAGGATAGAGCTATACCTACAAATAATAAATGATAATAAAACGTATTTAGCCATAACATTTTATTGCAGTTTCGCGGTATCACCGATCATCAGAAGTCTCCTCGATTGGTATCAATTGAAAATCAAAAATCGGAAGAATAAACAGTATTTATACACGTAACTGCCCGTAAATGTAATTGCACGATAAAGATAATTGCCCATTAAGAAACAAATGTTTAACAGCTAATTCTACATACAAAGTGACAGTAAATAATAATAATATCAACAAGGAAGAGAAAGTGTGCATGGAGCTACAAGAAAAAAACACTTGCATTAGTAAATAAATTTACTAGTATATACTAGCGGGACCCGTGTAAATTACACGAAATGATGTTTTTAACACTATTTATCTTGTTCCTAACCTATACATGTTTGAATAAAATATAAGATTTGACTTGTATATTTATCTTTTAAAATGAACAATACATGAAACAATTTACAAAACTTCTTTATATACAATATTTCTAGTGAAGGTAGTTCCTCTTCTCTGGCCATGAGTAGAATTATTCTGAGGACAAGTTTTCACTCTTACACTGTTAATAAACCTTGCTCTTGGGAAGGCTACATAAAGATGTCCATGAGTAAAGCAAGGTTGTGGTAGGTAGATCCTTACCTTATCGAAAGTCTGTCCTTGAGCTTTATTAATGGTCATTCATGAGTAGCATACAAAGATTCGGAAGGTCGTTGCTTTTGATGTAAGCGTGACACACAAAATAACACACACGCTATCGTATTAATGTGTGTCTTTCCGGTCGTCCCCTCCCTACTTCTCCCCCCCCCCTTCGATGTAGAAAAAAATCTTAGAGGTTGGTTGGGATCGAACTATAAACCAGTCGGGCCGACGTAAAAAAACCGACGTCAAAATCCTACGTCGCTAACCGTTGCACCAAAGAGAAATACTTGAAAATATCACGAAAATTAGGTGACTTGAATGCTTTTCCAAATCTAGGTACAGCACGCATGCGCAGAGCTTTTGATGTAAGCGTGACACACGAACACACACGCTATCGTGTTAATATATGGATGAATAAAAAATGTGATAAAAGTGCGGTCACGTGTGTTAATACTGCTTATTCTTCTGACTTTGCTTTTCGATTGATACCAGTCGTATCGGTGATACACTGAAACTGCAGTAAAGTGTTCAAGCTAATTACATTTTATTATCATATATTATTGATTTAGCAGCATGGCCGATCGCGCATGTTCATTGGTTAAAACAATAGATCGCAACTAATTATTAACAATTAAATAGAATTTATTTAAAAACGAATATTTATAAAACAGATCAAAAATAGAAATTAATTTTCAGCAAATAGAATTAAATCATTTTTTTTTAAATAAACCGTCAATTTATTCCTGTTGTAATGTCATGTTGCGATCAGGTACACGAAACTGTTTATTCGCAAGTAAAATTGTTTTCTTGTGGGAGGAAGAAGGAATTGTGGCTTCTCAGCGCCCATTTTATAATGAACGAACTCTGGATGAGAAAAGGGTTGGCTGGTTTCCAATAATTGTGCTGTTTTGGGGGATTCCATTAGTTCGAAATCCTGTTTTCAAGTTCTCTTTTAGTGTTCAAGAACAGGAGCATTTCAGTCTTGTTTGTATAAAGATAATAAAAGCGATATTTGTTACACTTGATATCTTAATAACAAAATGACAAATTTTAATGTCTTTTATTTTCGAAAGATAAATCTGCGAAACTTCAAATAACAATTCTTTTTTAAATATTCCAAACGAAAGAAATTGGATGGCTCAACTCTAAAATGCTGGTCAATGGAATTGTTTACCATTTTCTTGAAGTAAAGAATTTATTTTTAGTTTCTATTAATTTAGAAAAGATTAAACAATATTTAATGTTGATAATTTAACGACATTAAGGCACGAATATGTATCCGTTAGATCGCCGAAGTTAAGCGACATTGAGCATGGCCAGTACAAGATGGATGACCGTTTTGAAATACTAGGCGCTGTATGTCATCTCTCCCAAACGGGATATACATGCTGACTGGGGACCACATGTGAATTTGATTTCCCCATAAACTTCCACTTTCAGCGGAAAGCGAAATGCCCGACGCTGTGGGCTACCACAAAATGTGGTATTACCGGTTATTCGATGTATCCAGTACTTGAAGACTCTAAAACATTATTAGAAATCTCTTGTGAGTGTACGACATTTGGTGACAATTGATCGAGTAGTGTTCGTATCGATCGCCTGCACACGCACATTTCAATAAATTAATATATATATATATGATAAAAAATGGAACTAATATTCCAATGTAATTGAAAAGGAAAATAGGATAAACCTAAAATATTACTTATTTATTCATCAACGTTTCGTCTTTATTTCAAGACATTCTGATGAAGTCTTGAAATAAAGACGAAACGTGGATGAATACATAAATAATATTTTGGGTTTTCCTTTTTTTCCTTTTCCATATATATATATATATATATATATATATATATATATATATATATATATATATATATATATATATATATATATAAATAATTAGATTCCACTCGATTAAATTATCACCGGAAGTGGAAGCAGAAAAATATTTTTTATGTATCTGTTTCCGTTTCCGTTTCCGGGTTGGCGAGGTTCGTTATCTCTACTTTCAACATATTTTGTGTGAAAACGACTCTCTGGAGATCGTACATCAATGAAACAGAAAATTATGTGGATCTTTCGGGCCTTTACCCAAAGAACTGTACATCCCAATATGACGGAATAGATTCGGTTCCACGTACAGCGAACTCTGATTCGCCGCATGGGAATACTCTGCTATTGCAATGTCAAGGGGTCGAGTCGAATCATAGGTCCGTTGTGACAAATAGTTAATAAGTTTGTTAACAGAGTCCGTCCGGTAGAGAACGGCTGGCGTGCAACAATCCGGGGCTGTCTGAACAGAATACAAATGACTAGAGAAACGACGGAGTTCCATGATCCTTTGTCGACCCAAAAGCAGAGAAAGAAGCAAAAAACACGCGCCTCCAAGAGTCGCTACTGTTACTGTCTCAGAATACGATCGCCTCCAGAAAAAGGAAAATAAAAGCGCGAACAGGCCCCAACCGAAGGCGACTATACCCACTAGTTCAATGATACGTGGGAATTCCTTGGCATAACCCAACCATCGTTCCGGATAATAAAGTTTGATTAGGAAAAAGGGTTTTCTTTTCCTTGTCTCTCCGGACGATGAAAATCCTTCTCGCTTCCGTAAAAGTTCGGACAATGTCGCCAACAGTTCCTCCCTCGGAAGAGCGTCATCTTCAGCCATGAGAATGTATTTTGATTTATAAAGCAATGCCGTCTGCAAACAAAACATGTAATCCGACGTTTCTTGGGCGTATTTATTTGCATAGGCTTTTCGATAATTAAAAACGTTTTCTAAAAGCGGAACACCTTCAGAGGAAGTCGAACTACCAAAAAGCTGTGCGTAAGGCAGATAATCCTTTAAGATGGCCGCCTCCGAATGTGCGTTTGGAGCTCGGTCCGTATTACAAATAAACATCATTTTCCCGCCAAAATGCTTATCTTTCTTGAGTAGTCGATCAAACATGGTCGCCGTTTGAGTCAAATAGCCCAGTCTGCTGTGGCCGGATCTGCTCACCGTAGGAATACTGACGACAAGTTCGAGCTTAGGTTGAGCGACATTCTTCTTTTTGTAAAAACTCTGCGAATGACTAGAATTTAAAGTTCGGATGTATTGCAACGCATCGCTAAGACGTGCCGAGTTCAGTTGGTCAGCCAATGATCGTAGTTCGGTCATGCTGCGTTTATTGTTGTGGCCGTGGTCGGATTCGGAATATAGGAGAACCGGTAATAAGAACAAATCGCAAAAAATTAGGGTCGTAGTCAATTTCGAGAGGCGTAGACGCTGTAGAAGTCGCATTTCACTTCTGCAAAGACAAATAGAAAAAGAAAAAAAAAAAGTTATTTCTTTCGTTTACAACATTTAATAAAGTTTACAGATACAAAGCTGTACCATCTATCATAGTTGTAACAGCAACATCTATCTTCCACTCTATCATAAAGATCAATGTGTATTTATTTGTTTATTTTATGTTTTGTTTTTACATTAAAGGTCACCGCTTATCAAGGCCCAAAGCCCACTCGGGAAAAAGGGTTAAAAAGTTTGACTCAAGGTTAGGGGTTTAAGAGTTTGACTGGTGGATGCTGAGACAACATCGCTTTCACCGACATGATGGTTGTAGTAGGGTAGAAATTGATTATTTGCGGAGATTGTTCAACAATAACTTGTTTACATTGGACTTGAAGACGACCATATTGTAGTCGGCAGGGAAGCTGGCTCGCGGCACTGTGTCCCACAGACGGGCAGTTCTATGAAAAAAGCTCTGCCCATGGAAGTTTTGTTTCGTCTTGAGCACACAGGGGGAGAAACGGAAATCATTGACAGTGGTAGTAGCTAGGCGGGTTCAAATTGTGAATGTTTTACAAAGGGGACCATAGATTTGAGCTCAGTCGATCACCTATTATGAAAATAACGGTAGAGCAAAGAAAAACTAGCCACATCTCTTCTGTGAGAGAGTGACTGTAGGGAAGAGAGGATGACATCCCCCACTGAATTTCGAAGTCGGTTTTGAACTCTCTCAAGGCAGGAAAGGGTGCTCTGAGCGGCATCTCCCCATATGTCGCATTAAAAGTAACCAGCCATCTTAGGACGCATTTGACTCTTGTACGGGTAGATGATGGCGTCGGGCGTGAGATACTTTCTAGAGCAGTAGAATGATCCAACTATTTTCCAGCGACCTTAGCAACCTATTTGATGTAAGTCTTCCATTTTAAGTCTGAAAGGTCAGTCCCAGGAGCATATAAAAGTAGTAGGCTTCCTCAAGGGGAGAGCCATTCATTTCAACTGGTGTGATAAAGTATCCTAGGTCCCATGGGGATCAGGTACCCTGGTGACGCGCTAGTATGCATTTTGGTGATGCTACGCCGACTGAGGGCCCTGCGACGAGACGAAGTGGAGATATAAAACTAGTATATATTTGACGTAGAAATGACCTTATTCGGATGACAGAATGAGACGCCAGCTAGTCTCGCGAAATCGTGTAAGATATTCAAAATCAATTACCACCAAGGGCGAGGAAGGTGGAGATTAGAGAATTCCATATCGCAAATTTAAATCTGAAATATCAATAACGCAATATTATTGTTTGGGTGAGTGGTGCGTTTTTTTGAACCACAAGTCTATACGGGTGTTTTGAAGATGTCACGTCCAAGAAGATACAAACCACTCTTGACAGAGATTTATGTGAGCCTATCATCGTTTGTTTACGACGACGATTGGTTACGGGGAAATCCCATTTATTTTAAGAAAAAAGGAGTGAGACGCCCGTCCTTACCCTCCTTGAGAGAGGAGGACACAGAAAGTGTGTACGACTATAGACGCACGAGAAAAAGAGATAACAAAAATGCTGCCGCTTCAATAAAAGAATGTGATTTCTCACGCCCGAGAGAGACTGAAGTGGCGTGCGAAGAACCAAACCGGACGAAATTCTAGACACCGCCTTCGCCCGTTAAGTTTGTGACTTAGACAACCACTTGTGTAAAGAATTCGCACACACAGAGAACTAGCGAAATAACTTAGCGGAAAAACAACCATTGCTAAAGACATTTACGAGCACGGTAGACAGTAATCCTACCATTGACCAATGTAAAATCAATTCTTTTACTTTATTAATAATTACTTTTCTATACAAAAAAAAACAGACCGAGTTGTTGAACATTGTTCTTTTCCTTTTGTTTTGCTTTGAATGATCCTTCGCCCCCACAGAGCCAACCGGTTGCTGTTATAAACAGTTTCAACGTGGGAGTATGCTTGTAGCTGAATGAGACGACCAGATCGGCGACGTCATCATCATCTTCGTCGTCATCCCGGCCTAGAGGACCTTGGATCTATTTTTTATTGCCACGATGATCTGCACGGCTGGGGGGGTTCACAATCCGGCACCGCGACTAGGATATCACACCTTTGTGGTTGACCACCGTATGCATTAAAGGGGTTCACAATCTGGTGCCGTGACGATATGCAGTATGTGGGGTTCACACTGGGACAAAGTGGGGATCGGAGCGTTGGTGATAAAAGGAGAGGATCTTAGTCTTTGACGCATTAAAAGTAACCAGCCACCTTTTCCCCCATTGCACCACTTGCTCCAGGTCAGAAGAGAGACAGACAGACAGACAGACAGACAGACAGACAAAAAGAACCTGATCGTTAATTCTCTTCGAAGTGTTTCCATAGATGGTTGTGTCATCAGCATAAATGTCGACGAATGATCTTAGGATGTTGTTTGGGAGATCATTTATGAAGATCAGGAAGAGGGTTGGGCCCGCAATGGAACCTTGAGGTACCCTGGCAGTGATACTATGTACCTCAGACTTTTGCCCGTCAATAACTACTTTTATAAATCTATCCGAAAGAAAGGATTTGATGGTTGAGAAGACATTTCCAGATATTCCATAGCTAGCAAGCTTGTAAAATAAACCTTTATGCCAGACCCTGTCAAAAGCCTTTGATATGTCAAGAGCTATTGCTTTAGAAACGAAGCCCCCGTCAAAAGATTCACTGATCCTGTGTGATATTACAATGACTATACCGACTGTTGATTTTGCAGGACGAAAGCCATATTGCTTGTCACTGAGTAGGCTGGTTTTGTTAAGGTGATCAACAACTTCTTGGTTTATCACAGATTCATGCAACTTACTCATGACGCAAGGAGACTGATTGGTCTGTACTGAGTTGCAAAGGATCGGTCACCAATAGTTTTAAAGATTCGACAGACTGACGAGGTTTTCCAATGTGTTGAGAGGCACTTCTTCTTTAAGCAACGATAGGAGCTAGTTCCGGTTTCAGTTTTTCAATCACGATGATCGGGATGTTGTCAGAACCAGTTGCTTTGCTGGTATCAAGGTTTTGGATGAGTTTGGCAACATGCCGGACAGATATGTGGATGTCGCTCAGGGTGTTTACAGTCATGGAGGGAATTCAGAAGGTAGGCAGCCATGATCACAAAGGATGGAATTTGATGCAAAGTTTGGCTTTATTAGACGCTGAGGAAACCACCTCTGGTCGATTGATGATGGTTGCAATAGAGAATACGCTTTTGTTCAGGACCCTGTTTATAATACGCCAAAGCTCATGGGAACCAAGCTTCTGCTCGGCTATTGCTTGTGTATTTTTATATAAATAAATATAAATCCGTCTCATCACACAAAGATTAGCGAGTAAAAAACGTGCCCTTTTATAGTCACGTGGCGAGAGGAAAAGAAAAAACAAATAGCAAGTCAGACTATCCCCGCCGCCTGAAATGAATTTGGAAAGAAATTCTATATTCTAAAAAAATCAACGGTCGGTGATTGTTTTTCTTCTTCTTTAGGTCATCAGAAACGATAATAATTTATAAATGAAAAATTAAATTGCTGACGTAATTCTGTGATTTTATATGAATATTAGTGCGAACACTGGCGAAGCATATTTTTTCTGTCATTTTTTACGGACGGTTACACTAGTATACTACTAATCTATATACTACTAAAACTCTGTAGACGTTGCTTGTTATCTTGTATATTTGTTTGTCTCCGTGCACACCGGATGACGTTTCAAACATGAGAAAAAGATGACGTCATACACGTAAAAAGAGTTGAAAGACACCAGGTAAATCATTTAGAACGACACAAAAGCGATGACTTTATCCACTAAAACAGGTTGAAGACATCCGGAAAACATCCTTTATGGCGTCATAAATGTTGAAGTGACAAAAGGAAGACGTCATCCATTAAAACAGCGAACATAGACGATCCGTTACCGAAGGACAGTGATATATGTGTGTGTGTGTGTGTGTGTGTATGTGTATGTGTATGTGTGTGTGTGTGTGTGTGTGTGTGTGTGTGTGTGTGTGTGTGTGTGTGTGTGTGTGTTACAGAAGATCAGAACAATATCGGTATCGCTTCTCGGCCTTTTGGCTAAGATCAAAGTGTAGTATCTGTTCCGATGGATACTGCACGCCTGTCCTGTGCAGTTCTAGGAGGTCCACCCTCCCAGGCTTCGCCTCCCCTCTTTGGGGAGGAGTAAGTTTATTGCTTACTGTCTGAGGCGCCCCTACCGGGGAATGCCGACGGGGCTGCCCAGGCAATTTTTAAATGGCCAGAGTGCTCACCTCTCGAGCGCTGGCTTTTAACCCCACTTGCTCGACCCGATCTTGGGTCACATCTTACTTGTGGGAGTAAGATAAAACTGGCCTTGTGCCTAACTCCTAGCGAGGAGTAAATAAATATCGGTACCGCCGGTTTCAAATCCAAACAAAGGGAACCTATTCAGCCTCTGTTTATGTCTGCCTCCCCGAAAAATGGCGGCTTGTGCGTTGTGTGACTTTTTGACGATATTTCGATCCTCTGCTTTATGTTTCATTTTATTATTTTTACTAATTCGGCATTTCCACCTGAAATTTTTGCCGATATTTGCGTCGTGTGCAAGTTAAAAGAGTGTTTTATTCCTTGATTTGTGAATTGAAGCCGATGTCATGATGACCTTTGATCGCTTTCCCTACATCTCTGGCATCGGAGAACTACAAATTAAAATCTAAAAAAATTTTGAATTTAAAAATTTTAAAATATTTAAAATTAAAAAATAATTTAAATTATAAAAAAACACCGCCTACAAGGGAAAAAAGGGGGGGGAATTAATAAAGTGGGTTAATTGATTAAGATAAATTATGGAAAAAAAACTACCCCGCAATAATTTCTGTTTAAAAGTAACTGTACGGTATGAGATAGATAACTGATCATTACCGAATTTTTAAAAAATATGAAAAAGTCGAGTTGGGTTTAGAATTTAAAATATTAATTTTATTAATTCGAAGAGAATAATAAATTAAAATATATTAAAATATAATAAATAAAATAAAATAATTCAAATAATGTTAATCGAAAGAAACTGGAGCAAAATTATATCGGTACAAAGAAAAAACAACGTCTACAGGGGTGTAATTGGTTAGTTAGAATCAAATATTGATTCATCAGATTAATTTGGTATCGATGACAAACTTCGAAATCCTGACAAGATAACTTTATATATTAGATTATTGATTTTAAATCTTTCGGACGTCTTACGAAATGGTGAAAGTTAAACCATATAATTACTTGCGAATTTTTTTCTTTTTAACTCTTAACTTGGTAATTAACTACTGCTCTTACCCGGCGTAACCCGGGAGTTAAGTAACTGCTGTTTTAATAATACATCAGGAATAGCAAAGTAGTTTAAAGCAAGAACAATAATAATTTCACGAAATAATTCAATAACATATCTGGCTTTTTTTCTAAGAAATCGATATGCATTATTTTGGATTTTATAAGTAAAGTATTTTTTGTAAAAATAAATAATTCTTTTTATATAAGACTTTTATTTTATGAAGTAATTAATTAAAATTTCTGTCGTGTTTTCTAAGAAACATAAAATTATCCTAGTGCATATTGTTAAACAAGTAAATTATTTTTTGTAAGTGTAATTTTGATTTCACAAAGTAATTCAATAAAATGGTCGGCTTGTTTTCTTAAGAAACCGTCAGTGTAGAGACGAATTATTAACACCGGTCGCCGGACTCGAACCCTGGGATACGAGTTATATTTCAAACTCGAATTCCAACATCTCAGCCCTCACGACTGGTGTCAATAACTCGGTAAATCAGTGAGAGATTAATCCTATTTAAATGCAGCTGTCGTAAAGAGTTCTACTATTGAAAGGAACATTGTATTGAAGACACGATGACAGCTGCGTTAATACTACTCACTACAGAGCCCAGCCTACATGGGGGGGCGATATGTATAGGTGTGCGTGTGTGTGATAGTTAAACTGTCTTTTCTTTTTAACTTTTATTCATGCCAAACAAGACACATTGCCACTGGGACGTAAGCGGCTACTGTGAATACAGGAACACCCTAAGTGGGGAGTTTTGTAGCGAGATGTTTGTTCACATTACATTTATATTTCTGTATATAGGTATAGTCAGGGAAAACAGAGAGCAGGGGGTGAATTCCAAAATTTAACAGTTCGAGGAAATAAGCTATTATGGTAGAAATTCTTTCCGACATCTCGGATTTCCACATTGAAGGGGTTGGATTTTGCTTATTGTCGGGTTGGTCGGGGATATTTACGTCGAGGGGCACCAGTGTGGCAAGTTCGTCAGAACACATTCCATTGAAGTACTTGTAAAACAAGCACAGGGATGGGACAGGGGCTGGAGCTTGGTAGACAGTGTGGAACATATTAAATTAGAGGCCCAGATGTAACAACAATACTCCATGCATGGGTGAATAGTGGCTTTGTAGAGATATACTGGCAGGTGCGAGAAGTTTTCTAGCATGGTAGAGGGAGCCCACATTCTTTGAAGCAGACTTGACAATATCTTCTATTATTTGCTCCAATTCATGTTGCCTGTGAATGTTAGGCCGAGAAGTTTGAATGTCGGACTTCGGGGTAGGGTGCTATGAGCCAGGGCAATCGGTGGTTAAAAAGCTTTCTTATAATTGTTAAAGGAAAGAGCTTTGTCTATTCATTTATGTCCCCATTCCATAACCGACAAGTTCATATTCTAAGGATTCATGAATTGCCTTAGATATATATGCGTTCATTTTGCCCACATGTCTGGAATAGAGCGTGGTGTCATCAACAAATATACCCATCGCGGACACAATTGCATCAGGGGAGTCGTTTATGAAGATCAGTAATAATTAATAATCGACCCCTGGGGCACACTTGCATTGATATCACGTTTGAGGGTATGGCAATCAAGTACAACATGGATCTTTTTGGGGGCTAAAAAGGATCTGAGTATATTAAATATTCGTCCAGTAATACCATACGAATTATTTTTTATGAGAAGACCTTCATGCCAAACCGTGTCAAAGGGGTTAGATATATCAAGCGCTACCGCCCTGTCTTCACCTGCCTTGGCCAGTCTATGGTATATGCGTTCATAGATCATCGTTAGGATATCCGCAATATAACAGGCTTGCCTAAATCCATACATTTTATCAGAAAGAAGTGTAGCATTAACGAGATGCCGGACTATCGCTAGATTGAATAAGTCCCTTGTGAATCTACCTTCTTTTAAAAAAAAACAATTGATAAATGTCAGGCTGTGAGAAGTATTATATATATAAAAAAGAGATATGTTTAAATGGCTATACCGACTCCATATGTCCGAATCATCTGTAGGGGTTGGTGATGGTCGTCTGTCCGGGACACGTGGATTGGCAGACGGCCATATTCCCACGTTTGCTAAAGCGAACGGTATATGTGGAATTTGTGGATTGTGAGGGTAGCTGAAAGCGAACTCCTGATCAGCCCATAAAGCATGATTTAGATTAACAACATTTATGTTGTTAATGTAAATGTTGTGTGTTGTGCGAGAGAAATGTTGTACACGTGTGTAAAAAATTAAAGAGAGGAATTTTCGTGATCTGAGGTTGGCTTGGCCGATTGGGAATCTTGACAATGAAAAAGAAAAAGAAACCACTGTAACCACTGAGGAAAACATGCGTATGTCGAAATATTTGATTGATAAATAATAAATGTTTCATTTATTAAAAAATATCGTGTCTGGTTTTTAATCTGATTGCATTTTAAACTTGTCGATGCTCTATAAGTAGCCCCTAACGGATTTCTTATATATATATATATATATATATATATATATATATATATATATATATATATATATATATATATATATATATATATATATAATGACGATAATAATCCAGGTAAAACATCCACAGGGTAGTAATCCAAAGAATTTCAACCGGGTTTATAAAAAGTGCTCAATATCAAATAGAGCTTTATATATGATTATTTTATTTACACAGACATGTACAAAATCTGCGACACTGGCATGTCGATGTTATCGATCAACAGTTATTATAAACTGAGATCTCATCAGGCAGAGTTAGAATCCGATCTTAACCTCAGATCATATTTGGAGAGAATGAAATGGAGAGAGAAAAAAAGAAGAAAAGAAATTTAAGATTTCAGAATTCAGGGAGTCACGTGGTTTAAAACCGTTAAAAATAAAAATTTTAAAAAGTTAAAATCTAAAATCTAAAATCTAAAATAAAGCAAAACAAAATAGAACAAATAAAATAAAATAAAATTAAGATAAAGTGAAAAGAGAGACATATAATAACAAGGCTAGGATAAAGATAGATAGATAAATAGAAAGATAGAAAGATAGATAGGTAGAAAAAATGAAAACGTCTGTTGATTCAGACAGAGAGTGGGGAGGGGAGAGGGAAGATAACATGCAAGTGAAAGTGTCAAGAAATCGACTTGCATGTTATCTTCCCTCTCCCCTCTCCATTCTCTGTCTGAATCAACAGACGTTTCCATTTTTTCTATCTATCTACCTATCTATCTTTCTATCTATCTATCTATCTATCTTTATCCTAGCCTTGTTATTATATGTCTCTCTTTTCACGTTATCTTAATTTTATTTTATTTGTTCTATTTTGTTTTGTTTTGTTTTATCTTAGATTTTAGATTTTAACTTTTTTTAATTTTAATTTTTATTTTTAACGGTTTTAAACCACGTGACTCCCTAAATTCTGAAATATTAAATTTCTTTTCTTCTTTTTTTCTCTCTATTTCATTCTCTCCAAATATGATCTGATGTTACGGTCGGATTCTAACTCTGCCTGATGAGATCTCAGTTTATAATAACTGTTGATCGATAACATCGACATGCCAATGTCGCAGATTTTGTACATGTCAGTGTAAATAAAATAATCATATATATATATATATATATATATATATATATATATAGTTATGTTCATGACATGTGTTTGCCTTGCTGTTCTGTCATCTTTCTCCTTTTTGTCTTTCTTCCTTTTTGCTTTGGACCAGGGTGATTTTTTTTATTGTTTTTTTTTTGTTAGTAAACAAAGGTCTCTGATGAACTGCCCGTCAAAAATTAGGACTATATTTTTTTTGTTTATGGGTCGTGAAACGATTGTGAAACGGAAAAATATACAAACATTCGCCGGAATTAAAAATAAATTAAAAAAATTATGATTGTGGACTAATTTTTTTCCTTGGCCATTAGAATGCAACCTATCACTATATATGTTCTGAAGCCTGGTAACATAACTTCATTGAGCTTGTAATCTCAAACAATTGGATATCATAAGATATATGTACCATAAAAATATATATCCTTTATATTAACCGTGATTATATATATATATATATATATATATATATATATATATATATATATATATATAAGTGAAATATTTTGAGAATCCACAATGTGCAATTTAAATGAAAAATTCATTTTTTTGCGCACGCGCGCGTGTGTGTGTAACTCCCTCCCTTCTCCCTGTTTCCTCGACTGTACCGACATGCAGAAATTTAAAACTAATGTGAACAAACATCTAGCTGCACAACTCCCAATTTAGGATGACCTCCAAAACTTACACCCTAATTATCAGTAGCCTCGTACGTCTACAGTGGCGGCCTGCCTTGTTTGGGGTGAACTATGATAAAAAAAATCAAACAAAAATTAAGTCTATGTGGCAATACGAAAAATAAATTAAATTAAATTTTATGTTGTGGATCGGCCATTTTGTTGGCGACCGTTAAACTTTTATGAGCCGTTAAAACTCAATTCTGTCCACTTTTGTTTGGTTTCGTACAAACATTCTTACTTTTAAAAAAATGGTGGCTTCATTTTTTTTTTTTTTACATTTTTCCCCCAGACTTTAGACATTCAAAAGTTTTAATGGAGGCGTCAACATCCCCAAAGTAAGTTGATTTTTAAGTATTTTTTCCTGTAATTATTTTAAGTTAATTATTTTTACATTTGGTTTTTGAAAATTCGGAATCCCAGGGAAATTAGTTTGGGAAACGAGTAATTAGTAAAATCAGAAATTGGTTCAGGTGTGTGTCTAGTGAGAATAGGGCCGCATATTGAAATGTTTTTGTGGGGTGGTGGTCTCCAATATGATTTCTTGTAGCCATTTTTTTATTATTATTATTATGAAATACAAAGACACTTTAGGCTATCTGCATTCTTAAGTTAAGAAAATCATATCGGACGGAAATATGTCTATATTTGTATTTATACGATACGTACCTGTGGCCCGTTGGGTCACAACCACCATTTGTCCAACTTTGATTTCATTCAGAAATTCGTAAACTGACATACCTTTTAAGGGCACTGTTTCGGAAAATACAACCATAGATTTTCAGGCGTGACGTAAGCGTGACGTGTGTATAACGAATGCTACGAAAATGAACGGAAAAATACGAAAGAAGATACGCCGTTCCGAATTTTACCGAGCCTTCCCCCCCCCCCCACCATGTTAAAAATAACTTCTGAAACTTGTCTTTTGTTTTTAGAACCAGACGACTTTAATGATATCAAATTGTAAACTAACACTAGAAACGACGACCTTTTTACGCAATTAGAACGGGAAAAAGAGCATTTTTTTCACCTTTTTTTTCCAAGCAGACGACTTTAATGAAATAACATTTTTAACTTACCTTTTTTAAAGCAGACGACTTAGAATGAAAGAAAAAGTAATTTTCTTTTCCGAGTTTTTTTTTTTTTTTTTTTGAATACAAGAAATTTAGTTCTTTTTTACTGTCTGTTTTTTTGTGTTTTTTTTTTTTGTCTCTTTTTTAGGATTAGGTAATTTTTGTGGGTGAGGAGGTTCGAGCTTTAGGGTTAGGGAATTAGGGTTAGGAAATTACGGTTAGAATGCCTTCCGTAGTTTCATAGTTAATCAAATTTTGTCCGTTCCGTTTATTTTCAATCCTCTCATAATATTATTCATTATTCAACTGACAATCTATTAATCTCATTGACCCTCATCGTTGAGTGGCTTTTGGCCTTGATAAGTGATGACTATTTAGTAAAAGAATTACCTGAAAGAATCAAACTTCTTTTTAAATATTTCTTTTTAATTATTTATTCATTTGGCATTAAGTTTACGGTTATCGAAAAAAAAACTTGTTTTGAAATAACTTTCAGTAAACATTACTATTGGCAACATAAATTATTTTAAAAGAGATACAATAAGTATTTTTAGTCTAAAACAATTTATTTTGCTTTACCGGCAAAAGTGTGGTATAGTTAACAGCCGAGAGAATAGAAATAAGCAAAATATACAACAAATAGCTTTTACCTAAAAATATAAAATTGAATTTTCTATCGACCTGAACATTTTTAAACTTTTGAAACTGTAGGTTTTGTTATTTTAAAATTAGTTTCATTCCTTTCACTTAGCCGACCTCGTCAATCTAAGATGGACATCGATTTTTTTCATTGAGGTGGTCGCTGATTTCAGGCTAAAAAGATAATTTTAAAAATGGGCTTACGGTACCATTAACCCTAAGATCGGGATTGTTTCCAGTCAGTCAGTTGCATGGGTATTGTTGCCACATCTGGGCTGGGGCATCATCCACTAGTCTCTCTCTCTCTCTCTCTCTCTCTCTCTCTCTCTCTCTCTCTCTCTCTCTCTCTCTCTCTTAGACAAGGTTCCTCACTATCCACCAAGCTCCAGCCCCTGCCGCATCGCCGCATCGCCGCAATGTTGTTTCCTTCTGCCTGTTTTACAAGTACTTCAATGGATTGTGCTCTGATGAACTTGCTGCTCTGGTGCCCCCACGACGTAAATTCATTAGACCTACCCGACAATCTGCCAAATCCCATCCATTCACTGTGGAGGTCCCCAGATGCCGAAGAGCTTTCTACTCCAAAGGCTTCTTTCCTCGTGCTGCTGAACTCTGGAACTCCCTCCCTGTCCCCTGTTTTCCTGACGGTACTGACATGCAGAAATTTAAAACTAATGTAAACAGACATCTCGCTGTACAGCTCCCAATTTAGGTTGATCCCCCCCCCCCCCAAAAAAAAACTTTCACCCTTTTTCTCAGTAGCCCCTTACGTCTATAGTGACGGCCTGCCTTGTGTGGGGTGAAGTATGTTAAAAAAAAAATTAGGTTAAGCTCATTTTTTATCTTTTAAGTCTAAAATTAGAGACCACTTCAAGGAAAAAAATCGACCGCCACCTTTTATTGACAAAATCAGTTAAGTAACAAAACAAATTTTGAAATAACAAAATTTACAGTTTCAAAAGTTTAAAACTATGCAGGTCGATAGAAAATAAAATTTTCTGTCGTTTGGTAAAAGTTATATGTTGTTTGCTTATTTCCGATTTCTCGACTGACAACTATATTACACTTTTGCCGATTTACCTACTCATTTGTGACGGATTTGCGTTAAAATATTTGGTAAAATTGTCGTTTCCCAACCAAAATGGCGGACAATAAATCGTCTGCAGTTTTCCTACCTCACAAATGAGTAAGTAACCCAAAATAAATTGTTTTGGACTAATTTAAAATTTACCTTAAATTATTTTGATTGAAATACACGTGGGAAATTTGTCCAAAACAATTTTTGGGGGTTTACTGACTCATTTGTAAGGTCGGAAAAAAAATCAGAAAAATGCAGACGATTTATTGTCCGCCATTTTGGTTGGGAAAGACAATTTTACCAAAAAAAGTCATAAGTATTTTAAGTTCCGTAATTATTGGTTGTGAGTAAAGTAATAAGGGGTCTCGTACCTTACTCCCTGTCAATAAACAAAATGTCTAACACCTTACTACTTGATTCACAATCAATAATTACAGAACTTACAAATGCTTATAACTTATATCAAACATTAAAGAAATAACACAAATAGGTCACAAATGAGTAGGTTTTATTTACTCCTCCCAGGAGTTAGGCACAAGGCCAGTTTTATCTTACTCCCACAAGTAAGATGTGACCCAAGATCGGGTCGAGAAAGTGGGGTTTGAAAAGCCAGCGCTCGAGAGGTGAGCACTCTGGCCATTTAAAAATT
>OY744529.1:43491768-43499268 GCA_963556195.1 Sepiola atlantica | reverse complement strand
TTTTTGTTTTTGTGTTGTTGTTGTTGTTGTTGTTGTTGTTGTTAAGTTATCAAAAGAAAACGAACAAAAAATAAAAGATAAAATTCTTTTTCATTTTTTCTTTGTTACTTATTGGGGGTAATTCCTATTTCAGTCACGTAAATTATTTAAAGTGCAATGAATTTCAGCAGGGGCACGGCATTATTCCCAAACAACTTAGTTTTACTTAAAACAAGTTTGTAATTCTCTTCACGCGTCGTAGCCATTTTTGTGCGTATTAATTGTTTCATTAACAAATATTCAATACATGCGTTCGAAAAAAAATAGTATAATAGTACAGAGACAATCGCTTCCCGAGGTTTATCTCTGCGTTGTGTCTTTGTCACGGTACCAATGTGGAACTTCCCTTGTAACGAGGGAGTGTGACTTTGTGTGTCCGCGCCGTGTGACGTCTTTGGAAGGGATGTTAATATCCTTGCACGGTACTACCAGCTTCCCGATGGTTAACGATAGTCACATTCCTTCAATGAAGGAGTCAATCCCGTCCGTATGGCCTGACGGGTCTTTGGTCAGGTTTTAGGCGTCATTAATTCTCTCAAGAGAATCAATTATCTGAGCTGCGGGAACCGTCGTCTTGCTGAAATTTGAACGCTTGTATGAAAGGAGCGAACATTCATATTTTCACATATAAAATTATATCATTTATTTTTGCATTCCGACGGTAAAGCTTGAATTTAACTTTTTCTTCTTTCGTTTTCTCTTCTCTTTCACCGCTTGGTTGAGTGTCGTGGTTTGCTTCTCCGTTTATTTATTCGTCGCTGTATTGGTGTCTTCTTCCTTTCACTCTCTGCATGTTGTCGTCGCCGTGATCGTCACCGGTGTAGCTAGATAACAAAACCTTTCCTCATATAACTCGACGACTTTCAATTGGGATTCAGAGTTTTTATTCTGGAGAGGAACATTCACTCACAGAGAGAGACCATTTATCTTAACTACTACTTATTTATTACACTTGCAAAAAAGGTTGAATACATAACTTTATTTTCTAGAGAATAAATGTGACTTGACGAACAGACATTTTCAGGTGGAAGCATTTTCGCTTTAGGGGATTTTTAACTGTGTCAAAGTTTTACAGGATAATTGTTTCGCGTCAGTCTTGCTAGACTCCCATACGGAGACTGACTTGAAACCTTCATGATATTGTCAACGATTAAAAATTGACATCATCGTCATCTAACCCCATACCCAATTTTTGTGTGTCTAACCCAACTAACTTCATACTTTGAGATCAGATGATTCTGGTATTGACATTAGTTTCCCCGATGTTTTTCTAGTTAGAAATCTTTCTGGAAAGACATCGGGTACTTACGGAAAGGACCACGAGATAGTTGCTAACATCCCTAAGTGGATTCGAACGTGGAACACCCAGGTCTTCAGTCCGTGTCGTTATCCACTTAACCACTGTCACCTCACAACACATTAATAATCCACTATGAGTAAAATTTTATCCACCAAATGCAGAATATATTCTTACATTCCAAACAATATTCCACGTTACGTCAACATCTCAATGATCACTTACCATGTTGACAAAAAGTCTCATTTTGACGTCGGAAATATTTAGCTTCGATTTCATAGACGTACCGAAATGTGTTTTATTATATAGGAATGTGTATTTATAATAGTTTATTTTTGTATTTACCCTTTTTTTTAATAGGTGTAAGCACGCTTATATGACTTGTGAATGTACAATTCAGTCAATTAAAAAAAATAAAAGTTGGAATATTACTTTTTAAAGCATGCTCAGAAGACCAACGGGCAGATGTCCATGCACTTTGAAAGTCGCGCCAGAAAAAGGAAGAATAGCACCTTTTTAAATACTATCTGTTCTTTATGCTTAAAAATCGCGATTTTCCTTAACAAATGGAGAAACGGCCGTTAAAAATTAATGTTTTACTGGAAAATAAAGATATGGTGCTGGAATCTGCTTCTCTCTCACTCTCTCCCTCTCTCTCTCCCTCTCTCCTTTCCTCTCTCTATATCTCTCTCTCTCTCTCTCTCTCGCTATCTCACACACTCTCTCTTTCTCTCTCTCTCCCCCCCCTCTCTCCCTCTCTCGCTATCTCTCTCACACACACACTGACTTATGTTTTAGTGTCAATATCATTCATAAAACTAGTATCTCTCTACTTTCATAATATTGAGCACTATTGGATTCAATGCATGCTACATACCGAATGTAACACAAGCAACTACATTTGATAGTATCACCCATCATATATATATATATATATATATATATATATATATATATTCCGCAATCAGTCAACGCCGCAGCCCACACAAACCATGAAAACCACAGACCGGAAGCTCTACACTCGAGTTTCGCCCTCCTTTTGAGCTCATCGGTAGAAGATATCCGAACTTCGGATTCTAAACGAGTCACTTGCATGCGAAGCGATTACTCTGCCACCTAAGCCACCGCGCAACATACAAAAAAGTCTATTGACTAACACAGATTAAGCAATTGTCATCCAACAAGCTAACCCAGCGAATAAATTAATATTATATTTTTTTTAATCTAATGTATTTATATATATATATATATATATATATATATATATATATATATATATATATATATATATATATATATATATATAGAGAGAGAGAGAGAGAGAGAGAGAGAGAGATAAGAATTTAGAATATCCCAACACATACCACGTGATATTCGCCTACACAAGGTTTCGAGATCATCCGGGAACTTCCAGGCACAGGAATCAGTCATCGGTAATCACCTCGTTAGTACAAATAGTTGTTCTGACAAGTATTCCGATGGGTGGTTTTCTGTTTTACACAGTGCCAGGTCGAACTACCATCTCAATATTATTGAGACGTTAGTTATTAACAATTGTCGACCTAGCCTGTGTAGACAAAATATTTTGAAGCATCAGTTGGAGATCTTTAATGATTCAAAGCCACCATAACGTTTGAGATTTACCCTTTTTTTTCTTTTTTTTCCTCTTAATCGTTTCCTCCAACTGAAATAAGTTTTTTCCCCTTATATCTCATTTGACTTTTAGTTTTTGATTTACCATTCTGACGTTTCATCTCAGAGGGTCAGACGATAAGGCCTTAAGGTAATGTTAACAATTTTCCTTTTTCCCCCACTCGTCTGTTTCATTGATTATAATAATGCTTCCTCTAAAATTAATCCTACGATTCTGTTGTACATGAAATTTACTTATATATATATATATATATATATATATATATATATATATATATATATATATATATATATATATATTATCCTCTTTTAATTATTAATTATTGTTATGAATAATAATGATATCATATTAGGAGAGTAGAAAGTGGACCTTAGGTTTAGTTAAGGCAGTCTTGTAACTCTCACTTCTCTTATTTTGTCCTTTAGTCCTCATATTCCATGAGCGATGTATCTGACAAAAGAGGGAGAATTGCTGTTTTCTGGGTCGAAATCTATCCACCTAACACTTATCGTTGAAGTAGTCTTTTTTTTTTTAGCTCATTACATCAAGTGGTTTCATGCCTTGTCTGGAGCGACTTCCATAAAAAAGAAACAGATAAAAGTCCGGTGCGCGCAACATTTGCTAGTTTTAAACCTTGTAACGCCGAATGTTTCTTTCTTGGTAATGAGGATTTGTCGGGAGATTCGACGCTGGTTTTAAAATTATATGTTCATTTTCGTTCCTTCAAAGGATCAAATGATTTTTCGATACAAAATCTTCGATGTATGCTTAGAAAATCTGTATTAGAGGAATTCAAGTAAATCGTTTGATCGAAAGAATTTTTTTTTTCGGTGCAACAGAAATATTATGCGTCTTTGGCAAGGCAGAATTAGAAACTGGAGTTAAAATTCTTTTGGGGCGGACGTGGATGTTCCGGTATATATGCGTAGAGACGGTGTCAGTATCACACTTTCGGAATGATACGTGAGTTTGTTTGTTTTTTCACTTCACGTAGTCTGTAATTGACTGATCGCTGTCAACAGGTACTTGATTTGAATTCTATTTGACTTTAATTGGCGACTTTTCTTCTATTAGCATGAAAGGGAAATGAGAAGAGAGTGCTCATGTGTGTTTCTCTTTCTTTCTCGGTTTCATTTTTACTGACACAGAAACAAAGGTGGAAGTTAGGGAGGAGGGCCGATCGTTCTTTGCCAGTATTTCTTTTAGAATAATGAAATACGGTTTAGATTCAAAGTTTTCTTTTAATATTTATTTAAACTAAGGATCTTAATATAATGGAGTTTTTTTTTAATATTTATCAAGGGGGAATGTAGATTTTATTAAGATACGAATGTGGAATGCTACATTCGTAACAATATATATATACATCTCTTTATATGTATAATCATCCACAGAAAAGCTGTTTCGCTGTATCATAGCTCTTCGATATGGCTAAACCGGCGCGTGCTTCAAGTCCAGTCGAAACGCTACCGTCTAGTTGGCAGGTGGAATTTTAACCATTCTGCCGTTAGGCAGCAGCCATGATTAAGCAAAATCTCAATGTTTATATAAACGATGACAACTACCGAACAGTGCTCCATTCGTTTTTACGAAGAACTTTGTATTATCGCTCATGATATTTGGCGATTTCACTTACTATATATATATATATATATATATATATATATATATATATATATATATATATATATATATATATATATATATATATATACTGGTGGCATTTTATCGATTTCTTAAACAAAATTGTATTTCATTTTAATATAAAGTATTTTATTTAAAAACTATATATTAGTGTCTGTTGGGTGTGCCCAGGTTTCATCGGCCCGGATATGTCGGTTCTGGAGTAGAAACCGTTTTTTCTCTAAGTGTTTGCTTACTTAACGGTGCTGAAGATTTGATCTGACAATATAAGACGGTTTTTTACCCTATAACCTACATGGCCCTGACCGATGAAACCTTGGTACACCAAACATACGCTGTAATGTATAGTTTTTTTTAATGAAAACTTTGTGAAGAAATAAATATGCAGAAAGTTTTGTAAGAATATGAAAACATCCGGGGAAATTAATTATTTCGTTTAACTGGTTTTAAAAACCGGAAATAATTAGATAAATGAGACGAAACGCATTTTTATCATAAACAAACCGTTGAATACTGTAAATACAGATACATATGGATTCAATAGTAAAAAGTGTTCTATATCATGACGTCTTAATTACTCTTGAAACGGAACTTATTATTATAATTACTAATTATTATTATTACTAGTTATTATTATTACTAGCCTCCACACATACATGACAGTAAAAAATAATTATGCTTCGCCAGTGTTCGTACTAATAATCATATAATATCATAGAATTATGTCAGTAATTAAATTTTTCATATATAAATTATTATTATTATTATTATTATTATTATTATTATTATTATCATCATCAACTCACTATAAGTCCTCACACAGGTCATCATCAGTGATTGTTCACTGATAATCACCGGTGGTGTTCCCTGGAGTCTAAGTAACGACAAGTCTCCTCAGATTTCCAGTAATCTTCACCCCCTTTCGATAACCATTGCAAATGACTGTGTTATCGCAACAACCGGACGCTTACCATTGATTTCTCGCTGGCAACGACCATTCGTCTTCTCTGGGATTTTAGTGGCAATAAGCCTCCCCAAGGTCTCAGCACTCTCCGCACACTTTCAATTGAGGTCTGGTTAGTGCTGTCCCTCCTCGGTCTTTCCACCCTCCTTGGCCCTTCACGACCATTTTGTGTGGTATTAGCCGAGGCCAGTGCCATCATATAGTGTGTATTTTTTTTTTGTTGTTTTTTTTGGCAGTTTACATTTCTTAGTTTCAGTTCCCTTGGATTTACGCGGTGTTTTTATTATTATTATTATTATTATTATTATTATTATTATTATTATTATTATTATTATTATTATTATTATTATTATTATTGTTATTATTATTGTTATTATTATTATTATTATTATTATTATTATTATTATTATTATTGTTGTTATTATTGTTGTTATTATTATTATTATTATTATTATTATTGTTGTTGTTATTGTTATTATTGTTGTTATTATTGTTGTTGTTATTATTATTATTATTATTAATATTAATAATAATAATAATAATAATGAATTGACTTGTGTAAGCAATAATTATAGATTAAATTTGCAAAAAATACTTAAAAAGTATGAACTGTTAGAATTAGACAAAACATCATCATCATCATATTCAGTTTAATGTCAATTTTCCCTGATGGCATGCGTTGGACGGCTTTAAGAAAATTGACTTCCAAACTAATCTATCTTTTACCATGGTCATTATTTATCGCTCTTTCTCTCAATTCCATTTTATAACTTCCTTCGATGTTTTCCTTAGCATTCCCCCTTTGAATTGTGCCTATAACCCTAAAGTACCGATAACCCTAACCCTAACCCTAAAGTAGCGATAACCCTAACCCTAACCATAAAGTAGCGATAACCTCTATTAAAATTACCCCCTTTTTAGATCTTACTTTTGCATTAAGAAACGAATACACATAAATGCTATAGGAAAGTAAAATGCTTATCAAATAAACTTTCAGTCGAAATCAAACCACCATCCATCTATACTAAAGCCCATTCCATACTCTATTAAATTTAGACTTACCAATAATTCATCCAATAAAAAAATCAATAATATTAGAAATAAGAATGATATAGCATAGCTCTAAAACTAGTTATCGCGATACTGAAATAACATTTAATAAAGCAGGAGAAATAGAATTATTATATGGTGTACTCTCGTCTTCAAACCACCAGCTAAAGGTAAGCTGTATCATAAATTGTTAGAGTAAAGTTTTCAACAGAAACACTTTGAAACTTAGCTATAGTTGTACTGGATATTTCAAACGAATCATGGTGGCTATCATAACAAAGATAACATTAACAAATTGAAAACATAGAAATCTGTCCACTACAACGCGATTGTTTAAAACGTAACGCAATATACTAGGACACAATATATGCATAAGAAAAAACTAGTAATATATATATATATATATATATATATATTTCTCTCTCTCCCTCTCCCTCTCTCTCTCTCTCTATATATATATATATGTCTCTCTCTCTCTCTCTCTATATATATATATATATATATATATTTTCTCTCTCTCCCCCCCTCTCTCTCTCTCTCTCTCTCTCTCTCTATATATATATATATATATATATATATATATGTCTCTCTCTCTCTCTCTCTCTCTCTATATATATATATATATATATATATATATATATATATATATATATAGTCTCGGAAGTTTCTCAACCATTAAAACTATATTTAAAAAAAAAAAACTTATAGTCCCAAGTCTTTCAGTGGAAAAAACCCTCATGTAAGTCAATTTATTTTTTACAGTTATTATATTAGTTTGTTTCTAACACTATTTTAAGGGATCGTCAGTTGTTTACCATGAAAAATTGTTTCGGGAATTTAAAATATATATAT
>OY744529.1:43206768-43479268 GCA_963556195.1 Sepiola atlantica | reverse complement strand
AAATTTGATGTACAGCAATTCTTTTCTCTCTTAAATGTTCTGTGTCTCGCTTATTTTTGAAGTTTTGAGATCTAGATAGGGGAACAGACGACTTAAATTATAAAGTTTTAAAAATAATGTGCCCACGTTACTCAGCGTGTTTCCTATAATATATGATCGGTTCATTAGTTCAGGAGTGAACAATATATATATATATATATATATATATATATATATATATATATATATATATATATATATATATATATTATACGTACATAAAAGTAATCCATTAACACGTGTTTCTGGCTCACAGCCGTCATCAGTATGGCTAACTAAGACAGAGATCGAACCTTCGATATTGATGCCTATAGTCCAGCGTTCTTCCACTGGATCAAGAAATATGTACGATTTTTATCACCTAAAAATTTAATGTATTTTTATGTAATTATTTTTATTGGTGATTGTAGCGTTCATTGTTATTTTGCTTACTATTATTTCGATTGTCTCACTTTCCTAAGTGATTAAGATGCAGAAAATTGCATTATTATATATATATATATATGCTAGCAGGGTACGAATATGGGATAGCATCATACGCAGCAGTATATTAAGGAGAGTTTAGCAGCAGCCTTGATGTTGTCACCATGATATCTTAACCACTTAGCTATATGTATATATAGTCATCTACATACAGACTGTTTCGCTGTATCACAGCTCTTCAGTACGGATTGAAACTCACCCGTCGAGCTGACAGTCGGCACCTCTTCCTCTGCGGTATCATACGACACTGACTGATTGTAAGTGATATCTCAATGTAAATAGTGTCAAGTGCCGGGAGCTCGAATTAGTTTTATTATTTATAATTATTACTCTTAAGATAATGCTTATAAATAGATGAATTCCAATGTGCAAAATTCACAAGGTGTTTCTATTATTTTGTCCAAACCCTGCAGAGAACAAATTTCCATAAATTCAGCAAAAAGTTAGGGTTTATTTCTTCATTCACATACATCTTAATGATATACAGAATATACACAAAATATCAATTTATTGAGGAAGCTTCGTCGGTGCCTATGAAAAGTTCACTTATCCGGCTGGAAAAACTGAAATGCATTCAGTATTTATAATTTTTTATTTATTTATTTATTATTTTTATATATTATATGTTTTTATTCTATGTTTTATATATTTTCTATTTGCTGATCATATTATTCAAGGGAAAAATATCTGTTTACGCCTAGTTCTACATCTGAATGTCCAAATCACAGTTGACTAATTAACTATAAACACGCTGGATAAATAATATTTAAGAATTTTAAAAAATGAATGAAACAATTGTATGCAAATAAAAACTGTCTTTTTTGGTGAATTTATGAAACTCTGTCCTCTGCATCTGCTGAGGTTTATATGACATATATATGATATTGATAAATGTAACTCGTCTATCGCCTGGCGACTGCTCTTGTGGGAAGTAACAACAGCTTTATTAAAGTAACAAAAATGTCACAGAGTTTTTCCCGTTTATTTCGTACCCTCATGGGCGACCAAGAAAAATACTTATCCAATATGGCGGTGTCCGTAATGGAGAAAAGTGTCCACAATGTGAGTCGACATAAAAGTGTATACGATTGGAATATCCAACATTATAATTTTATTTTGGGATTTGAATGACAAGCAGAACTCATGAGGGTCAAGGGAGTTTATAACTGAAAATATTTCGGAACTTATGTAAATATATTTAAGAGGTTATGTTTTTTTAAGTCTGCTCGTTTTAGACTGAGGGGAGCCGTAGACCAAGTTAGGTTTATGGGTGAATCTCCCTCTGTGGATATTTAAACGTGAAATCTCCAAGGTTCTGCTAGCCGAGTAGGAAAAGAAGAAATTTGTAGAAATAAATTTGAATAAAAACGAATAATCGTCTGCCGTTTCTTCTAGCAAGACGTAATCTACAGTCATGGATCGGGGGTGGAAATGGAGATTAGCATATGTACATAATCCCCTAACCCTAACCCCCGAATAATTTAGCAAGGGAATCCAATAAGCTGATCCTTTTTGTTCTGTTCGTTTATTGCGAGTTTACAAAAAGTATCTAAAACGGTTAATTATGGCCTCAAAATGTATTTTCACCTGAAAAGTACCAGGTGTTCTTGATTTAAAACAACAAAACGGAAGGTGTCATAAGATCTAAGCTGACGAAGTACCGGTTCAACCAGTCGCAAATGGCTAAACATTCTGCCTGCAGACGATACTTAGTCCAACAATAAACAGGAAATTTATTTTATTCGTCGAAATGCTCAAACAAAAAAAATGGAGTCTATAAACAAAAGTGATCTGCATTTCATCCGACGTCGAGTCAAATTCTACAAAAAAATGTTTCTTCATTCCTCCATTTTGTTTTTCTTTCTATTTTCTTTTCTCTTTTTTGCTCTTTTTTGCCCTTATTTTCCGTTTCCTTTTCTCTCTTTTAATTTATTTGGCTTTTATTTTCATCTTTTCTCTTTCTCTTTTCTTTGTTGTATTTCGCCTTTATTTCTATATACCCTCTTTCTCTTTTCTTTCATTCATTTTGATTTCCATTCTTCGACCTTTTCTCTCAGTCTCTCTTTTTTTTCTTCCATTTCGTTCTTTATTCTGTCTTTTCTCTCTCCTCTTTTTTTTTCATTTTGTCTTTTAAGAGAGAAAAGGTAGATAGAAATCTACCTTTTCTCTCTTCCCTTTTTTCATTTCACCTTTCTTTTCTATATATCTTTTCTCTTTTTTTATTTCGCCTTTCGTTCTACCTTTTCTTTTTTCCCTTTCTTCTATTTCGCCTTTCGTTCTGCCTTTTCTCTCTTCACTTTCTTCTATTTTGCCTTTCTTTCTCTTTCCTTTCTTCCATTTCGCCTTTTATTTAATCTTTCGTTCCTCTCTTCCTCTCTTTATTTTCTTCTTTTTAATCTTCTTTATATTCACCTTTCCTCCCTTTTTCATTTTTCTTTCCTTCCATGTCGCTTGTCTTACAATCTTCCCCATTTCTCTCTAACTTTATTTTCTTTCTTCCACCTTTTCTCTCTTTTCTTTTTTTTTCATTTCGCCTCTTCTCGTTTCTTTCTTTCCATCATTTTTTTTAGATGTGTCCACGTTCTTATATGAGCTTCACCTTTAGTTGGTGTGATGGGTTAGGGTTAGGAAGAAAGTCACTTGGTGGAGTTGGCCGTGTTAGGGTTAGGAAGAAAGTCACTTGGTGGAGTTGGCCGTGTTAGGGTTAGGAAGAAAGTCACTTGGTGGAGTTGGCCGTGTTAGGGTTAGGAAGAAAGTCACTTGGTGGAGTTGGCCGTGTTAGGGTTAGGAAGAAAGTCACTTGGTGGAGTTGGCCGTGTTAGGGTTAGGAAGAAAGTCACTTGGTGGAGTTGGCCGTGTTAGGGTTAGGAAGAAAGTCACTTGGTGGAGTTGGCCGTGTTAGGGTTAGGAAGAAAGTCACTTGGTGGAGTTGGCCGTGTTAGGGTTAGGAAGAAAGTCACTTGGTGGAGTTGGCCGTGTTAGGGTTAGGAAGAAAGTCACTTGGTGGAGTTGGCCGTGTTAGGGTTAGGAAGAAAGTCACTTGGTGGAGTTGGCCGTGTTAGGGTTAGGAAGAAAGTCACTTGGTGGAGTTGGCCGTGTTAGGGTTAGGAAGAAAGTCACTTGGTGGAGTTGGCCGTGTCTGGATGCATCTGACTGGAATTGAATATGGAATGAGAAAAAAGGCACCATCTTCTATGAAAACACAAACATCTCCACTAAAATATAAATCAACTTTATTCAAAGGGAATACTGGAACGTAACGGGAGTTACTAGATCGGCTGGCTTTTATCGCAAAAAGAATGTGGTATCCTGGAGTTCCATCTCGCCTGGTCACTTCTGGCGCATGACGAGAATAGGATAAAATGCCTTGCCCTGACCAAATCTACTCGGGAAGTGATTTGTCTTTGGCGTTAAATCCTCTGGGAGGAAATCGGTAGGCTTCCAGTGCATATGTCAGTTACATGCTAATCGCCTGTGTATCAATACGCCGACATAACGCAAGATATTGCGTGTACATATAAGCAAAATAGATCTCTCATGCAACTGCTACACACCCCAGGAAGCTACCCTCTTCCTTTTAGAAGGGGTTTAGTTTATAGCGGATTGCATGAGGCGACGTCACCGACGAATGCTGATCGGGGTTGTTTTCATACCCGTCAAGAGTGCTCCCTTTCGGGGGAGAGTAGATCCCAGCTATAAACTGGCCTTGTCTTTAACTTTGTGGGAAGCAGGTATAGGCAGAAAGACTTTATCAAATGAAAAAATGACAAAAGCTGTCCATACAAAATAATAATTTTTTATTGTCAACTCAGGACAACGTGTTCTGGAAAATAAAGTGTTCATAAAAATGAGAGTTCAATGGGACCGAGAACGTTCTGAAAAAAAAGGTGTTTGTCTGTAAGGAGAAGTAAGGTACAGAACCAGGGGTTTTTACCCCGCCTAATAAACCGGTATTGTCCGGGCCTTTGGGTCTGGATTTACGCCGGTCTATCGGTTGTCCATCCTGTGCAGTTCTAGGAGGTGCACCCTCCCAGGTTTTGCCCCCCCCCTCTTTGGGGAGGAGTAAGTTTATTGCTTACTGCCTGAGAATGCCGACGGGGCTGCCCAGGCAATTTTTAATGGCATAGGCGCTCAAATTCTCGAGCGCTGGTTTTTCAATTCCCACTTTCCCGACCTTGTGTCACATCTTACCTTGTGAGAGGAAGATAAATAAAAGTACAGATGTGTTTGTTTCGGCTGGTGCCGAGTGCATTTACGTGTATGTAAATGATTACGCACGAATAGACATGAAAATATGTCTGTATGAGTGTGTCTTTGTTTTGTTAGTGAAAGAGTATATGTGTGTTCATTTCGATTGGCGCTGTAAGACCATGTGCGTCCCTTTCGAAACTCGTCGACCTCAACGCTGTGTGCCGTGGTTTTCTTCTGTTTGTATTCATCTTCATCTTTCGTTCTCGTTCTGGCCATGTCGTCGTCTTCCACTAACGATCGCCAAAGACACAATCACTGGTTTACAAGTACACAAAAATAAAAGCAATGCCGGCCCAATCCATTGTGTATAAATCGATCGTGCTCTGCGTGTGTATAATACCGTCGCATAAAAGAAAGGGATCCCCAAACGCTAGCGTCCATGTTTCAGTTAAGATAATTCATTTGACGAGGCATCACCGTCGCTTGATTGAAGTCAGCTCATCTCGGGTCTGTGCCAATCTGCTCTGATCTGATCGTCTCTTCTCCGAGCCGCAAACTGCCACAAAACTAACGTAAACTCGTCAACTGCCGTAAAGTGTCGTAAACCTCCCCAATATATTTAGTTCCGACCGGCAATCCTAAGTCCGGTATTTTGTCTTAATCACCGCCCTCTCCTGGTTGACTACCCATCCTATTTCCGATTGCCTTTGTGTGCGTTGGTGAATAATTTTCTTCCATTGTCGTTTTCCATATCTTACTACTGACAGCTCCTTTTTTGTGAATCATTTCCTAACATTGCCCGGGGTCTCGGCTCTGGGCAGGGAGGGGGGGGCATCCATAGTATCAAAGCGTCATGTCCGTTTACATGTGTATAAATAGTGTATATCTGTCTTGTTAGTGAGAGAGTATGTGCGTCGATAAACTTGTGTAAATGTGCGATCTTTGAGTTGCGTGTGTGTGCTTCACTGAGCGTTGTGTTCAGCAGTCCGAGAAAGTCTGTCGTTTGAATTTTCTTTTTTCGTTAAATCCGAAAGTTTTTCTGTAGAGTTGATATTGTGCTGCTGATAATATGTTAAAGATTCGAATTTTTGTTGTAGATTGTCGCGTTTTCAGTTGCCTGTTTTTTGTTTTCAGTGCAAATTCTGTGTTTTGCTGGGCAAGATTCCGGATGATAATTTAGATTCGATTCCAAAGTTGAATTGTTTGCTCGAGTTTAAATATGAATCAAAACCATTGAATTTACCATTGATTTCTTGTTGACAATGACCGTTGGCTCTCTCTGAAATTTGAGTGAAAATAAGCTTCCCTAAGGTTCCAGTACTCTCCGCAACCTTCCAGTGGAGGTCTGGTTGGTACTATCCCTCCTCGGTCTTTCCATTCTCCTTGACCCTTCATGACCATTTTTGTGTAGTATCAGCTAAGGCTGGTTCCAGCACATGTGTGTATTATTATTATTATTAGTAGTAGTAGTAGTAGTAGTAGTAGTAGTTTGATCACACCTGGCCTCACAAAGGCTTTTCATGCTAAATATAGTGCAATTCAGTCCCATGAATGTCATTAATATTTACTCACACGAGTCATTACCAGTGATCTCTTTTGGGTAAAAAAGAGATGCCGTTCCGTGGAATCAGAGCTACAAGTCTCCCCATAAAAACAGTCGAGGAATAGGGGCCGAAACTGCGAAGTGGTTCCCTCTCATGATGGTGTAGTGCTGGATTCGGTAGCAGAGCTATCAGCTGCGAATCACAAAAAGATCAAGAGTTATTCAAATACTAAAGCAAACAAAATGAGATTTCCCCAATTTTCTGTACCGGAATAGCTTTATAAACTTTATAAGCTTTATGAGCTTTATGAGCTTTATACGCTTTATAAACTTTATAAGCTTTATGAGCTTTATGAGCTTTATACGCTTTATTAGCTTTATACGCTTTATGAGCTTTATATGCTTTATAAGCTTTATGAGCTTTATACGCTTTATGAGCTTTATACGCTTTATAAGCTTTATAAACTTTATAAGCTTTATGAGCTTTATAAGCTTTATGAGCTTTATAAGCTTTATTAGCTTTATACGCTTTATAAGCTTTATAAACTTTATAAGCTTTATGAGCTTTATAAGCTTTATGAGCTTTATAAGCTTTATTAGCTTTATACGCTTTATAAGCTTTATACGCTTTATGAGCTTTATACGCTTTATGAGCTTTATATGCTTTATAAGCTTTATGAGCTTTATAAGCTTTATGAGCTTTATACGCTTTATAAGCTTTATAAGCTTTATAAGCTTTATGAGCTTTATAAGCTTTATGAGCTTTATAAGCTTTATGAGCTTTATAAGCTTTATGAGCTTTATTAGCTTTATAAGCTTTATGAGCTTTATACGCTTTATAAGCTTTATACGCTTTATAAGCTTTTACGCTTTATAAGCTTTATGAGCTTTATATGCTTTATAAGCTTTATGAGCTTTATAAGCTTTATGAGCTTTATACGCTTTATAAGCTTTATGAGCTTTATACGCTTTATAAGCTTTATACGCTTTATAAGCTTTATGAGCTTTATAAGCTTTATGAGCTTTATACGCTTTATAAGCTTTATGAGCTTTATAAGCTTTTACGCTTTATAAGCTTTATGAGCTTTATACGCATTATAAGCTTTATGAGCTTTATACGCTTTATAAGCTTTATGAGCTTTATATGCTTTATAAGCTTTATGAGCTTTATACGCTTTATAAGCTTTATGAGCTTTATAAGCTTTATGAGCTTTATAAGCTTTATACGCTTTATACGCTTTATAAGCTTTATGAGCTTTATACGCTTTATAAGCTTTATAAGCTTTATGAGCTTTATAAGCTTTATACGCTTTATAAGCTTTATAAGTTTATAAGCTTTATAAGCTCATAATATATGCTGACTTTTAATTTCTTTTGGAGAACTCAAGAAACTCCTGCATCCACCCTTGAAACCAATACAAATCATTTCAGTCGATGTTATTTCATGGTTAGTTAAGGATTTATTTTATCTGTCTCTATATCTGCCACATGGAGAGTCGTATATCTGCCACATGGAGAGTCGTATATCTGCCACATGGAGAGTCGTGTATCTGCCACATGGAGAGTCGTATATCTGCCACATGGAGAGTCGTATATCTGCCACATGGAGAGAACTGGGTATCTGCCACATGGAGAGTCGTATATCTGCCACAGGGAGAGTTTTATATGTGCCACATGGAGAGCCTTATATGTGCCACATGGAGAGCCTTATATGTGCCACATGGAGAGTCTTATATCTGTCACATGGAAAGTCTAATATTTGCCACAGGGAGAGTCTTCTGGCAGCTGTCAACAATTTTACAAAACTCAGGTATCCCATTGTATGCGAGAGTGGCAAGGTACAACACACATGTCCGACCTGTACTCTTATATGGTTGCGAAACATGATCAATGACGAAGCATCCAAAACGACACGATCCTGGCTGCACCACATCGGATGGAGAAAATTGCGGATCTCACTTTAAATCCTTCCATGAGAAAGTGTCACATAACGACGTCTTAACTAGTACGGCCATGTTGCCCGCGTCAGTCATCCGAAACGCTCGAAAGTGGGTCCCACATTTACGTCAATGGCCCAAAGCTATATAGTAGTCCGATTAAGACATGGAGGGCATCAGTTAATGCCGACCTGATCCTGGTGGACAGCACAAGCGAAATAGCAGCAGACAGGAAAAGTTGGAAGTCATTCACGAAACGTCTAACCTCAAGTGTTAGACAAGGAAATGAAAATAGACCACAAGCGATGAAGCCAATGAAAACAGCTGGGCATGGCTAAGGAAAGGACACCTGAACAGAGAAACGGAATCTCTGCTGACGGCCGCACAGAACAATGCGATTAGGACAAACTTTATTAAAGCAAACATAGATAAAACCTAGGAAAACAGCAAATGCCGATTGTGTGGACAAAGAGACGAAACGATAAATCATATAATAAGTGAATGCAGCAAGCTAGCACAAAGGGAATACAAGAACAGACATGACAGCATGGGGAAAGAAGTACACCGGGAAATGTGCAAACAACTGAATTTCGAATATGCAAACAAACGGTACAAACACAAACCAGAAACTGTACTAGAAAACGAAAAACACAAAATCATATGGGATATGAATGTACAAACAGACAAACCCATAACAGCAAGGAGACCGGATATGATAATAATCAACAAGAAAGAAAAATCCTGCAAAATCGTGGACTTTGCCGTTCCAGCAGACCACAGAGTGAAGATCAAAGAGACGGAAAAAAGAAGCAAATATACTGAACTTGCCAGAGAATTGAAAGGAATATGGAACATGAAGAAAGTCAGTATAACACCAATAATCATAGGAGCACTAGGAACAGTCCCCAAAAACATGGAGAAAAGACTAGGAGAAATAGGAATCAAAGGGATAACTGAGACCATACAAAGGACAGTAATGATCAAAACAGCTACAATCCTGAGAAATGTCCTCGAATACGGAAACCAACCCACATAAGCAACGAATGGAGAACAAACACATGGAAGCACAAAACAACAGAACCGTGGAAAATACAACCGCACGAGAGAGGCGCAAGCATAGGCTGACGCCACGAAAATTATGGACAGAGGGTCGAGGAGGGAAAGCGCAAACCAGACCTCCACTGGAAGAGCGCGGACAGCTCTGGGACCTTGGGAAGGCTTGTTGCCACTCGGGCCCCAGAGGGGACCAATGGCCCTTATCAGCGGGAAATCGTTGGTAGGTGGCTGTTGCGATTACCGCAAGGTCATCAGCGGTGATGAACGAAAAGAGGTGGAGCATACTGGAGGCCTGAGGAGACTTGTTGTCACTCAGACTCCAGGGAATACCACAGGTTGTCGGCAGTGGGCGATCACTGACGATGACCAGTGTGATAACTCCTAGTGAGTAAATAATAATAATAATTTATAATAATTAATTTATTATTATTATTTTTTTTTTATTATTCCATTTATTTTATGTTATAACATTAAAGTCTCGAATCGAAAAACCGGTTAGAAGCTGGTGTTGGATAATGGCCCTGTGGGGCCGGACGCATCTTGAAGTGGGCGCATGTGCGAGGAAGAAGAAAAGATACGAGAAACTAGACGACATCAAGACGACACCCCTCCACGCGACGAGGAAAGAGAGAAGGTACGAGAAATTAAAAGGCATGCAACATATACATTTTTGGTGTTAAAAATGACCAGTTGTTTAAGCGAGAACTGCCACGGCCCATTCCGGGACGGCTATGCAACAGCTGGAAAGAGAATTTAGGATGCTGAAAGTGTACATATGGTTGGCAGTGATGAAATCCTTGAATATAAGTTACTACTTTTTGTGAATATTGTGTTATTTCATTGTTAAACTGACTAACTGATGGGCAGCGTCTCTTAAAGAGATGCGAGGGCACATCTAAAAATCGACCGCAGCCTTCAAGGAAAGTTTGATCAAATGGCATAAGAAATAAAAGGCAGATTTTGTTTTCTTTTATTTGACCTCAATTAAACTGACCTCAATTAAAATACAAGAGTAGACATGTTTTAACACTTATTTTTTTATGGTTAAATAAGAACGCACTTTTTGTGAGTGGTGGTCTTTTAACGACTGGCAACCAGATATAAGAATGTTAATCGCTATTCGTAAGAATTTATTAGTTTATTTGGACATTTCTTAGTTTAATCAATATCCCTATAGCAACCTGTAAAAAAGTTTCTTTTAAAAATACACACACAGACATAGCTCTTTGTAAAAGACGAACAGAGCACTCTTCAGTAGTTGAAAGTGTTTATATAAGCATTGAGATTTCACTTGCTAACAGTACCGGCTGATGGCCGCATGACTAGATTCACACACTGTCAACTAAACCGTCGTAGGTTCAACCCCAGCTTAAAGCAGTTGCTAGTCTAGCCACACTGAAGAGCTGTAATACAGTTTAACAGTGTGTCTGTGGATGTATATATATATAGAGAGAGATTAATCCAGGTAAAGTTTGTATCCACAGGGTAAAAAAATCCAGAGAATCTTTACTATGCTTAGATAATAGTGCTCAATAATAAATAGAGCTGTTTACTTGTAATAAAAAGTTTTAATTATAAAAACATAATTTGGCTACACATTTGCAAAACATTTTTCAGTCACAGATTACATAAGCTCGAAGATGTCAAGCAGCCAAATTATGTTTCTATGAATAAAACTTTTTATTACAAGTATATATGTATAAACGTATATATATAACACATATAGTATATATATATATATTAAAAAATACATGTATATATATTTTTTTTTAATTTTTAAATATTTTTAATATGAAACTAAATATAATAAAATAATACAAATACATAAAACTATAAATCACCTAAAAAGTAGTGTAATAGATTCGTCCGAACACTATAAAATACAAAAAAAAAATTGTAAATAACGGATACATTTTCTTAGACACAGACGAACAACACAGGTAAGGAGGACATTTTTTAATAACAAAAAGTTAACAAAACATTAATCTGGAACAAAACTTAGATCTAATATACGGAACGTTTTTGTTCTTGTCTTTTAAGGGAAGTGGGGTCTGATCAACTCTGCTAGGAAGCCATGAGATAAAATAATATTTTGTTTTTAAATTCACGAAACGGTTTTTCATGGTAAACAACTGATGATCCCTTAAATAATGTTAAGACTAGCGTAAATTCTTGGAAGCAAACTAATATAGTGACTGTCAAAAGTAAATTGACTTACAAGAAAAGTAGTTTTCCACCGAAGGACTTGGGGCTAAAGTGATTTTTTTTTGTGTTTTTTTTTCCATATAGTTTTAATGGTTGAAAAACTTCCAAGACTATATAAATATAAATATAAATATAAATATTTTTTTATTTGAATATACCTTGCTTTGAACAACTGAGGACGTAATAGATTTTGTATTTTCACAATCTTTATTCTCATCTTTCATTTCTCTCTCTCTCTCTCTATATATATATATATATATATATGAAATGAAAATATCGCAACACATACCACATGATATTCATTACACAAGGTTTCGAGATTATCCGGAAACTTTCAAGCACGTGAATCTGCCAGATTTACCGTTTTTGTTTTGTTTTTTTCTCTCAATTGTTTTCTCCAACTGAAACAATTTTCCCCTCATATCTCATTCGATTTTCTTAGTTTTTAATTTATCCTTCTGACGTTTCCTATTAGAGGGTCAATAAAGCCTTAAGGACAATTTTAGCAATGTCCTCCTCTCCCCCTCGTTTCATTGATTAAAATAATGTTTCTTCTAAATTTTATCCTATCATTTTGTTATACTCGAAATCTACTTATATATACTTATATATACATACATATATATATATACATATATATATATACATATATATACATATATATATATACATATATATATATACATATATATATATACATATATATATATATATATATATATATATATATATATATATATATATATAAGGGATTTAACAATGCGTGAATATACCGGGTTATAAGAAAAGAAAACTAATATTGAATAACAAGACGATTTTCTTTTAATTAAAACTTCCTTGCTTCCAGCTTTTTTCCTACATCACTAGTCTAATGTGATGGCGAAATTTCACGATATTTCAAAGATATAACCCTTCTGTCAAGTGCTTCTATTTCTCATGCTTCTCTATGCTACATGCAAATATTCTTACATAACAGAGAGATACTCGTGTTTTCTATGATGATATATTAGTTAAGAAGAAAGTGTCTTTCATTTAACAGTTTTTCTAGGTTGCTGCTTCTGCAACTCCGCACCTGCTTTGTAAAATATATTGTAGCAGTCGGAGCGATGTTGAATCGACCTGCTTCTTTGAACTGCCAAGACAAAAAGGGGAAGAATGTTTAAAATCATGCAGGCTTTCAGACCAAGCTGGTTTCGTTAGACGGCCTGTGATTAGTTCTTCCTTGATGAATCACAAATATTGTTACAATGGGGTCCATTCAAAGGGAGGTGACTCTAAATGTCTTATAATAATTTTTATACTAAGAGTCTGATCCTGTTGATGACTGTGCTTCAGGGAAATAAGCTGAAGGAATTGGTAGTTATGAATTATCGAGAATTCAATAAGTATGCGAATGCACATGAAGCCAATGTGTTACTTTTTGCTTACTTCAAACTGTGTGTACCTGAGTTTCGTCTCCTCCAGCTGGTGTTTATCGGCCACTGAACAATAACACGTGGACGCTGGTCTGGTTTTAAAATGTTTTATTTAACATAAGACAATGACAGAAACTGAAATAGTTTGTACGAGAGAGAGAGAAAGGGAGAAGGAGAAAGGGAGAAGGAGAAAGGAAGAGAAAGAAAGAGAGAAATAAAGAGAGAGGAAGTGAGAGAGGGAGAGAAAGAAAGAATTACTTGGAGGGAGATTTTCAATAGAATCAGTCAGGCCATTTTGGGCTACATTGTCTCCCACCTCCTCCGGCCCCTGTCGTTGCAGGGATCCTCAATTCTCACATTTAGTTCGGTTGCTGGTGCAGGCTCATGAAACAGAATCAGCGCCGAACGGAAGTGACGTCATTTCTGACTTCCACTTTCACTTTCCTCCCTCACCATCTAACAAATGTAGATTTTTGCCTGAAAAAAAGTTGAGAGAATAGTGACACAAAGGGTCAGATGTCACCGTGCGAGACCTCCCTAAAGCTTAATTACCTACAAGTCCATGTGGACAAATCACTGTGGCTATTTTAAACAGGGAAAGTAAAAGGGCAAAGATATTGCCTCATCTGTTTCGGATTTAGCCTTAATATCTCACCGTTGATCATTTGGTCAAACATTAATGTTATGATTGCACACGATGAAACTCTTCAAAAGTCCATGTCACGATACATGAACAACATATGCGTTAACGAAAGTGTGTACACTGTGACTCAGGTTGCTTCGGGTTGGAAAGTAAGGATATGAAACTAATTGAGAGTTGCACTCATGTACTGGGTTTTTACATCTGGAAGAAGCATAGCATACTTCAATGGAAACGTGAGATGAGCTCCCATCTACGTGCTTCGATGAACTAGCTGCTCTAGTGCCCCCTCGACGCAAATACACTAGAACAACCCGACAATCAACTAGGTCCCATCCATTCACTGTGGAGGTCCCCAGATGCCGGAGAGCCTTCTACTCCAGCAGCTTCTTTCCTCATGCTGCCGGCCTCTGGAACTCCCTCCCGCTAACCTGCCACGTAAATGAGATCTGATGATACAGCGTCAGCAGTGTGAAAACTATGTAAAAATTGAGAGCCAGGTGGACCCATTTGCCAGTCTCAAAGGCCCAATCAAGGAAGAGACCAAGCCTCGATTTTTAATCTCATACCACACATCTGTGAGTCTTTTTCATACTTCAAAATTGAAGAGTCATTCTCACTCGTTGTCAGTATAATTGAGGAGAAATAACTTGAAAATTGTTCAAGGAATGTAATTCGAATATACTGGGCGAAAAGTGGCATTAATACATTTTAAATCTAAAAACTGAACCCTGACTTTAAGACCAATCAAAAGTAAGGGAGATAATTCCCTTTTCTAAAGGATCGTGTTGTTCTGACGTTTCGTCGTTGACCATGTTTTGCAGTTCGTACTCTTGTATGGCTGCAAAACAGTCAACGACGAAACGTCAGAAAGATATGATCATGGCTGCAGCAAATCGGATAGAGAAAATTGTCGATCGCACTCTACAGGTTTTCATGAGAAAGTAGGTCGCACAACAATGTCTCAGCTAGTACGGCCACATCGCTCAGTCAGTCATCCGAAACGCTCCAAAGTGTGTCTCACGTTGACATCGATGGCTCAAAGCCACATGGTAGGTCACTTAAGACATGGAGTAGATCAGTTGATGATGACCTGATTCTTGCGGGCGGCACAAACGAAATGGCAACAGACACGAAAAGTTGGAAGTCATTCACGAAACGTTTAGCCTCAGCAAAAGACAAGAGGATGAAAAATGGAAATGATAATAATAATAATAATAATAATAATAATTAATGGAAATTAGTTAGACTATGGAAATGTAAAGAAGTAAAGGTGATTCCAATTGTAATTTGAACGCTTGGAACCATCACGAAAAGACACCATAAATGGCTTAAACAGATTGACGAGACAATTTCTTTTCCAATTCTGCAAAAGGCTTGCCTGATAAGAACGGCAAAAGTGTTAAGGTACAGCTTGAATGTCTAATGTTAAGGGAATTGCAGTGATGTTCAAAAAAGAAAAATCCAACTAAAAACATCCAAAAGTTGAAACGACTATGACATAATAATAATAATAATAATAATAATAATAATAATAATAATAATAATAATAATAATAATAATAATAATAAAAAAAAATAATGTTTTTCTTTTTTTATTTAGCAAATACTTGATTTTTCACATTACCTTACAGTTGAAATTTGGGTAATTTACAATTAAATGGCTCTCGTCATTCCCAAAAGAACTTATTTTTACTTAAACTCATGTTATAGTAAAAACAAAAAATAATAATAACATTAAATAAGTTAAAGGAGATTAAATCGTACACGCGAACCTGTGACTAAAATGTAGCCAGTTTTTTTTTATATATGATATTGCCGACAATAATATTCGACAAGAGAACAGGGGAGATAACTCTAAATTCCTAAAATGCAATCAAGTTAGATACATATAAAGGTGATTCATAGAAGACAATACAATGCAGAGGTGTAACGGATAAACACGAACTGAAGCAAATTGAGACATAACGGTGGAACGAGTTATGTAGTTTAGCCTTTTTTAATAATACGAATACACACCACCTGTGTTGTGGATATACATGCTGTCTCAGTCTGTATAGTTTAAATAAAATATAATCTTGGGGGGGGGGTATCTTTAATTGTAAATTTAATAAAAAATTAATAATTGATAAATGTTATTTAAGTGTAATATAGTGAACAGCTGAGAAATCTAAAAATAAGCAACAAATAACTTTTACCTAACGATAGTAAATTTAATTTCCTATCGACCTGCAAATGTATAGGTGTGGGGGGGGGTAAATTCTGTGGTTGTTACGTAAAGACGAGAGTTATCTCCCGTTGACTCCCACCGTCACTCTTGACGGCAACCTCCCACTACTTGTATTAGTAGTAAACGGCTATGTAATCAGTGTAAATAAATTATTGTTATGTTCGCACGTGTCTCGACTCTGTTAATGAATGCTTCAATAACAAGTTACTAATATGGCTTTATTTATTACTCACCTGTATCAACGCATAATATAAAATGGTGTCAGAATAAAACATCGAACCGTCAACACTCACAGCCGTATATAAATATTTTCAAAAAAAAAAAAAAAAAAAAAAATGGAATTTTTACCACATCCAAAAGAATTAAATTTCTCTTCGGATAATCTCGGACAGGAATGGGAAACTTGGAAAAACCAATTTCAATTGTTCCTGCAAGCTACAGAGTCGGACAAGAAACCGGAGAAGGTGAAAACTTCAATATTACTGACCTGTATAGGAACCGAGGGAAGGAAAATATATTATACGTTTAACTTTGAAAATGACGAAGAGAAGCTAAACTTGAAAAAAGTTATAGAAAAATTTGATGCGCACTGCCAACCAAGAAAAAACCTGACGTTTCTCACATATCAATTTCTCACGTGCAAACAGAAAGAAACACAGAGATTTGATGAGTACGTCACAGAACTACGGCAAAAGGCAAACAAATGTGAATTCGGTGACCTCACTGAAAGACTAATAAAAGACATTCTAATTTGTGGCGTTAATGACAACATGTTGAGAGAAAGAATGCTCAGAGAACCTTCACTGGATTTACAAAAGGCGATACAAGCAGGCCTGAGTGCTGAAGAAACGAAGAGACACTCCAAGATAATGGCTGCATACGAAACAGAAAATATCGCAACAATTCGCAATCCAAAGAAAAACAGGCTGTCGTCCAAAGTCATGTTCAAACGTGAAGACAAAAAGCCCGCGAAAACACAACAATGGATTGAGACATGCACCTACTGCGCTGGGTCACATCAGAAAGGAAACTGTCCAGCATACAATAAAAACTGCACAAATTGCGGCAAAAAAGGACACTTCGCTCGAATATGTCGAACGAAAAAGAAGAAATTATATAATGTCGGACAATCACACAATTCAGACCACGTGGAGCAAAATCAGTTTAACATGGACGCCATATTGAAAAAAAATGTAGACGCACTACAAACTGACAAATGGAAAGTAAAGATTCGAGGCAACGAAACACTCATCAACTTCAAAATCGATACAGGTGCTGAAGTAAATGTATTACCAGCAAAAATATATAGAACTGTTGAACCAAAGCCAAAATTAAATAAAACGTCTATAAAATTAACCGCTTACAACTGTACGCAAATTCCCACGATAGGGAGCTGTGTTATACAATTACAAAATAAAAATATAAAAGTAAATTCGCATTTCATTGTGGCAAACACAAATGCAAACGCAGTAATCGGCGCAGAAACAGCGGAAGAATTAGGACTGATAAAAAGAACTTATGAAATAAACAAGACGGACATAGAAGCATTAAAAGAAAAATATAAAGATTGCTATGGTGACATCGGAAAATTACCAGTCACACATCATATAACAATAACTCCGGACATAAAACCCATCATAAATCCTCCAAGGAACATACCGTTTGGGATGAAACCAAAATTAAAAAAGGAGTTAGAAAAAATGACAAAAATGGGAATAATAAAACCCGTTGAAGAACCGACAGATTGGGTAAATTCTCTGGTAATAGTGGAGAAACCGAACGGAAAATTAAGACTATGTTTGGACCCTAGAGATCTAAACAAGGCCATAAAAAGAGAACACTACAAATTACCCACCGCCGAAGAAATATTTGCAGAAATGGAAAATCCAAAATATTTCACGAAATTAGACGCTTCAAATGGATATTGGCAAATACCCGTTGATGAAGAAAGCTCTAAGCTATTAACATTTAATTCGCCATTTGGTCGTTATTCGTTCACGCGCCTGCCATATGGAATACATAGTGCCTCTGAAATTTTTCAAGCACAAGTTGCAAAAATAATAGAAGGCATACCTGGAACGAAGAACTCACAGGATGACATAATAATATGGTCAGAAACATTAGAGGACCATATAAAAACATTAGACAAAGTATTCAGTCAACTACGCAAAGCTGGATTAAAATTAAACAAAAATAAATGTGAATTTGCAACAAAGCAATTAACATATTTAGGTCATTTGATCACTGATGAAGGAATAAAACCAGACCCTTCTAAAATAAAGGCAATAACACACATGCCTCTACCCGAAAATAAAAAAGATATCCAACGATTTTTGGGGATGACCAACTACCTGTGCAAGTTCATACCAGAGTACTCAGAGATAACTACACCGTTGAGAGTACTGCTACACAACGATACGCTGTGGTCATTTGATAAACCTCAAATAGAGGCTATAGAAAAACTAAAACGGATAATAACTAGCCTACCAATTTTTAAATTTTATGATCCCAGCAAAGAAATTAAAATCACCACCGATGCCAGTAAACATGGATTGGGTGCAGTGTTACAACAGAAACATGATGAAAAAATGGTTACCCGTGTCATACGCGTCACGATCAACAACCTCAGCAGAACAAAATTACTGCCCGATAGAATTGGAAACGCTCAGCATAGTGTTCGCCTGCAACAAATTCCACCAATATATCTATGGAAGAAAATTTCTCATAGAAAACGATCACAAACCATTAAGGCAAATTTTTAAAAAATCCATTACAAAAAGCCCTCCGAGAATACAAAGATTCATACTCGCGCTTCAGAAATACGAATTCGAAGTAATATACATTCCAGGGCGAGAATCCGTAATTGCTGATGCATTATCACGTGCATACATATCAGACAGCGAACAAGAAATATCGGATACAGAAATGGACAAATACATCCATACCATTATAAAACAATATCCAATGAGCGACCAAAAACTCAACATATACCGTGAGGAGACTGGGAAAGACCCAACACTAAAAATGCTCATGAAATATGCGACATCAACTTGGCCAGAAAAAATGGAAGTGCCACCCACAATAGCACCATATATGCCAGTCCGCGATGACATATCGGTTGTGAAAGGACTAGTATTGAAAGGTACACGAATAGTGGTCCCAACCTCCCTAAGGAAGGAAGCCCTACAAAAAATCCACACTGGACATTTGGGCATAGAAAAGTGCATTACAAGAGCAAAAGAGGTCGTATATTGGCCTAACATAAACAATCAAATAAAAGAAATGGTTAGCACATGCACACATTGTCTAGATCACAGAAACCGACAACCGTCAGAATCACTAATACACCATGAAATACCCGTAACACCATGGACCAAAGTTGCGACAGACGTATTTTACTTATATAGTAAAGCATATGTAGTGATAATAGACTACACGACTAGATATTTCGATATCCACAAACTTGATGACTGCAAATCAAGTACGGTGATCAATAAAATAAAAAACACCTTCGCAAAATTTGGCATTCCACAAATAGTGATTAGTGACAATGGACCCGAGTACCGATCATCAGAATTTAGACAATTTGCTAAAGATTGGGATTTCAGGCATATCACGACAAGTCCGAACTATCCACAGTCGAATGGCTTAGTAGAAAGAAACATTCAAACAATTAAAAGAACATTAAAGAAATCGTTTGAAAGTAGACAAGACCCATACCTAGCAATGTTAGCGTTACGGACTTCACCATTAAAAGATAAAACCCCGTCACCAGCCCAACAGTTGATGAAAAGAACGCTAAGGACAAATCTTCCAAATATCATGCATACCAAAACAATGAAAAAGCGTGAAATAAATAATAAGTCCAGAGAGCTACCAAAACTAAAGAAAGACGATACTGTCCGTATTCTTTCACAAGAAAAATGGAACCGAAAAGGTAAGGTTGTGAAAAAATTAAAAGAGCCTCGTTCATATCTAATAAAAACAGAACAAGGAAATTATGTACGGCGCAACAGACGTCATATTTTAAAAACAAAAGAAAATCAAAAGTACAAAATCGAACACGACTATGAAAACATAATAAACCAAGAAAATAGTCGAAAACAAGTCGTATCAAAAACGGGCTCGGAAAACAAAATAATACCAAACTCTACAAAGAAAGGGAGACCAATTAAGTGTCCAGCCCGATACAGAGACTAAATGAGAAAACTCTAAAAAATAAAAATACTTTTATTTTTCAGTTAAAACAAAGAAATAAAAAACGGAGATGTTACGTAAAGACGAGAGTTATCTCCCGTTGACTCCCACCGTCACTCTTGACGGCAACCTCCCACTACTTGTATTAGTAGTAAACGGCTATGTAATCAGTGTAAATAAATTCTTGTTATGTTCGCACGTGTCTCGACTCTGTTAATGAATGCTTCAATAACAAGTTACTAATATGGCTTTATTTATTACTCACCTGTATCAACGCATAATATAAAAGTGGTAAGCTTTGGAGGTCCCTATGGTACCATAAGCCTTTAGTTTTTGTTTTTTTTTAAACCTGAAATTAGAGACCCCCCCTAAAAAATCAGCCGCTATTTTTGATTGACGAATTCGAAACAAAATAACAAAACTTACAAAACCTTCAAAAGTTTTAAACTATACAGGTCGATATAAAATTAAATTTTCTATCGTTTAGTGAAAGTTATTTGTTGTATATTTTGTTTATTTTCGATTTCTTACATTTTTACCGTAATTCATAATTATTTTTATTCTAATAAGACGTTTTACTCATTAAAAAGTGGAATTGTTATTGTTTTTATTGCAATTTAAATTAAAACAAAAACATGTAAGGCAAAATAAAATAGAAAACGTTTAGAAACTCGACGTAGACAATTCGTAACATTTATTGATTCGTTAAAAAAAATAATAAATACAAAATATTTATTTTATTAAAAAAAAAAAAACGGTACGGATAAAGCTTTTGAATCAGACAAAACCGACTTTTTGTTCGGCATCTTTCGGTCGTTTACGTAAACAACCGGAAGATTCCGAAGCGCTTAGCCAGTCAGAAGGATCGGGTAGCAGACGACAACTTTACTTGTACTAAAAAATAATTCTCGCAAAAACAAACGCTTGTACAGTTTTTTACTCAGATAAAAAATCAAACAGTTTTTGTTGTTGTGTTGTTGTTGTTGTTGTTGCTTTTTGTTGTTTTTAACCCTAAACTAACCTTAACCTAGTCGGTTTTTGTTCGATTCAAAAGCTGTACCAGTTACCAAAATTTAAAAAATCCGTAAAAATCGTTGTTTTATTGTTCTTTACAATTTTCAGTTTATTTATAAAAAAAAACACAATTTGTCGAGAAATTTATTTTTTTTAACTTCTAACTTTCCCGTGAAAAACAAATTATTTCAATCTTAGTCAAAATATTTTTTGACTAAGAAAATCAATGAAATAATTTGTTTTTTCAAATTGTAATAATAAATAAACATAAATTCATTATTTTTTCTGTTGAAAATCCGTTCTGTTTTGATGCCAGTTTGATTCGGCTTTTACCGGCTGTTTACGTATTTCTACGTCGGCAAAAGTCGGTTTTGTTTGGTTCAAAAACTGTACCAATACCAAGAAAACAATACACGATAGTAATTAATAAATGTAACAATAAAAAAAAATCTTTCAAACTCTTTTACAGATGTTCGGTAATTTTCGTCAATTTCCGGCTATTCAACATGGCGTTGAACGGCGTACACGTGAGAAATGTAAACATGAATCTTTCGTGTCTTTAAAACCATCTAAAATGGCTAGAAATAAAATTTCTCTTTCACGAGAGGCGGAATAATTCGAAGTAAGTATTGTCTCGGCTTTTTCTTTCTTTCTTCGTTTTGTAACTTAACTAAGGTTTTTTCATTTTGTTTCCATGAATTAATCTGCCTCCTCCAAAAAAAAATATTGTTTTTTTAGATTTTATTTTAAGTAAATTCAAAACAAAGTAAACTTATCCAGGTCAGTAAAAGAGTAACTTATCTTGCCTTTGGTAACATTTTTTGTTGCATTTTTTTCACCCCTTTTTCGTTCTGTTAGGTACAGAAATAAATGCCCTCTTATTTTAGTCACCTAAATTATTTAGAGAGCAATGGAATTACTCGCAACAACTTTTTTTTTTATTTAGACCGTGTTTTTTTTGTTTCACTTTTTTAGATAAGATTTTAGAAGAAGTTATATATAATTTCATATATACTTTCATCCTACACGCGAAACGCCCAAATGAAAACTCGCCCGGAAAAATATAGCCGCCATCTTTATAAACAAGTCAAAGGGAGATAACTCAGGTTTATAATTTTCGAGTTAAGGACAGAACCATTTTTACGGGTAAATACAAAAGCAAAGACAAACATTATTTTATTGGGGGGGGGGTAAAATAAATAAATTATATTTCATAAAATTTGAAAGAAGTCGTTGACACGGTTAACAATAACTAGGTACGTGCAAAATCAATGGCCGATTCCCAAAATGTAAAAACATTTTGACCCCCCCCCCCCCCCGTTCACTTAAAAATTCACTAAAATTCAGGAAATCAACCAATTTTAATGAAATTTTCAATATTTATTAATCAACAATCACGGAATTTAATGAAACCATTTTTTTTTAAAAATCTTAGTGAAAATGTATTATTTTTTAAAACAAAATACACCTTTACTAAAGTTATATTTTTATATATTAATAAAAAAAATGCATTAATTTTTTTTGTTTTTATGAAAATAAAGCATTGTAGATGTTAACAATTAAAAAAAAAAATTAATATTTTTTATATATTACGTAAAAGGTCCCTAAATACCGTGTTAACAAAATCACTATAACTCGAAGAAAAATTAATTTTTTGAATTAACGATATTATTATTGAATAAAGCATTGTTTAATCAATATTTTCACAAAAAAAATAATATAATTGCAAAAAATATTTCATGTGAATTTAATGATTAGAGTTTCTGGAAAAATCAAAAATGCGACATAATTATATTTCCCTTTCATACATGAACGTGGTATCATCAGCGCAAGTAAAAAAAATTATAATCTTGAAAATAAACCAAAAATTGATAAATTTGAGACCCAGGAACTTAACTAAAAAGAGAAGGCACTTCTGTAGTATATATGAAGCAGCTGCGGATTAAGAAATCGAAATTGAAGAGTTCCGTTTTTTTTTTCTCCAAGTACCATTCATTCAGAATTCACCGGAAGTTGAATTTAGTATTTAGAAAATGGAGTTAAATGAGATTAATCTTCGAGACATTGGTAATTTAATGAACCAGCCGCAAAAAACAATAGATTTTTTACAGGCACATCGCCTGATTTCTGAGGGTTAGGGTTTAGGTTAAGGTTACGGTTTTTTATTTAAATTTTTTTTACTTCATATAATAAAAAAAAGAAATTGTTAATTGTTACCCAAAAACAAATCAATCTTGCATTTTTTTTATGTTGTAAAAAAATCACTTCCGGTTGAATTACCTCCCTTTATTTTCAGTAGAAGGACAGAAAATCTGCTGCTTCATATATACTACAGAAGTGCCAAAGAGAATTTTAAAACTTGGATAATTTCTACTAACGATGAACTTTGATTGGTATGGTAGCCCCGTTCTGTAATAACCAGCTGGGATTAGCCTTCCAACAACCACTCACTTTTACACCGCCCTCAAATTTTTATTTTTAGAGATTCAACAATTTCGTTAATTATTTGAAAAGATTTGTTTTGTCTTTTTTTTTCATTAATAAATATTTAAGAAGTTAAAAACAATTATTTATTAATAAATAAAGAGAATTCAAACATGACATTTTCTTTCAAAATTGAATTCTGTTTATAAATAAATAACTGTTTTAACTTTTTTTTTTCACTGAATAAATTGTCAGTGTAGTAATTTACTTTTTCACACTTAAAATAAAAAACACTTTATTTTAAAAAGAATCAATGTAATTTATCGTTACGACACGTTAAGAATAAATCGAGTAACTAAAGCTTTAAATAATGTAAAAAAAAATTGATAAAATTGACACAGTTCGTAACGTAAAAATAATTTTTAACATTTAAAAAAAGTTTTATTTCAAATTCTAAGGAAAGACATTGGTAAACAGACGTCATCAATAATTTCAGAGTATTACTAAATTAAAAACTAATACCAAGTTAAATATGAACCTGTTTAGTTAAAAATAAAATAAGATCTTAATTGCGTACACTCACAAATATTTTAATTAAATAAGCATTTTTTTTTTCATTATAACAAAATAAGGATACTTAAATTTTTTTATAACCTTAAAAAGAATAAAGAAATTAATGGATAATAATTTTTCAACTTCTATAAACTATTACAAAACCATTTTTATATATCAAGTTAAAAATGATAAATTATGACATTTTTGTCTTCCATATATTTTGCATAGCGATAGTCAATTGGTAAACAAAGTCGTTTTCCGATGAAGTGATGCCGGATTTTACGAATTCATGCCTTTTGTGGGGGGATAATTTTGCTAATTTTTAGTAAAAGGTGGGAATTTTTTTTTTTTTATTCAGTATCGTATGACTTTAATTTAATAATTATCTTTGAAAAAACTTATTTATCTTTCAAGGGATTTTTACAAGTAATTTTTTCAAAGTTCAAAATTCACTGAATTTTTTAGTTTTTTAGCCGCCGTGATTACATATTTCATTATAATTTATTTTTCACACGTAAATATGCAGTTTTTTTCGTTTAAAGATTTAGTTTAGGCTTTTATCTTTCAAACACAATCAAAGTTTACACGGAAACTAATTAATTAATGATAAGCCCTTTTTAATAAGCATAGTCCGTACAAGAGGCGGACATTTTTGCACGTACCTAACAATAACTGAATTTAAAGAAAAAGCGTTACTATCGCTGTTTGACTGGCCATGAGAGGCCATTTTTCAAGGTGGCTGCATTATAGTAGAATGTTTTTTGGTGCTTCTGTAGTTTCACAATGACATTAAAATATTTAAAGAAATGTATAAACTTTGTTATGTACTTAGGTGTTAGCAGAAGTAAGATTGTACAGAAAAAATTACACATTCATCCAGTATTTATTAAATTATAAGAAAAAGAAAACAAAACGATCTTGCGTATCGGTAGCTTACTGATTAGGCAAGGGAGATAACAATTTTTCTTCTGAAAAAGTCAAAATATAAGAAAAATGGCAACATATAGATCAAAATCGTTTTTTATTTTTAGTTTAATAAATACTGGATGAATTTGCATAATTTGGGGTGTACAGTCTTCTTTTCAGCTACCACGTAAGTACATAACAAAGTTTATACATTTCTGTAACTATTTGTTTAAAGAGAGGCCTAACATGTCATTGTGAAACAGCAGAAGCACCTATTTTTTTTTTTTTTAGCGTACAGGTGAGTAAAATGGATTTTAAATAAATTACAATTTTATTTCTAGAGTAAAAATACAATTTAAGATCAATAATCAATTTTTTTCTAAAATATGTGCTAAATAAGTCCATTTCAAGAAAAAGTCCTGAAAAAAAAAATATATATATGTATAACAATATTAATTTTAAATAAATAATATTAAATTATTTATTACTTACATACGCTAACGTTTCGAGCTTTCGCTCTCATCAGTGCAGGGATGATAATCTCGGATGGTCGCACGGTTCGAACCCCTGCCACAGAATCAACCTAGACTCCGTAAGCAACCGCTGTAACCATTAGGCCACAAGACATTACCACGTTCAAGAAGGGAATTTAAGTTCTATTTATGTGAAGGGCAGCATATCAAGAAAGACTGACTAAAGATTCTACGAACGTTGTCGGAATATGCCTTATAGCTACGTATCAGTCTATTTTTAACTTCCCCAAACAGGGCTCAACTTTAATCTTATTAAAGGGGCTTATAACAATATTAATTTTAAGTAAATAATATTAAATTATTTTTACTTACATACTCTTGCGTTTCGAACTTTAACATAATAGTAACCATATAAAGAAGATGCAACCCTTTTGAAAATGGTCTTTTACGGTGATTCAAACGGTGATAGTAATGTTTTTATACAGTCTAGTGTTTTGAAATAATGCTAAGTAGCAGTTTTTAGAATTCCTCCAAAGTTAATATTAACCATTTATACTGTCTGCTTTTCCGACCATTTCCAAAAGCTCTCGCATCCACCTTTGAGGACGTCTAACCAACACATTACAACAGAATTATTGCCGATCTGTCATGGGTGAATCAGTCACATTGCGACGTGACCATTTCTCCTTCAGTCTGCTGAGCTGTCCTCTGTTTGCCAGTTCTCTGAGCAAGTGATCGCTCGACCATTTCCACGATGCCGTCCATGCTTTTTTATTACGATCGAACATTACATTAAAGTCGGCTCAACTATCGAAATGACGACACACCTGCTCGGGGTTTTCAAAGTGTTCTTCACCTGAATAGCCAGACATTAAATGCCTTCTTGTACGTTTTGAAGAAAAATGTATAGAACTTGAAAAAAAGATCAGCAGAAAAGGCAAAAAAAAGGCGTAATCAGCGTCTCCCAATCACAAATGTTGAAACAATGTTTTGCAGGAATTTGACGAAACCTTGCCACCATGAATCGTTGCTTAATTCTGCTGTCCATGGCAAAAACGCACACGTGACCTTTACCCTTTCAAGGTGAGTCTTCACCACACGACATCCACCTCACCAAAACTTGTTTTTATTCATTTTCTGTGGTTTTTTTTCGTTTCTCGATTACTTTTTGGTGAATAGGAATTCTTTAACTTAATTTCCTTTCTCTGTGTTTGCTTCTGTTTCAGTTTTTCATGGGGAAGGGTCGGACGTGGAGGAGAAGAAGGAGTAAATGGCTTCTAAGAAAAGGAGGAAGTGGCAAAGAAACCCCAACCTTATCCCAGGTAGAATATGTTCATCTTCGGAAATGGATGAAAGCCGAGGGAAATTTCAAATCTCCACACCTCATCCCTTACGTTTTCCCGGGTAAGTTTTACGACAATCCAGAAGACCCAAATAACCCCAACCCTAATAATTATCACGTTTTTAAGCTGGTCACACATTCTTAAGAAAGCGTTTTTTAAAGTGTATTATAGAATTTTGAAAAACTGAGAAACGTTATTTATTTTTATATATTTATTAAATGAATAAAATTATTTTTTCATAAAATATGTCTGCGACTTTCACTGTGAAACAGCCTTTTCAAAAAGTAATTTTGTTTGTTTCTTTCCTTTTTTTTCTTTTCATCTTTCTACGACGGCTGTTAACATCAGACGCTGAATATTCAGTAATATATTTGTAATGTATTTGACGACAAAACAAATCCTCAAATGATGACTCCTTTCCAGAATTGAATGAAAATCCGATGGAAGTTTTGAAGACGTATTTGTTGATTTTCTTTTGAAACTTGTTTTTAGTTTTTAGTTTTCTTCCTCATTTTGATGTTTCTTTTTTTATATAATATCTCGTTTCCTATTCTCTAGAGACTGGGCGTGGCTTAATGACCCTGAAGCAGCTGAAACCTGGTGATCTCATTCTCTCTGTCTCTGACAAACTCATCATCACTTCGACCACCGTTCTTGCCAGTGACGTTGGCTGTTGGATTAAAAAGTAAAGTAGCAAAACCTTACGATACAAAAATACAAATGTTTATATTTGGTTGTAATCTACTTCGATTCTTTTCGCAGATCCCAATGGAAAGAGGGGGGGGGGTGAAGAGATGGGCAAAATATTTGTAAATTACAGACCCTCAAAATGTGCTGGATTCCTACATCCCTTCCTCACATCACTAATCAGCAGTGTTACCACTATCGACCAATGGAAGAGTCTATCAGGCATGTTTATGCAGTGTGATGATGTATGGAAGAGAAACCTGGCCAGTGAGGGTTGAGGACAGGCGTTGCATGGGGAGAAATAATATGAGAATCATACAATGGATGTATAAGGTGAGTCTTAAAGATGGGCTTAGATCTGATGACCCCAGAGGAAGATTAAATCTGGACAGTGTAGGGAGATGTGTGCAGAACAGGAAGCTTTGATGGTATGGCCATGTTGACAGAATGGGTTAGTAGATGTAGAACAGTTGAAGTAGCAGGGTCAGTTCACAGGGAAATACCAAGGAAAACATGGGAGGAAGTGATAAGAGTGGACTTGAGAGAAAGAAAGATAAATAAAGACCTGGTCAGAGATCGGTTAGTTTAGAAGTCAATTCCTTAAAGCCGTCCAACGCATGCCAGCACGTAAAAAGGGTGTTAAACCAAACGTGATGATGAGGAGATTAGAAAGTGACTAACTTGGGTTTACTTTCGGCAGCCTCGTAACTCTTGCTTCCCTTATTTTGTACTTTAGTCCTCACATTCCATGAGCAACGTTTCTGACAAAGGGGGAAGAATTGCTGTTTTCTCGGTTGGAATCTATCCATCTAACACTTATCGTTGACTAGTTTTTGACCATGAAGTGATATTTTTTTTAGCTCCTTACATCAAGTGGCTTAATGCCTTGTCTGGGGCGATTTCTATAAAAAAATTTTTTTTTTTAATCACGCCGATTAGTTACTTGCGTTCGCCAGTTGGTAAATACTGACTCTTGGAGCTGCTTGTTCGTAATACCCTACCTCCCATTTTTCCCAACTTTTGTACTAACCAATTTTTTTTTATTTTTTCGGTGTACAATTACCTATCATGTCACTAGAGAATTCCGTTCTTTTGGGAATTTTTTTATTTCAAATATTTTAGATTTTTGAAGGGGGGATCGGTTTCGTATATAAATTTAACGTAAACTGATTATCCACTTTTTGATCATGTTGCATGTTGTTTATTCACCCATTTTTTTTTTTCACCTTTTTTACAGACTAAATCTTTTTTTTTTTTTACAATTAACTCTCATGCCGCTAGAGAATTGTTTGGACATTTTTGTGATGGTCAAAAAGTGGGGGATCAGTTTACGTTAAATTTATATAGGAAATTGGTGGTGGCTTTGTAGAGATATAGGATGATGTCAGGTGTTAGAAGTTTATTAGCATGGTAGAGGGAGCCCACCTTCTTTGCAGCAGCCTTGACAATGTCTTCAATGTATTTGTTCCAATTCATGTTACCTGTGAATGTTAGGCTGAGGAGTTTGAACGTTGAACTCTCATGGCAATCGGTGGTTGGAGAGGTTTCTTTTAGTTATTGAATGAAAGGAGCTTTGTCTTTTCAGCATTAAATGATACCATCCATTTATGACCCCATTCCAGGACAGACTGGAGGTCACTTTCTAAGGATTCAGCCATTGCCTCAGATATGTGCGCATACTTTTTGACGAGAGTAGAGCGTCATTTCGTCAGCAAATATACCTATCTTAGACTCAATGTCATCAGGGAGGTCGTTTATGAAAATCAGGAACAGTAAAGGTCCAAGGATCGATCCCTGGGGTACACCTGTATTTATGCCATGTTTGGATGAACAGCCATCGAGGACTTCTTCCCACTTCTTCCCCACACTCGACACGCCAATCTAAGCAATGGAAAACTGATACTTTTAACCTCTAAATTCTGTCGCACATTATTTTTAAATCATTTTTTTGTTTTTAAGAAAGCATTTTCTTGTTCCAACGTTTTTGAATTTCCCAAAATCTGAAACGGAAAAATCAAATTTCAAAAACATAATTCTATAAATAGATATGATCATATGAGAGTCTTAAAGTCATTTGCGACAGTCAATTTGATTTTTTTTTTTTTTTTTAAATTATTTTTGGAATTTAATTTTAAAATGTTCCTTTTCTCCCACCAACCCTCATTTATAGTTGTACGTATTTCTTTTCTTCTCACCCATCTTCCCAGATGTGAGCCTCCATTAAGTGCACACCAAGCATTGACTGTCTTCCTGCTAAATGAACGGACCAAAGGACGGCACTCATTCTGGTATCCTTACCTCCGTCTCCTGCCTGACACATTTGATACACCCGCCTTTTGGTCCCCGCACATATTGAACAGCCTCCCACCTGCTGCACTCGCTTGTGCCCGTACCTGTCTGGAAAACGTGCACACTGCCCATGCCCACGTGTGCACCTGGTGCAACTCTATCTGTCCCCACCTGGCTCCACAACTCTCATCAAAAGAGAATTTCCTTTGGGCATGGTATGCCGTCAATTCACGTTGTGTCTACATGGAAGTCCCTTCTTCAGCTTTTATCCAAGAAAAGGATAAAAATTACGCTCTCGTCCCTTTCCTTGACCTTTTGAACCATTCACCAGAAACGAAGGCAAGTTTCCCAGTTTGTTTGCTCTTTTCTTGTTTCCGTGTTAACTCCTCTACACGGACACAATTGCATCAATGATTATGGACTCAATTTGTTTCCACCCATTTATGTCCGTCCGTCCGTCCGTCCGTCCGACTATTCATGATTAACAAAATAAGACTGAAAGCAGCCAATGGTTGTCCTTGGAAATCTTTGATAGGATCTGGCAGAAAGGGTTGCTTAACAAATTGGCTAGCTATGGAATATCTAGAAACATCTCAACAATCAAATCTTTTCTCTCTAATAGGTCTATAAAAGTAGTTGTTGATAGGCAGAAATTTGAAGCACATAACATTTTAGGTTTTTTGATGGAGAAGTTATGTGGTTGGTTGGTTTGGAAGAAAGTCAGGATGAAGAATGTAACTTGTAAGGTTAGTTGTATCTGGCCGCATCTGACTGAAATAAAATATTGAATAAGAAAAAAGGTCATCATCTTCCATAAATAAGACCGCATCTCAACAACTAAACAGGTATCAACTTTTATTCAAGGGAACACTAGAACACAACGAGAATTGTTCAGTAGGCTGGCTTTTGTTGATAAACAAATGCTGTATCCTGGGAGTTCCATTCTAGACGGCCACTCAGTGAAACGGCGAGCACAGGATAACATCCTATCAAGAGGCGATCAAAATGGGATCTAATTTGAATTGTATTTTACCGCCAAGACACGTCTACGTGTATTAATCTCTCTTTTGCGCAGGTGTATCATAACACTCGTGCAATTAATAGTCTAGGCTCAAGTGTGCAAAGCCAAACCACGACTCAATCTAACGCATGATACTGTGCATACATTTGAACAAAATAGGTCCCTCATGTAACTGCTACAGCATACCTCAAGGATCTATTCTGGGCCTAACTCTCTTGCTGATTTTCATTAATGATCTTCCAAATCATATTCTGAGATCATTTGCACTTTGAATAGCGTTGGTGATCACGATCTTTCAGATTCTCTCTTCTCATCTGCGGCGTCGGATGGTGTAATAAGCAGGGGAAAACTGCTTCTTACTTTTAATGCAAGCTTCCCTCCTTTCACCACCAACACTCGGATACTTTTCTTGTTCCAGTTGAAACGAATGTCTCCCCTCCCCCCATTTGTTTTGATAAGCTCTGAGGGCCGACTTTCGCTCCAAGTCTAAAATGGAAGACTTATTATCCAATCTGATGTTAAGTTCGCCTGAAAAATGGTTAGATCATTCTATCGCTCCAGAAAGTACCTGACTCCTCTACGTGTATTCTTTTTAATTGACAATGTAGAATGGGATCGTAAACCCCCAGAAGTAAATTGACCGTGAAAGGCTGGAAAGCCTCTTTTTATCCGAAATGATGAGTTGCTATCCACAATATAAAAAGAACATGCATAAACAGAACTATTTGCTACAATAAAATGAAAACAGTAATTGAAGTAGAAAGTAACAAGAACGAATTGTGAATTAATGAGATGTCCTTTTGCAAAGAAATATGCAAATTAGCTAAGATTTTAATTTTAATTGCATACAAGTGATCCGTATGTTAGAAAGCTATTATTCTTCTATTTTGAATGAGTTTGACGTTTTAATCTCACTGTCAGTGCGATAAATGGCCCCCAAAACTTTATAAATTGGCTTTTTTTCTTTTGACTAGAAATCCATTTAATAAAAGTTTTATGTTTTCTCCTTTTGTTTTATAGATAATGTCTAAATATATTTAAAGCTTATGGCTATATCACTTTGAATGGTGGGTATTGTCTGACCACTAAAGTTAAGCAACATTAAGTCAGGTTAGTACTTAGATGGGTGATCGTAACCAGGTGCCCTAAGTTTGTAAGTGAAGTCACTTTCTCGAATATTCTTGGGAGAAGGTATTAATTAATCTCTTTTTTTTCTCTCCCCCCTTTATTTATGGCTGAAATAATAGGGGGAGACTAGACTTCCAAGCCTTGGTAGGAGAAGGAAAACTCTGAAATAACTAGTCCTTCTTCACTTATTTCAACATTGCTTTCAGTCGTCACATGATTGAAGCAATGCCAAATCAGGAGAAGTGGGGTTGGAGATTGCGCAACTCTTGCTTCGCTCTGAACTCTGCACCAGACGGACACTGTTTCAGAGGGTATCTATTGTTTCTTAAAAGAGAAGGAAGCCAATCATTTAAATCAACTTCACAATCTAGTGGGGGGGAAGAGGTGTTGCTAGTTTTTCTCTCCTCTGTCGTTATTCCCATGAGATGTGCTCGACTGAGCTCCAATCTTGCGTCACTCTTTGAAAAACATTCACAGCAAGAACTCGTCTTGTTACCACCACTGCAAAAAAACTTTTTCTTCCTCCAATTGTGCCTAACATTAAAAGAATTTCCATGAACAAAGTTTCTTTCCAAGAACTTCCCACCTGTTGGATATATTACCATGGAACTGCAAGAGCAACAATTTTTATTCGACCCACTTTCCTCTTTAATTATGATTTCTCACAACCAAATAGAAGTCAATAGAATTGTAAGGGAATCGCTTTTCTTTTTTTTTTTATTCCTTTGACTTCCGGAAATAACATGGATGACCACTTTACTCACAACCAATACTCACAGTAACTTCACAGGCTTATATTTTTTTATGCAAATCGCTCGAGACACGGCATGAAGCCACTTGATGTAAGGAGCTAAAAAAAAATACTACGTCAAAGGTTTACCTTGAAGTAGTATTTTTTTTTAGCCAACAATAAATGTTAGATGGATAGATTCCGACCGAGAAAATAGCAATTCTTCCCTCTTTGTCAGAAAAATTGCAAATGGAATGTGAGGACAAAATGTGGGAAGCAAGAGTTACGATGCTGCCGAAAGTAAACCCAAGGTTGTCCATTTTCTACTCTCCTTTCTATATATTTTCTAACAAATCTTAATTTTTTTTTTACACAAATCCATCACAAGTGAGGAGTTACAGCAAAATTAATTGGTTTTGTCTAATTTCCAATCCGTATTTCCCTTTTAAAATAATTTATTTTTGAAATCAACATTTTTTTTTCTTTTAAAGAAAAACACCTCTTTTACTTGTTTTCACAAAGCATTTAATTCACTTCTGACGTCATTTTTTTTTTTTTTTTCGTAGGTTACTGCCGGATTTAATTCCGCAACAGAAAGTTTTGAAATTGTCACTTGGACCGGTTCGCCTAAATATGGGCAAGTCTTTATCAAATATGGTTGCCATAACAACACGGAACTTCTAATAGAATACGGATTTACGATTCCACAGAACCCATCCAATGCTTATGAATTCTCCCTAGGTTAGTTTTTTTTTTTTTTTTTAATTTTTTAAATAATTTTTATTAAAATGGAAAATTGATCGTCAGGATTTCCGATTCAACAGAGAACAAAAACGAAATGCGGCTTTATTTGTATCGTAGGAATTGTAAGGGAATCACTTTTTTTTTATTCCTTTGTCTGATTAAACTCAAGTTGCAGGTATAAGGGAAATGATTTAATTTACTCTGTTCTTTTTAAACTTCTGGTCTCAGCTCTTAAATTCGCACAGTTTATGTCAATTTGATGTTTGTTGCTGGCTTAATTCTACCAAGTGGCACCTTAGATGATGATTGAGGCCCCAGGCTGACCAAATTATTCCTTTAGATGATGATTGAGGCTTGGAGCTGGCCAAGTGGCACCTTAGATGATGATTGAGGCTTGGAGCTGGCCAAGTGGCACCTTAGATGATGATTGAGGTCTGGAGCTGGCCAAGTGGCACCTTAGATGATGATTGAGGCTTGGAGCTGGCCAAGTGGCACCTTAGATGATGATTGAGGTCTGGAGCTGGCCAAGTGGCACCTTAGATGATGATTGAGGCTTGGAGCTGGCCAAGTGGTACCTTAGATGATGATTGAGGCCCCGGGCTGACCAAGTTATTCCTTTAGATGATGATTGAGGCTTGGAGCTGGCCAAGTGGCACCTTAGATGATGATTGAGGCTTGGAGCTGGCCAAGTGGCACCTTAGATGATGATTGAGGTCTGGAGCTGGCCAAGTGGCACCTTAGATGATGATTGAGGCTTGGAGCTGGCCAAGTGGCACCTTAGATGATGATTGAGGCTTTGAGCTGGCCAAGTGGCACCTTAGATGATGATTGAGGCTTGGAGCTGGCCAAGTGGCACCTTAGATGATGATTGAGGCCCCGGGCTGACCAAGTTATTCCTTTAGATGATGATTGAGGCTTGGAGCTGGCCAAGTGGCACCTTAGATGATGATTGAGGCTTGGAGCTGGCCAAGTGGCACCTTAGATGATGATTGAGGCTTGGAGCTGGCCAAGTGGCACCTTAGATGATGATTGAGGTCTGGAGCTGGCCAAGTGGCACCTTAGATGATGATTGAGGCTTGGAGCTGGCCAAGTGGCACCTTAGATGATGATTGAGGCTTGGAGCTGGCCAAGTGGCACCTTAGATGATGATTGAGGCTTGGAGCTGGCCAAGTGGCACCTTAGATGATGATTGAGGCTTTGAGCTGGCCAAGTGGCACCTTAGATGATGATTGAGGCACATCGTTTTGACATCTTTGCTATCATAGGTCTTTTGCATTCTCTGAAAGATATCCAGCCACCACTCGTTCTTCGCCATTTTACGTTATACTTCACTGGAGTGACGAATTAGCAATCCTGGAAGTCTTGTAAAGATTCAGTCTTTTATCATTGGTATAATTTGGTTTTCTCTTCCAGGAGATTAGTTTATCTGGGAATCCTTCTCATGATGCGATGTTTCTTAATTTTTTAGATGAGGATTAATAATTTGGATTATTCAGACTACTGTTCTCCTCTTGGATGTTATTCCCACAATGACCTTCTTCAGGTATATCTTGTCGAACATGGGAATCTGCACGGAATTTTAGATTAATTATGATGCTTCTTGCGACCAAGAATTTTAACATTGGCCTGGAAGATCGCAGTCTTGAATTGATTCCACATGCTATCAAATTCCACGTGCTCAAACACCTTATGAAGATCGATCCACCTGTGCAGAAGACAACATTCCAATTCAGTTTGGATATACAAGGTTTGTTATTTTGTAATGTCTATGGTGCAAGGGAGATAATAATGGTTTTGAGTTAGGGTGCAAGGGAGGTAATCAATGTTTTACCATCCATAAAGTCGTCTGCTTGTCTAGAACACTGTTGAATGGTGCACAGTATTTGTGTGAGTGTATATCGAAATCTGTAAGGATCGTTGCTCACAAGACAAAAAAAAAATCCGAACTATTACTGTTGCTAATTGTAAAAGAAAAAAAAAAATCTTTCTTACGCTTATTCGTCGTTTTTACAAAACACAAGTTTTTCTATTAACAATTCATTCAGGTTTTCAACAGTCAACCTACAACAGTCATATATGTCTGTTTGTCTGACTCTATACCTGAATTTGTGTCTGACTGTTACCTGAATTTTTACTGCAAACTTCTTCCGAGCCTTACCTCTTCGATCTGCTCTATTTTGTTTTTCTTAAATTTTTTTTTACACTATTTTTGTCAGATTTATGTCATCACATTTTAATTTCAATTTAATTTTGGTAATTGGGAAATTTGGTTACTGAAAGTGAGTTCTGGTTAAGTTTGCAAACAGGAAGATGGTGATGAGACAGAGACTGTCCCTTGTGATTATCTCCCACTCGGAAAACGTGAAGTCATGGATAAAAAAAAACTGAATTTCCAATTCATTTGAGTATTTGGAAAACAAATTTTTTTAAATATTCCAAAAGTATTTAAAAAAAAATATTTTCATTTTTAATATACACTATTTTCAATTCAGTTGAGTGTTTGTAAAAAAAAAAAAAAAAAAAAAATTTGTATTTTCAATTATAATAAAAATATTTCTAATAAAAAGTATTACATTTCCAATTAACACGTTTGATTTTCTTATGTGAATTATAATGGGGAACACTTTCTGCCTTGTCGTCGTTTTCCTGTTTGCAAGATAATAACTAGAACTCAATTTCAGGAGCCAAATTTCCCAATTACCATAATTTTTATTGCAAAAATTTTTTTTAAATAAAATTTTTAATAGTTTATTCAACCCACTTTAAAGCTTACCAGATTCAATTGCCCATTATCTATTGACTGATGTCAAAACATTTCGGCTACTATTGGATATTGTAACAACTATTTTAGCCAAAATTTTTAAATGAATTTCATTTTAATCATTCAACTTTTAATTTTTTTTTATTATGGTTTTCAGTCTTTATCAGATTTATTCCAAATTATCCGTCCACACGGCTAATCTTGTGAGAAGTATACCTTCCTCCTCTGAATTCTTTTCTTTTTTTTTACTTGCCTGGTGCAAGATCATAATATCTGAGCACCGAAACTGATGTACAATGTTTGATTTGATTTTTATTTTCCAGATGATATCCTGATTGTTGCAAAGAATTTGAATGTCACTCATCTTGGGCAAAAAGAAAGAATACTTCAATCAAATCAATTTGAAACGTAATTGATTTTTATATTTTTTATTGATTTGCTTTCAGACAAATTACAAAGAAATCGTTTGTTTTTTTTTTGTTTATTTTTTTAAGATTTTAAGGGAAGAAAGATTTTAAACAAAGATGGGTTTTTAAAAAAAAAATGAATGGAATTGTTACATAAATGCTCGTTTTTAGATTTGAGTTATCTTTCCTTGAATCATTGTTCTATTTAACCATCTTCCATCCACGGCGGACGATTAGACACAAGGTCAGGAGAGTGGGATTTGAAAAGCCAGCGCTGTAGAGGAAAAGCACTCTGGCCTAACAAAAATTACATGGCCAACCCTGTCAGAATTCCCCAGTGGGTGCGCCTCAGGTTATTATTAATAAACTTATCCCATCTCAAAGAACGAGAAGGCAAAAGCCTGAGAAGGTGACCCTCCTAGAGCTGCAAAGGATCATGCCTCACACGTAAGCTTAAATCTGAACTTTAAAAAAAAATATTGTTAAAATACAAAAGCATTAAAAACTAATGTTTTGGCATTAAATGACCCACAAGAGGTTGATATGCCATAAACCAAACCAAACTTTGTGCCAGAACCGATTGAAGGACTTTGATATGTCAAGGGCTATTGCTCTAGAAACAAAGCCCCTGTCAAGAGATTCGCTGATCCTATGTGATATTACAGTTAGCACATCAGCAGTTAATCTTGCAGGACGAAATCCCTATTGCTTGTTACTACTAAGAAGATTGTTTTGCTGAGGCGGTTGACAATTGCTTGCTTTACCACAGATTTAAGCAACTTACTCATGACACAGAAAAGATGTGAATACACATTAGTTTAAAGGATCTTGTCTTTAACTGAAGAAGGAAACCTCTTGTGTTGAGCAAGTGGGTCACGTTTTAGTTTGATAAAAATCAAATATTTATGTTTCAAATCCCAAGATGTGGAAAACGGTCAGAAAGATTTTAGTTCATCTGGTAAAAAGCGAGAAAGATTTTTTTGCGTGAAGTCATTTCAAAACAAGAGGAGAACTACACTAAGAAAAATATGCAGCCAAAATCTAATTTTCAAATACTTAACTAATAATACAATGTTTCTGACAAACTGACATCTTTATGGGTCATTTTAAAATCTTTGCGAATTGTTCAATGTTTTCAGTGGCCTCACTTGCGTCGATGATGAAGTCTTTTTCTCGTGGAAACTGTTGGCTGTGTTGCACGTTTTATTCCTGTCTTGGCCAAAACTGTAAGTGAACGCATTTTTTTTTTTTTTTTTCCATATGCTCCGTTTTCTATAAAAAAAAGTTGAGCCATATGCATCCCTAACCTCCCTTTCCTAAATAAAAAATTTGCTGCCTTCTTCGTTTCATTTTGTAAATGATGACCTTTGAAAAGTTCAAACCTCAAAAAGCAACAATTGTTGAAAACGGAAAAGAAATGTTTTTTTCCTTAAAAGATTTGCACATTTTTTTAAATTTTTTTTGAACAGACAAAATTGGAAAAGTTCGGTATCGAGCGTCTCTCTGTCTTGCTTGCATGGAGAAAGAAAGCAGTTGGCGATGGGCCTCGTCCAGATTGCCATAGAAAACCTCCAACGGCACCAATCAGAAAATGGCAAACAATCCACGGTGAGTTTTAAATTCGTCCCCCTCTCCCAACTACAAAAAAAGGTGTCCATCCGAACCGATAAAAATGAATTCTTTTTTTTCCTTTTCTGTTCTTTAGATTTCTTCTGCCGATAATTGTTTATCGTTCCACAAAGAACTCTGTATGAATCTTTGGCAAGATGAATTCACCATTTTAAAAAAAGCACAACAGATTTTAAGTCAGATGACGTAGGCATTTATAGTTTAAAACTTTCATTATATTAATGAGTTTTGTCCTCACCGAGTGCCATGCATTAATTTTATTAAATAAATACAAATTTTTTTAAAGGTGTTCTCCCTTTTTTTTTTTTTTGCTGAAAGAAAAAGCTTTGATCGGATTTACACGAAGAAAGAAAGACTGACAAGAATCGATTCGTTTTATTCACTTTACAGATACAAAACTGAATTATCATCTAAAAATACAAAAAAACTTTTTCTATCGCATATAGAAGAATAAAGTAAAGTCAGTGATTGTTGTTGTCATGGAGATGAGGAGGGGGGGGGGGCTTAAATGTTTGAGAGAATTTCTTGTAAGGTTTGTACGTTTTTTAATCCATCTTCCGCCCGATGAGTTTGATGCAAGATTGGACAGTCAAGGGAAATGCATGACAAAGTAGATTCTCTTGCCCCACTGCACGAATGACAAATCTGAAAGAACAGACAAATATAGATAGACAAATTACAGTTGAGTTGGCAGGGGAAGGCCAAGGGAAACATGAGAGGAAGTGATCAGAATGGACTTGAATAAAGACCTGGCCAGAGATAGGAAGTGAATTGCTAAAAGCCGTCCACCACCTGCCAGCATGTAAAACGGACGTTAAAGCAAATATGATGAAGTGAATAACAAAAGAAATAATCAAAATTTCTCTACAGAACAGGAAAATGGTTTTTACTTGGCACAAAGGTGTCACATTAATTAAAGCTGGTAGCAATTTTACATCAAAAAAGATAAAAACAGTTTCAGATATTTGGAATAATAGAACAATCTAGAGTTTGCACGGATATCAAAATTTAACTTTGACACAATTTTGTTACAAAAATAATGGCCGCTTGAAGCACTGAGTTTTAAAAAGTCATTTTAACACAGAATTTGTAGTATATTTCCAGTAAATTTTAACGTATATAATAATTGTGTTCTCAATAATAATTTGTAACTTTTTTTTCTGATAGAAAGTATTTTTGAAGCATAGAAGACCCTCAATGATGAACATGCCAAAAAATGCATTTCGCTTTCTTATGTTGCAAGAGTTCAAACTTGGGCACAATGCCTCCGAAACTTCTGCCAATATCAATAGAGCCTGGGGACATGGATCCATAATCGATCGAAACAGTACGAAGGTGATTCCAGAAATTTCATAGTGGAGATGAGAGCTTTGAAGAAGCCGTGTAATCTTGACAGTAAACAATTGCAAGCACTTGTTGAGCAAAATTCACTTTTTCCAAAATAATTTTGCTATACAAAACAGCTTGGAAGTCAATTTCTGAAAGTCGTCCAACACATGCCAGCATATAAAATGGATGGTAAACCGAATATAATGAGGAATACCTCTAGAAATCTATTTATCATGGATGTTTTGCAGAAATTTTACTCAAATAATAAAAAAGAACGCTAACTTTTTCTCACTCTTTAATGCCTTAAATTGAAAAAGAAAACAAAAAAACTAATTTTCAAATCGGATCTATCCTAAGAAAATTCATTTTACCATAAAAAGGTAAGCTTAATATTAGCCAAAAGACAAGATTTAAACAATGAAATATTAAACCATGCAAAATAGACATTTTTATGAATTTCGTATCGAAATTTATAAATAACATATCAAAGTGTGGCATCGAAAAAATATCAAAGTATCGATATTTTTTACAATTCTATCACAATCCAAGGTTAAAGAATTCAATAATTCTTTAGAAAAAAAAGTTTTCAAACGTGGCGATAAAAAGTTTAGTAGTTTTTTTTACCCCTCTCTCGTCACATGATCTGCAGGTAATTTTATAACATTTACACGTGTGTATATATATATATATATATATATATACATAAGTTTTTTTAATGATTAAAAAGAAAAAACCTAATCAAAGACTTATTTTAAGGTGTGACGATGACATCGTTTCCTTAACATTTGAAGATGAAGAAATTTTGTTTCTCATTACTCACCTGTGAGAAATGATGATGAATTTGTTGAAGGTTTCGAAGTTGGTTGCTAATGGTAACCGCCACGATCTGCGGTTGAGCCTCACATTCACGGCAGATGTTCTCTTGACTCTGATTGTTGCACACCAAACATGCCAGCGTGTTGAAGTAATGCGAAATGGTCGTCTACAAGAAAAAGACAAGAAAACGGACATTATTTTTCATATCTTAATTGTTAAAAAAAAAAAAATCTTCAATTTATTGAGAATACTTTCAACCAGAAAATGCAATCAATTTTAAGCAATCTAAAGTTTATCAACTGAAAACAGTTTGTATTTTTCTCGTCTGTATACAAGCAAAGCACCCCCAGAAAAAGAAAATTGCTAGCGATGGCGGGGTCTTTACCGATAGTATGGCTAAAAACAGGACATTGTTAAGATGTAACCATTCGATCTGTAAGTTCAGCGATGGTAATTATTTTTGAATCTGAAAAATGACAGATGGAACAGACACACGATGCCTTATAAAAGTCTAGTAGGGGTCGGATATCAAAATAGAAAAGTTTTTAAAAAAAGAATTGTGTGTAACATTTCTTGTAAAAAATCTCTCTGCCTTTCTCTTTAAACTGGGTCAATATACAAAAAGAAAGCTGACTGTTTGACCTAGATTCAATGTACAACTACCAGTTAAAATGAAAAAAATGTTATGCCATCGATTTTCCAGAGATCCTGTATACTATTACCTGAAAGAAAAAAGGTAACTATTCGCAGGATGCCGACCGGGTCCCCCATGACAATTATCAAAAGAACCTCGACAAATCATTAAGCTTATATCTTTCTTCTGAGTCCCATTGCTTCTATATTTGTTCAATGTCATTTTTAATTGCTTTTAAAGCATATGTTGTAACACCAGGCCCAGCCTTATTTTACATGTGATCCTGACACGGAGGTAGTGTTTGTAAATCCCATATGTAGCAATAACAGTGCCCTATCTATTGCACGTATTAAATGTTAAAAAGTATAATAGAATGTTGACCATTATTTGTTTCTGGACCTATGTTTTGGGAACTTTTTTTTTCCATTATTCACACACATATAGATAATAATTCTAAAGTCTTGCCATCGACTCAGTATACTAGATGTTTTTTACACTGATTTTTAATCTCAAAATTTTCTGGCTGAGATTTTTCTAAAACATCAATTTAAAAAAATCACGAGTTTTGTGTCTCATTGTTCACTGCGTTTAGCCTCACCTTTGTGTCTGCATTTTGGGCAGCTGCGTATCTGATGACTTTTGGCATGTCCGTGTACCATTTGAAGACGTTGACCCCCATCAAGAAAAAGATGCGGCTCAGGGGAGGCAGGATTTGTTTGGTGATGTAGTAAACAGAATTTAGTCTGATGGTGGAGTCGGCTAACACCTCCCACGGCTGACGTACCAGTTGAATTAGAGGCAGGCCCGGTTCTCCGTAGATAATCACATAAGGGACACGTTCACCCGGCTGTGGTTCCGCACGGCGATCGTTACGAAGGAGTTTCCTGAAAAGAGAAACCAAGCAAAATAAATTCACTTTCTGGGAGCTAAAACCCAGAAGGGGATGAGGGGGGGGATTGATTGATGAAATCGATAAAGTTGTGAAATAAATTAAAAGTTGGGGGATCATTATCTTAAAAAGAAAGAAAAGGTAGAAGAATATCGTGGGCAAAATTATTATCTTCCGCATGCCATTTCTTTTCTCCATGGAAAAGAGCAAAAATGATCAAAATTGCAACAAAAAAAAAAAAACGGTATTTTTGTTGAAGAAAAACGGTATTTAAACAAATAAATCAATAATTATTAACAAATAATAAAATTTATTTCAAAATATTAGTTAATAAATCCCTTATTCTTCACTTGGACATTGTTTAGTTCAGTAGCAAGAAATCCCGATTCCTTATATATAATCGTATCAGTCAATAGTTTTCTTCGAATGTCCGGCTGGCTTGGCAAGCCGAGAGCAGACTAAAGGCGTTTCCACGAATAATGGCGATAGTGAGGCGCTCATAAAGCCGAGACAATTCGCGATTGTCTCCGGTGTTACGCGTCATTAATAGACCAAGGCTGTTGAGGAAGTTGCACGTGGCAGAGCCTATCAATAATTGCAAAATAATGCACCTAAGAATGTGCTCGTGTTCATATTTTTAGTTCTAAGTTTGTATTCAAGGATATCGCCCTCCCCCCGACAATTGAAGATGACCACTTGAAATAGGAGACAAGATTCTTCTAAAAAGTCATTTTCACTTAAAGTGAACGTCCTCTGCTGAGATATATTTTTATGTTCAAGATACAGTTTAATGGCTGAGGTTTATGGGTTAGGTTTATACCCTTTTTCACTTTGATGTCAGCTGGAAATTCGGGATGGCTAAAAGAAATTGAGTTGAGATAATTAAACATAAATGATAATATTATATATATATATATCTCAAGGAGAGTAGAAAATGGACCTTGGGTTAACTTTCGTCAGCCTCGTAACTCTTGCTTCCCTTATTTTGTCCTTTACTCCTCACATTCCATAGGCAATGTTTCTGACAAAGGGGGAAGAATTGCTGTTTTCTGGGTCATAATCTATCCATAACAGTTATTGTTGGCTAGTTTTCGCCATTGAAGTAATATTTTTTTTTTAGCTCCTTACATCAAGTGGCTTAATGCCTTGTCTGGAGTGATTTCTATACAAAAATTAAAGTGTTTTTCACCTACTAGGGAGATGACGGTGGTTAAGTGGATAACGACACGGACTGACGATCTGGGTGTCCTAAGTTCGAATCCAGTCGATTCCATAAAACCACTTCACTTAGGGATGTTGGCAACCACTACGTTGTCCCTCTTGCAAGAATGCCGACAACAGAATCAAACCGATCAACAAAAATGTACCATTCTGATTCATATGAATTTACCTACAGACGTCGTTTCGGGTTCTCTTACCGTCATCAGTGTAGAGGTGGAGGTTGCGGGCGGTCGCATGGGCTCGAACACCATTCGTAGATTCAGTCTAGAATCATGAGACAAACGCTTAGGACCACACGGCTGTGAGAAATCGACACAGACAGTAATTGAAATTAAGATACACTTACCCGGGAGGCGGGGGAAGTGTCATTGTTGTCTACAGTGTTCAATGCTCGAGCAGAACTTGCTTATCGCATAAATGACAGCAAATTTTTCAATTTCAAACAGGGTTCTACTTCTAAGACTAGCAATACACATCGACCAGAAAACGGTTTGGATAATCAGATTTCAGGGTAGTTCTATTAAAATAGTCATATCTTAAAAACTAAAGCACTTTAAGTGCTCAAAATACCATCATTTTGTTAGGAAATGAATATCCTTTCACATGCATTCATGAACAATAATAATATACTTAATATATTTTTAAGAATTTTGAGCAAATAAAGGCCAAAAAATGTTAACTCTATTTTCAGCAATTTACATCACTTTTTTTTTTAACCCCAACTAGTAAATAAATTAATCTTTTATCTTTTTTTATGCATTAAAATTATAATTGTATGTTGTTTTGTCTTTCGGTAGTAGTAATTTTAAATTACCTTATCCGAAAAAATATTGTCCTTTTTTTGAGCGAAAGTCAACAATGGTTGCTAGTATTGCTGATAACAATCAATCAGCAGCTAATTATAACCTAGTCTTGTAAAGCTTTGTAAAAATAAGACAAAAATACTTTTTGTGCTTAAAAAAGTTAATCTTATTTGGTTCTTTTATTAAAAATACTTCAAGAAATACTGGTTTTCACTCAACTTTCGAACTTTTAATAGTAATGACTTTCTAGTCGCCAATTTAAAAAAAAAATTAATATTCTACTTTTTTAGGCGATTACATGTGAAACCCTTAAAGTCTTGGCGAAGAAAAGAAAAGAAAAAAACAAAAAATAATTTAGAATTTAGAGTGGGGGATCAGTTTCGCATATAAATTTAATGTAAAATGATCTCCGATTTCCCGGCCATTCTTGCCTATAAGTGAAATTTATAAAATAAATAACTCTAGGTACGACTAACAAGCCCACCTCCTAAAAATGCCTTCTTGAATGTATCGTACCATTAACCTTAAATATGAGTGGCAAGCCACCCCCTAAAAACTCCCTTAACCCTAACACTAAGTCCGAATGGCAACCTCCATCCAAAACAAAACCCCTTCCTTAACCTTATCACTAACCCTAAGTCCGAGTGGCAAGCCCTAATCATACAAAAAGCCATTAAAACTACACAATCGTCTAAAAAAAAAAAAAAAAAAGCAGACGCCCATAAAAAAAACGCACAGGATTTATTTCCCATAGAAAAAAATTGAATTATGCCCTAAAATGCTAGAATGGCCCGGAAATGGTGAATTATTCTACATTAAATATGTTAAACTAATCCCCCACTCTAAATTCTAAATTAATTGGGTTTTTTCTTTCTGCTAAGTTTTCAGTGTGACACTAATTGCCTCTAGCCCTACCACTAACCTGAAGTTCAAGTGGTAAGCCCCCCTCCTTCCACAAATCCTAGTATTAGATTTTAGTTTCTTGTACATAAAATGTATTACAATTCAACTTTGAGTTTTCTAACTTCTTTCTTTTAATGGATACATGGTATTTTTTAAAGTATTGCAGCATATTTATGTGCACTTAGTGCATATTCTGATTCCTTGTACAAAAATACACTTATATGGAAAATTTCATTGCTTAATCTTGTGTTTTAACAAAGATATAACATTTTTACTGAAAAATTAGTGTAAAAAATGTGGCGAAACCCATATTAAAGAGGTGAAAATATCCAATTGTGCGAGGCACAAAAATAGTCATAACTTCCTTATTTTTAGTCAGATTTAAAAAAATTTTAAAGATTCTTTCTTAGATCATCAAGCTCTTTCTATATATGCCATGATTGAGATATTTTAAGCAATTTAAATTTTTTCATGTGTATTGCTACTAAGACTAAGTTGCTCGACTTTAGAAAAAGGACTACGGAAAGAGTGGACCTAACATTTAGTCTGGACAGAGTTGGGCAGGGATGGAGATGGACAATATTAGAATACGTCTAAATTTTTTGGATTGTTGACTAAATGAGAGAGATTAATTTCAATGTAACAAAATACAAACTCCATGAATTTTGCAGGAAGAAAAAAGGTTAACTGAAATAATAATAACGGTCGTTAATTGTTAGTGTTGTCCCTTCGTTTGGATGAGCCTATTTATTCTAGCAAGGTAGATACATGATCACATTTGAACACCTATTGATTCTGGACAGAATCCATATGCAACGAAGATGATCACAGACTTCATCTGATAACAACAGTTAGTGACAACCAGCTGTTACACAGTAAATGGCGGCCACAGATTTCGGGGGGGGGGGGGGTTATGACATACTCTGAAAAGCAAGAATGCATGTTCTGATTTTATTCAAAAAAGGATAAATTCCACTTTTTTTTTCTTTTTTTTTTTTTAATTCAGAAAAAGTGGAATTCTGCCAAATTGCTAGAGCATTTCAGCCAAATTGCAAAGTTTTGCTCAATTTTATTTCCTTCTCTTTCTTCCTCTGATTCGCGTCATCTTTTTTCTCTTTTCCTCTTTTTTCTCTCGTCTTCTCTTGTTTCCTTTCTCCTCTTATAGCAGTTCTTTCCAAATATGTTAATTTTTGCCATATGTCAGACGATGTGGGTAGAGGAGATAGAAAGCTTTTGTTTTATCAAAGAATGACTTCCTGTCTCCTTCCCCCTACATATGCACTTGGGTTTTTTTTTCTCTTAATTTTGAAGTTATGAACCAAGAAATTGTAACAGGTTGGGAAGTTTATTTCAATTTCAGCTTTTTTTTGCTATTGGTCACTCACATCCCTGGAAAAATCAGGAATATATTTTATTCTTAATCTTATTTCAAAACAAAAATTTATTTTCACTTAATTCTTGTGATTTAGCCACATATAAAAAAACAATTTGAAAATCTATAATCACTAAAAACATTTCAGAAAGTAAATTGTTGAAGACAAAAACAAAGTATTTTTATATTTTATGGGAATCTTTTTAGTTTCCCTTCTGTAAAGGAGGGGGGGGGCATATCTTTGGAGAAAAATTTGAAATCTTTTTAGTTTCCCTTCTGTAAAGGGGGGGGGGGCATATCTTTTGACAAAAATTTGAAATCTTTTTAGTTTCCCTTCTGTAAAGGCGGGGGGAGGACATATCTTTTGACAAAAATTTGAAATCTTTTTAGTTTCCCTTCTGTAAAGGATGGGGGAAGGGCATATCTTTTGACAAAAATTTGAAATCTTTTTAGTTTCCCTTCTGTAAAGGGGGGGAGGACATATCTTTTGACAAAAATTTGAAATCTTTTTAGTTTCCCTTCTGTCAAGGAGGGGGGGCATATCTTTTGACAAAAATTTGAAATCTTTTTAGTTCTGTCTATTCGATCTTTTTTTCTTTTTCATATGAAAATGTTAAACCAAAAAATGACATTTTTTATTTTTTAACGTTGACATTTATTTCTTCTTCGAAAGAAAAAATGAAAATGACTTACTTGGCAATCTCTAAAGCCGGCACACATGCGTTTGGACGATAAGCATTCAATCCACGATATTCTTTGGCAAATATGAAATCCTGCAAGTTAACTTTGCCCTCAAGGATTTTGTTTAATTGCTGCAAGACGTAATCTTTGACGCGGGAAACGTCACGAGTTGTAAACAAGATCTTGATGGAACGTTCCAGAATCTGATGAAAGGTAAGAAAAATGCAAAATAAATTCAGGATTTAAAAGCAAAATGGAGGGCAGAAGACTGGAGGCCGAGAGGAGTTCACTGACAAATCGGAAATTGATAAAACTTTTTTTTTTTAATTTTAAATCATTTTTATAAACTAACCAAATCCCACGAACAGATGAAAAAAACAATAGAAACAAATTTTGAAATCTCATAATCTATACATGTAGATATTTTCTTTCATTTGGAATCTTAATTTTTGCTACAAAATAACAAAAATGAATCCAAATAAAATTAATACCATCTGTTTCATTTGATTTCAATCAAGGTTGTGTTGGAGTCACTTTTTTTACTTAATATGTAGAGTCCCGGATCACAGGGTTTTTTTGGTTTTTTAAAACTTAGTTCATCCCAAACAAGGCAAGTTACCACTGTAGACTTAAGGGGCTACTGAGAATTAGGGTGAAAGTTTAGGGGTCATCCTAAATTGGGAGTTGTGCAGCTAGATGTTTGTTCACATTAGTTTGAAATTTCTGCATCTCGGTACAGCCTGGGAAACAGGGAGCAGGGAGAGAGTTCCAAAGGCCGGCAGCTCGAGGAAAGAAGCTATTGGAGTAGAAGGCTCTCCAGCAGAGGTTTCTTGTAGTTGTTGAAGGAAAGAAGCTTTATCTTAGCAGCATTAAATATTGCCATTCATTTATGACTCCATTTTAGTACAGACTGGAGGTCACTTTCTTAGGATTCAGCCATTGCCACAGTCATAGATTTGTTAATTTAGCCACGTGGTTAATGATATAAAATGCGTGACTCACAAATCCACTTCCTTTCTCCTACCTTTTTGGATTAACCACGGAGGGGACAACATGTTTGCTAAAATTCCTCTTTTTTTTTTTAACGCTTTCTGCTTTAGTCACCAAAGTGAAAATATTTGTTTGTTCCCTGTTTTATACAGACTATTTCAGAGACATGCTGCCATCTCCTCACCGCACATTCATACCAGTTCATACCTTGGTGGGCCTCCACACATATCAGTAACTCCCCATTTTTTATATTTCCATGCATTAGGAATTTGTGATAAATGTTGCATATTTTGATGTATTACGTGTGAGCATAAATAAATCCAGTTAATTTTTTTTTACCTTTTTTGTTCATGTGCAAGAAAAATTAAGAGACTGAAAATACTTAATCTTTATATTCGGTTGCCACATCTCAACTGAGTGAGTGTTTGTTTTTTTTTATTAACCTAATAATTTTCCTGACCGAGGAGAATTTTTTCGATAATATCCACCATCGAGTTAGAAATACCATTAATTATTTTGAATCCCATTTCATTCTTCTTTATAGTAAAGTAGTTAATCCTAATCGTTCCAATCTTTTCCCGTAACTTTAATCCTTTATACTTTTTATTAGTTTTGTCACTCTTCTTTGTATGACTTGCAATCTCAATATTACATTCAAATTTCCATGCTTAAACACTGGGAGTTCAGGCCTAAGCGCAATACTCTATGAGGTTTTATTAACACTTTATATTTAAAACGTTTGTCTCCAATGAAATAATATTTTTAACCATCCATCCAATAATTCCATTCACCCTCGACGCTGTTGCAGTATTGATATTTTAAGATGGCATGACATGTTTATTTTTAGACGGTATGACATGTTACATCATTTGGAGTTGCTTCTAGTTGGACATACACACAAGTTACACGTTTACAAAAGAGTTCACATCTGTCATCATTTTAAATGACATTGCAAAAATCCAGATCCCCCCACCCCTAATGTTGGTAACTAGCAACTTGTGTTCAATTAAGTGTATAAAATGAATCGTTTACAATCAGGATTGCATTTTGGCATTAAATAATCCAAACCATCCATCACAAATCAAAAAAATGTCTTCCAATTCTTAACTTTTCTCAACGACGGAAATCAAGGAGAAGCTTCCTCAACCATGTGTAACCCCTAACAATATCTCAGGAAGAGACCAGACTTCCTCAACCAAAAAAAAAAAGATAAAGCGAATCAGAGGAAGAAAGAGAAGGAAATAAAATTGAGCAAAACTCTAGCAATTTGGCTGAAATGTTCTAGCAATTTGGCTGAAATAACAGTATCTCAGGAAGAGACCAGACTACAGCTGTGGGCCAGACGGCTAGAAAATACCCCCCCTTCTCTCCTACTGACATGGGAATGTCCCCTTCTGAGGTCCTCCCTCTCGGTTCAAAAGCACCCTGGCTCCAGTAGAAAACACTTAACCACCTGAGAACGAGAATGAGACGATCAAAAGTTGGTATGACTAGATCGGGTTACAAAACTGACTCAACAACCTGCGAATGTGGAGAGGAGGACCATACAATGCAACACTATATTGTCTGCTCCCTACTGCCCAACCGGTGCAGCTGGAAAGATCTTGCAGAGTACAACAATAATGCAAACAACTTCGTAAAAAAAAAAAAGTGGAAAACTGTTGTATGACTACATGCTTCAAAGACATGCGATGAAGAATTGTTCTCTTACCTTGGAAGTAGCAGCGCAACCATCTCTGCGGACAGTCTCGATTCCTTTTGCATCAAAGATGGGCTCTTTTTGGTCCTCTGTCTCGTACATGTATCCAAAATAGCGTTTTTTGGTTTGCAACACACACGGAAAATAAACCTGAGCAAAAGAAACAGCAACAACAAAAAATCAAACGATGCAGACAGTTTTGGAAAGAAATCAACTCGTGTTGAATCGTACAAATGCAAATTTGAATAAAAACAGACGTGTTATTTTCTTAATTTAATTAAATTCGGCAATATAAAAAAAAAAAACAAGTTTGGATTTTTTAATCAAAATTTTTTTAAATCTATAATTTAAAATGTTCCTGTTAGTATCGCGGATAAGTACAAACTTGATACTAAATCAGTTGAAAGTTGTAGAAATAAACTTTTCCAGTTGTCACCACTTTTGGTGGCTCCCCCATGTTGCTACATGGGGAGAGGGCAGCTCCTCTTTGACTCCAACAGAATCTTTTGGTTCTTAAATGTCTACAATTTTAAAACTGAAAAAAAGATTGGCTGAAAATGGGGCAATACATTTCTTTTATCAAATTTGATGAAATGTTATAACTCAGATGGTTAGAGCGGAAAACATTCTAATCATTGGAACATGGGTTTGATCCTAGCACCAAATCCAGCATTTCATCTTTCAATGGTAGATAATTACTCGGGTCAAATTGGATTTACACATTAGAAAGAAGTGGTGCCTTCCCTTTGTTACGGCTAAGAAGTCTTGGAACCTTTTCTAAGACTTCTGTAGTCATCTATGACTATGGTTGGTCAGTCAATTTGATTTTGATTTTTTTCATAAAGACAAGAGGAAAAAAAACTCTAAGGAATTCTTTTTAGCTAAAAAGAAAGAAAAATTTCAAATTCCTTCTAGATTATTCAAACCATAAAAAAAAAACTCAGACAAAACAATTTTAAAAGCTCAGATCCAAATTGATTGAAATTAAAAAGTTTAACCTTTTCAAATCTGAGTTTAACCGGTTTGGGGTTGGTGGCTGTGATGACATTAGCTATGTGTTGTCCAAGGCGAATGGCTGCTTCTTTTGTACGTCCTTTTAGCAGCACAAAAACGCTGAAAAAAATAAAAGACAAATGATAATTTGAAGGAAGATTATTTCCTTAAAAGTTTGATGTTTCGGATACCAAACAACTTATTCTTTAACCGCTTTTTTTTTGTTTGTTTGTTTTTATTCTCTACAAAAACAAATTTAATTTCAGAAATAAGAAGCGAACAAATCCGTTTTTATATTAGTCAGACTACTATTCTCATCTCGGATGTTATTCTTAAAATGTTTCGGCTGATGTAACCTCCAGCTTTCCTCCAGCGAAAGGATGCACCTGAAGAAGGCCAGCGGTTACATTAGCCGAAACATGTCCAAATAATCTGTACAATCAAAATTATCAACCTTCATCTCAAAAATTCCAAAACATAAATCCATTTTTAAATCAACAAAAAGAATAAAATAAAAAACAAAATTTGTTTGAATTCTTTGCTAAATTGTGCAAAAAATTAAAACCTTCAGAGTTTTTGGGTGTCTGTTTGCTTACCTGTCTGTGTCCCCATAAATCACTTTGGCTCCCCACTCGGGTGTTTCCTCGATCAAGTGGATCGCTTTCTCCAGTGTTTCACGAGCCTTCCGCACAATACTGTCCGCCACCTGGAATGAAAAGGTTGTTAAAGTCTTTTATGATAAAGACATTCTATGGCACCTCCCTACGGTTCTTACTATCACTGATGTGACCAGAAAAACTCAACTGGCCTGGGTTATTACAGCGACCATGGTTTCGGTAGAGCTTCAACATTACTTTCAAACAACTTATTTTTACTTTTAATAAAAAGTTACATTACATTTAGTTATAGTGAGTTTAATTGTACACATCAAACGCCGAAATGAATACTCGGACAGAAAAATATAGTCATTGTCTTTATAAAGAAGTCCAAGGACGAAAAAGTTATTCCCATGAATGTGTGATGTGACACAAGGTCGAGTTTAAAGTGAGAAGTCCAGTCCCTTGTAAAAGAAGGCACCCTGAAAAGTTATAAAAATAGCCATATTCAAACTGTCGGCATTTCCTGATGAGGGCTTCTAACTGAACTTTTTCATGATCCCAACCAAAAAAGCTGAAATGAAAACTAGGCCGGGAAAACATAGTTGACATTTTTATAAACAAGGTTAAAACGTAATTTTTTTTTTTTTTTAAATGGTAAAACATTTTTTTAACAGTTTTGGTTAAAAAATGGCACCTCATCTATGGAAGCGCATTCCATGGCACCTCGTCTATGGAAGCACATTCGTGCAACTAAATCATTTCTTGCTTTCAGATCAACTCGACACCATCACCAAATCTCTGACCAATTTTGATCTGTATTTTTCTTTCAAAAGTTATCACCATTTAAAGAACAAGCGATTGATATGAAAGAATATTCCAAATTTCAAGAAAATAAAACAACTTTCACCTAAAAAGAACAGTTTAATTGTTTGTATTTTTTATTATGGTATGAATTAGCTTTTCAAGACGTTGGAGTAAGTTTAGAGAACTTCTGCTATTACTAACCACCAGAGCATTACCGCTGTCGTCCAACAAAAGTCTATCATGCATTTGCATACAGTGTAAACATGTACAAATGAGTTGCATGCGAATAACAGACTTGCTGCAAGGTGACAGATGTTTGGCTAAGAAAAGAGAAATCACCCAAAATATGGGAAATATGTTTGGTCTGGGGCTTGGACTACCCAGAATTTGAATTGTCGATTTGAAAAACAGATTCATGTTGAGAGCAAAGTACTTAAGTAAAATAATGGCCGACTAGATATGGGACCCTCTAGGCAGTGGGGTTTTCATGTACATAGATTGGAAGCAGATTAGCATTTTCAAGTGGATGCTGGCTGGCCATTATCTCAAGTGGTCTTTTCGGGTGTAGTAACAGAATGTCTATATATATATCCCAGCGGGGGGTCAGAGTTGGCCCTCTGGGTGTCTCATGGTCAGTTTGGTTTTCTGGGGTCTCTCTAAACAAGATGGCTCCTCGGGCTCTAAGCCATTGGACTTGTGTTTTGATTTGGTCGGGTAAAGATTTCTCATTTGCAGGTCTCTTATTCAAAGGAAGAACATGAGCATCATTGTAACCTCCAAAAGAATAAAACTTTGTTGCTTTTTTAAATGGAAGTTGTGATTTTATTTGGAGGGAGAATTCTTCTGTTGCAGCAATGACTGCGAGTAAATTGACACTGCGACTGATGTCAGAATCGAACAACGACTTTGGATCGGCACAACGAGTGGACGATCACAGCCTGTGCAGTGAAAGCACAACAGTATGATGATGAATGGAAGTGAGGGTTGAGGATATGTGTTGCATGGATATAAGAATGATACGAGGGTTGTGTAATGCGTCTTAAAAACAGGCTTAGATCTGATGACCTCAGAGGAAGATTAAATCTGAACAGTATACGGAAATGTGTGTAGAACAGAAGACTTAATTGGTTCGGTCACATTAAAAGAATAGATGAGATGGCTTGGGTTAGTAGATGTAGAACAGTTAAAGTAGCAGGGCCAAAAAAACATGGAAAGTGATAAGGATGGATTTGAAAGAAAAAGGGGTAAATAAAGATCTGGCCAGAGATAGGTTAGTTTGGAAATGTTATGGTGTAAGCTGATCTACCTATTTCAGGAATAAATGGACTTGCCCGGACAATAAATACAATAACGACTAAATGGTGTGGCAGTTATGGCCCAGAATCAGGCGCATACCTTCTGTAACATACTTTTGTTAATTATACCACTGTGTTTGTGTTGATTATTACCGGCCCTGCAAGGCCACAACAGGAAGTCAATTTCTAAAAGCCATCCAACACATGCCAGCGTGTAAAATGGATGTTAAACTGAATATGATAATGATGTTCCGTAACATTTTAAACACAAGGAAGATAATTCATAGTTTTATTTGACAAACATATTTTTCATTTTTATTACAAAGTAAAATTGAAAAAATAGAAAAAAATTTTTTTCAATTTTTCTTAATGAAATTCACCAAAATTCTACAAAAATGCTGCCCCCCCCCCCCTGCCAAATAAAGGTTCTCAACCGAACATGCAGAAACCTTACAGACGTACCTCTATGCAGGGCATCCGTCCAGAAAAGTTTGCACCTGTGTAGCCATAAGTGAAATTTGCAATAAATTTCAGTCCAAGTTGTCGCGCATTCAGCATTTTGTGAAGAGCCTGAAAAAGCAACGAACGAAAGAAATAAAACCACACATGAATAATCTGTTTTCATATACATAATAGAAGGGAGACCTGGTGTTGCCCGGTATTAGATGAGGAGCCCTCAGCCAATGACATCATTTTACTATTTAAATTCCTATTTTTTTTAAATTTCTATAATTTTCAATTTAAAAAAAATGTTTTTTTATGAATGTCTGATATGAACGGAAACACCACAATATAATTTTATTCCCTTTAATTAAAATGAAATACGCTTATCCAAGTACTCTGTGTAATGTAGTTTCAGGATTTATACGGTTGTGGACGGGAAATGCAGTGGTCTATCTCCAAAACCATAGCACCATGAACAGACAGACAGGAACTACAACTTTTTATATATAGTCTAGAAAGGCGTCTGTGCATTTCCTACGTATATGAAATAAAATCAGGCGTAACAATTAATTACATTCTGTAGAAATACTAACTAGAATTAAGATTTTATTTTAGATATTTATTTTAGTTTAAAAGCAGTTTTAATCATTTTATAAATTTAATTTAAAAAGCAGTTTTAATCATTTTTTATTTAATTTGAAAAGCAGTTTTAATCATTTTTTATTATTTAATTTAAAAAGCAGTTTTAATCATTTTTTTTTAAATTTCAGTTAAAAAGCAGTTTTAATCATTTTTTTAAATTTAATTTAAAAAGCAGTTTTAATCATTTTTTTAAATTTAATTTAAAAAGCAGTTTTAATCATTTTTTTAAATTTAATTTAAAAAGCAGTTTTAATCATTTTTTTAAATTTAATTTAAAAAGCAGTTTTAATCATTTTTTTAAATTTAATTTAAAAAGCAGTTTTAACCATTTTTTTTTAAAGCAGTTTTAATCATTTTTTTTAAATTAAATAAAAAAAATGATTAAAACTGCTTTTTAAAGCAGTTTTAATCATTTTTCTTTTAATTTAAAAAAAAGCAGTTTTAATCATTTTTAAAACTTAATTTAAAAAGCAGTTTTAATCATTTTTTTAAAACATAATTTAAAACAATTTAAAAAGCAGTTTTAATCATTTTTTTAAATTTAATTTAAAAAGCAGTTTTAATCATTTTTTTAAATTTAATTTAAAATGCAGTTTTAATCATTTTTTTAAATTTAATTTAAAAAGCAGTTTTAATCATTTTTTAAAACTTAATTTAAAAATCAGTTTTAATCATTTTTTTTAATTTAATTTAAAATGCAGTTTTTATCATTTTTTTAAATTTAATTTAAAAAGCAGTTTTAATCATTTTTTTTTAATTTAATTTAAAATGCAGTTTTAATAATTTTTAAAAATTTAATTTAAAAAGCAGTTTTAATCATTTTTTTTAAATTTAATTTAAAAAGCAGTGTTAATCATTTTTATTACTTTATGAATAAATCATTATAATAATGATTGTACTACGATGTCACGTTTCCCCAATAACTCTGTAACTAACTAATTTCAGATGTTATAAACGAAGGGTCATGTATACTCCTCATGTGTCAGAAGTGTGCAAATGTATGGCTCCGAAACTTGGGCTGTCTCTGCCGGTGCACTAAAGAAACTGTGCTGTAATGACAAGACAAATGTTAGATGAATCTGTTTGGTGAGACCTGAACAAAGTCTACCTTTTGGGTCTCTACTTGCAGAAATCAACTTGAAAAACCTTGCAGACATTATGCAGAAGAGCAGACTGTGTTGGTTTGGGCACGTTGAGTGAAGCAATGGCTGGATTGTTAAAGTCCGACAGTTGGATGTGCCAGCAGAGAAAACCACCGCTGGCAGACCCAAGTTGTATGGGAGGACGTGGTCAAATGTGATAGGAGAGCCATGGGTATGGATTCCGTCAGGCCTCAATAAAGACAAGAATGGAGGGGAAGACTTAGATCGTGACTAGACAATCAGGCCTCACCCTCATCAGGGAATTAATTGTGGCCTGATTCAACAAATAAACCGGTTGATGATGATGATAGATATCATTTATTGAGATCAATTATTTTATTTTAACATATGCAAATCGACTTCAATTCTAATCATAAACAATGGACTTTCTTTTTACAAAATCTGCCAAGCCAAACTAAATAACATTTATTGACACAATTTTTATATGCAAACATACTGTTCAAAAAGAAAAAGGCATGGCATTTTTTAGTCTTGTCAACTAGAATCTGTCCTTTTCATATGTGCTTTGTTTTGGGGTGCCTGAAATCCATTTGATCCCCCCCCCCCAAAAAAAAATAATAAGTAGATTTAATTTGTTATCTTTCAAAAATTAAGGAGACAATTTTAAAAGGAATCACGTCAAAATGAAAATATAAATTCAGAAAAATTATAAAAAAAATTTTTTTTTATAACTTAATCATTGATTACAAAAAAAAAAAAAAAAAAAATCACTACTCTAAATGTACGTTTTAGTTTCTCGGAGATAAAAAGATGTGAAAGGGGAAAGGAAGCCATACAAACCTTGTCTTTGCATTTCTTTATGGAATTCTTCACCATAATTCGAGTGTTCAGAATGTCTTCTACCATTCTAGAAAAGAATCAAAGAATCATCGAAAGGAACTCATCAGTGTTTGCTTGTCACAAATATATGATGGGGGCGGGGAGGGGTAGCATGCACAAACATCTTTTTCTTTTTTTTTTTTTTTTTGATTTATCTTTCTCCCATAGTGGTAAGATGTGACACAAGGTCGGGAAAATGGGATTTGAAAAGCCCAAGAAGATGAGCACTCTGGCCTACATTCCCGGTAGGGGCACCTCAGGCAGTAAGCGATAAACTTACTCCACCCCAAAGAGGGGAGGCAAGGCCTGGGAGGGTGGACCTCCTAGAACTGCACAGGACAAATCCACAGACCGGCGGAATCAAGACCCAAAGGCAAAGACGGTACCGGTCTATAGGGTGTAGTATCCATCTGAACAGATACTACACTTTGATCTTGGCCAAAAGGCTAAGAAGAACTTCAAGTTGAAAAACGAATTTTTTTTGAACTTCCGACCATTACTTGGAACGAGTTCGACTCTACTCGCATAAAATGTATTTTGTTTTTATTACATCAGAATACAATATGTGTTCTTGAAGGTTCAATACTTAACTGGTGAAAGGTACAGGAATTTCTATCGATCTACTGGAGGGGGGGGGGGTAAATATCTTGGGGAGAATGGGGGAGGGGGCACAAAAACAAAGAAAAAAAAATTAAATGATAAACTATTCAAAAGACAGGTGAATGAAGGAATCCAATTGATTTTTTATTTCTTTTTGGTTTAGAAAAAAAAAGTTTTGTTTTTTTTTCACATTAAAAAAAAAAAATCCCTGACAAATCTAATTAGTTGAGTTAGAATCAGAGGTCGGCGTTTTATACAAGGGAGAGTCATCATTATAGGCTTATTTCAAAATCTACACATTTCTCTGTGAATGACACATTTTAGTTTCAGTTATAATTTACTGTATTTTGCCGTCATAGTCGACTTCAAAATTTGGTGCTTCTGTAGTTTCCCAATGACATTAAAGCATTTAAAGAAATGTATAAACTTTGTTATGTACTTACGTGTTAGTTGGAAATTAGATTGTACAGAAAACAATACACAAATTCATCCAGTATTTATTAAATTATAAAAAAAAAAAGAAAAAAACGATCTTACGTATCGGTAGACATTTCAGCTTACTACGTAGGCAAGGGAGATATATTTTTACTTTTTCTGAAAGTTAAGAAAAATGGCGACATAGATAAAATCGTTTTTTATTTTTAATATTATAAATACTGGATGAATTTGCGTAATTTTTGGTGTACAGTCTTCTTTTCAGCTACCACGTAAGTACAGAACAAAGTTTATACATTTCTTTAGCTATTTTTTTAAGAGGTCTTACATGTCATTGTGAAACTGCAGAAGCACCTAAATTTTTTTAATTTAATGGATCTACCATAGTCATAGGCAACTCAAAGGCTCCCTTTTCGTTGCCTACTAGAAGAGGACACCATTCTTTTCTAGTGATTGCTCCACTTCCTCTTGACCCTACCTTATAATGTCAAGTGTTTAGCAAGGAGATATAAACTACCATTTTTTGAGTCAGTTATATAACTTGGCCAAGGATTGAACCCCAGTCTCCCGGTCCATTAGCAAACACACTAAACATCGGTTGGTAACTCCATCTTATCTAATTGAAGATTTATTTTATTTTATTTCCTTCCAACTTGCCATAATATTTTATGTTTATTAAATAACATTTTTGTAAACTTTGCGAAATTCACTAAATGTGATTCAGAAATCGTTTTGTTACGTAGAAATTTTTTTTTTTAATTTTGAATAACAATTTTATAGAGAAGAAAATCAAATTAAGTTTCACTGAAAAAGAAAAAAAAATGAAATTGACTTTCACTGAAAAATATTAAAACTTCCAAGTGACAAGACCAAAATTACATTTATCAAGAAATAACAATTTAAAGCAAGTTTGAAGTAAAAAATAAAAAATAAATAAATAAATCTTACTTCAATTAAAAAAAATATAAAGTTATTCCAAGAATGAAAGCAAAGATTGCTTTGAATTGATAAAGTCGACTAAACAGCGAAATACAGTAAAATATAACTGAAATCCAATTGCATTGTTCACATTGAAATGTGTCATTTTTTTTTTTATCGTTCTCCAGCATGTGGAGAAGACCTTTAATGTAGAACGCCATGCAAACAGAGAGAACTGATATTTACTTTTTCTGCTCAAAACAGAAATTGCAAAAACTCACTTTGAGATGATGCCCTTCCGTATGTGTTCCTTCACAAACACAACTTCGTTAGGCGAGATAGTGACATGATTTTCAAGTTCCTAAAATCACAACAACAACAAAAATAAGTTACAAACTTTTCGTCATTCCTGGTTTTAATAAAGAGATATAAGTTTTCATTTTTTTACAAACAAAAATGATTATTTTTTGTTTTTAATCGCTACTCACGATCATTTGATGGGTTTTAATCAAATACATTTTTAGACAATTCACTCATTTTGCTCAAGTTTAAGAAATAAACAGTTTCAAAGGAAAACAAGAGATCAATTCTTAAACGATGTGTTCATTCAATTTGAGTGACAGACAACATGGCAGATGTTATTTAAAACTTAAGCATGACAGACCAGGCTAGATGCTATTTCAAAATTAAGCATGACAGACCAGGGAAGATGTTATTTCAAAACTAAGTGTGGAAGATGCTATTTCCCATCTGTCGAACATGTTACCACATGATTGCTTCCCTGTGGGCTGCAAAATGGTCGTCTTCAAATCCAACCTAAACAAACACTTGTCATAAACCGTCGTCATAAATAATCAAGTTCATTTTATTCACCATTTTCAATCCTTTCATAATATTCTTCATCATTCAACTGACAATCTATCAATATCATTAACCCTTATCCTCAAGTGACTTTTGGCCTTGATAAGTGATGACACTTTTGTATATAAAAAAAATATTTTAATTCAAAATTTCTAAATAAAATTTCCTTGTTCCACTTATCTTCTACTTTTTTTGTTTCATAAGGCAGGTAATAAAAAGTTTTAAATAAATGCTTACCTCGAGGAGAGATGGCGGTACGGTTAGATTTGTGCAACCAAACTCAATTGGTCCCTCACTGAAAGGAACAAATAATAATAAAAAATAACATGAGAAAAAAAGGAAAACGAAATCATGACATGATTTTAACCGAAGAATAAATCGATGATTTTCTTTGAGAAAAGAAACAACGTTCAAAGTTTAAATGTTGCATATTTCCTTTTTGTCGATATAAAAAATTAAAAAAACTTTTCCCCAGAGAATGTACAAAAATTTATTTACTCTATTTCTACGATGAGACGGGCTGTTATTTACATTATTCACACGTTTCGGACTAAAAGAATCAAGGCTTAAATGAATGAAAATAACGGACTCAAACTTATGTTATCTTGTGGAAAAAATTGTCATGTTTTATGAAGAATATATTGTGATAAGTGGCAGTGGCTAGGGGAGGTGACAAATTATGGGAAAGAGGAGAGAGAAAGAGAGTATAAAATCCAAGGAAAGAGACAAGAGAGAAAATCATTTTTTGCTTTTAGTGATGTAAGAATATTGGCGATGGTTTAAGAAGAGGATTGAGAGCAAGAGATAGGTTTGGTTGTTTTATTTTACAGCATATCAACCCTTTTCGGGTTATTTAATGCCGAATTAGCTCATTTTTGGTAAAAGTTTTTATGCTTCCAAGTTCTTTATATGTTCAAGTATTTATTCATGTTACGAAGGCTGAAAATGCCAAATGCCTTTTATTATTTAAAAAAGAACACCCCCCCCCCCTTCATGTACCATGAATTAATTTCTTATTTAATTTCTATACAATCTTATTTTAAAAAATAAATGAATTTATATCAAAATTACCAAAATGTTAGTATTTATCTAATTATATGAATAAATGCGAAAATGCATGTCATAGGCGAGGCCAAATGAAGGCTGTTACTCACTGGGCAGTGGTCAAGTTTTCGAGTCGTCCGAGGCAGGTTGAAAAACAATAATTATACGCAATCATGATGGAAGGGTAAAGGGATTGGAAATCCAGCACAGCGACCGGGTGGCTGTAGAAACGAGACTTCGGTTCCAGGTTTAAAGGGATACATTCGGGGGCTCTCATCTTGGCTCGTTGCTGGACACCAGGGGAGGCAGCTATGAAGTTTAACGGTTTGGCAATACGCAACATCATCGACTCGACCCGATACTAAAAAAAAAAAAAATAATTTTTAAAATGTAAGATTTTTTTGTGTTTTAAACCAAAAAACAACGTTGAGAATTTTTTTCTTTTATATTAAAATAAACATATTGAGACTTTTGGCGAGTAGGATTCCACATGTTTATTTTAATAAAAAAAAAAATATTAACGTTTTTTGGGTCAAAAAAACATTTCTTACATACAAATACATCAACGTTTTAAAGTGCAAACTTTTCTTTTATTCAAAAACACGTGCCAACGTGATCTCGCACACAGAATGAGACATTTAAAAACCTCAACCCTGATAACGACACCACGCGGAATCCTACTCGCCTGTGACAATATGAAGTGGACAAGAAAGATTAAAAAAAAAAAAAGTATTAAATGCTTATTTACTTTTGATAAGGGTGATTTTATTCACCGAAAGTCTCAAGACCGTAAAATAAATAAATGTTTATTTTAATATAAAAAAAAAAAATTCTTCACGTTTTTTGGCTTAAAAAAAAAAAAAAAAAAATTCTAACATAAAAATACATCAACGTTTTAAAGTGCAGACCTTCCTTTTATTCAATTTTTAAAATATTTACATAGGAAATCGCGGATGGGGGAGGGGGGGGTAGAAGGGTGTAAAGTAGGAGAATGGTTACTGAAAAGTTTCTTCTATCGGTCGAATAATTAAGAAAAACAACATTTAACAGAAACATTTTTTTTTTAAATATACACTTCTGAGAAATTCCTCTCATGGACCTTCATCAGAGAAGAGCATTTTGAATAATCAGTTAAATTCGAATAATCATCTAAATTCGAATAATCAGTTAAATTCGAATAATCAGTTAAATTCGAATAATCAGCTAAATTCGAATAATCAGCTAAATTCGAATAATCAGCTAAATTCAAATAATCAGCTAAATTCGAATAATCAGCTAAATTCGAATAATCAGTTAAATTCGAATAATCAGTTAAATTCGAATAATCAGTTAAATTCGAATAATCAGTTAAATTCGAATAATCAGACAAACCTAAAACACTGTTAAAATAAAAATATATAGATTGACCATAGTTAAAGGTGATTAAAATTCTCCCATTTCATTGGCTACTACACCAAAATGTAGGGGAGAGCGCCACGCCACTCCCGGAATTGCTCCACTTACTCTTGATCCTCACCTTATAATGTTGAGCGTTTAGCGAGGAGGCATCGAGTACGAATTTTAGTCTTTTGTATGACTCGACCTAGGATTGAACTCCAGTCTCATGGCCCATTAGCAAACACTCTAACCATTATGCATAACACTATTAATTAGCATTAATATCAGTGAAGAAAAAAAAACATTATTTACAGTTAAAATGTTATGAATTAATAAAAAATAAAAATAAATTATGTAAATAGTGTTGGAACGTTCAAAGTCTTCAAAAAAAAGGAAATTGCTTTTGTCTACATAAGAAAAACAGTAGATTTAAAATGACCAAGAAGTTTTTGTTACTTTTTCTCAATGGAAAACTTATAAATAAGATATGTCATTTTTACTGATAAGTAATCTTGAGTTGTATGACCAACAGGGGGAAGTCAACAGTGTGGTAATATTCATCATCTCTGGTTTGTTTCCGAAAAATCACTGGTCAGCTATTTTTTAATCTATTATACAAAGGGCAGTTGTCTGTTTGTGTGTGCAGCTAAAAGTCAGAAACTACATAAGACACACTCACAAAGCTGATATATTCTTTTTCAGTATTGATTCAGACAGAATATGGACAGGTTTTTTTTTTGTAATATTTATTCTTTTAGCGGTCATCAGGAATAAAATTAGCGGGGGGGGGGGGGGGCATTTAGAGGGTTTTTTTTCCATTGACTTTTGGTCTGAAACTCCAGCTAAAATACACTTTCTTGGCCTTTGGGCTAGGATTAAGGGGTAGTATCTGTTCTGTCCTCTGTTGGAAAAGATGAAATCTTTCTTGTGTGGAGAGAGAGGAGGAGTGAGAGGGAGGGAAGAGAGAAAAAGAGCAGGTGGGGAATAGACAGGAAGGAATATAGAGAGAAAATAATTTTAAAAGAAAGATGTTACACACTTTTTAACTCATCTATTTTGTTCTCCATGCCCCCAGGCAACGCCAGGTACCCATGCTAGTCTATTATATAATTGATTAAAATAGCTGACTTGTGTTTACATCATAACCCTTGGTATTTTGAAAGTAATTTTGAAACTGTTAAACTGACAAATAGACAGTAATTCTTGACTTAAATTTAAGTTTGACGACAACAGTCAAGTATTATGGTTATTTTGTGCTCCTAAATCAACGGAAAACACAAATTTTCACATGATCTCCTGTCATATCAAAGAACTGATTTTTTTTTAAAACTTTATAAAAGGTAAAAACAAAAGTCTCCCCCTCCCCTCCCTCTTCCCCTGCATCTCACCTGTGATCCTCGAGAAAGGACATGATAAAATAGAATGCCAAACACTCGGGCAAACTCACTGGTCTTGCCAATCACATCCAACTGATCGATCATCATCAGATTGGCCTTCGTTCGCAAAAGATAGTAGTCCACAACTCTCCATCTGAAAAACAACAACAATTGAAATTGCAAACTAAAAGACAGAATCCAATTTATATACATGGTAGGAAAGAAAATGAACGAGTCTTTGAAACACCTCAGAATAGAAATGTCTTCCTCACCTGTACAAGTGCGTCCTATGATTAAACCATGTCGTCAACGATTGGTAAGAATAACGAGGAATCCGTTGATGTAACACATGAAAGACAACATTTTCCATAGTGTAAATGTTGAGATTTACCTGAACAAAAAAAAAAACGTTTCAGTAAATTGAATAATTAAATAAAATGATTAAGACAAGTAAAAAATAAATAATTAAATAAAATGATCAGAAAAAAAAAGAACATATCTTCCCATTACTTCTTTTTTACATTTATTTTATTAGATTTCTTTGCAAGATTCATTATTATAAAAAAAAAACTCAGAAGGGCAAACAAAAAGAAAAAGTTGTACACCATCTTGATTTCAAGAAAATTTACAAATAGACAGATGTTCACCATTTAGTTTTAATGAAACTCATATATTTCCATGGTTCAGTTGTATTAATTTCTTCCATAATTTTGATAGGGGTCCTTACAGTTCGAAACTCCAACAGAAAGTATATATATTTATTTTTTAAATTAATAATATCTGACACCACCTTCATTCACTTCTTTTTTTTAACATAGTTCACCCCAAACAAGGCAGACTGTCACTGTAGACGTAAGGGGCTACCATCTAAGCTAACATGACAATTAGTTGAACGGTGACAGTTTATTTTATTCATAGGAATGGTGATGGGACTTCATTTTTCTTGGTAAGTAACAAAGATTCACAAAAAATTATATACATATATATATATATATATATGATTATTTTTATTTACACAGACATGTACAAAATCTGCGACACTGGCATGTCGATGTTATCGATCAACAGCTATTATAAACAGAGATCTCATCAGGCAGAGTTAGAATCCGATCTTAACCTTAGATCATATTTGGAAAGAATGAAATGGAGAAAAAAGAAAAGAAATTTAAAATTGGAAAGTCACGATATTGAGCACTTTTTATAAACCTGGTTGAAATTCTTTGGATTACTATCCTGTGGATGTTTTACCTGGATTATTATTATTATTATTATATTATATATATATGTATATATATATATATATGTAGTTTGGTGGGTAAAATGTTGGATACAATACAAGATAAACAGAATAAGCGACAATATTGAACGATTTCAATAATTTTCGATTAACTATTTGTTTACCAACGTAATGTGTCGAAACAGGTATCGTGGTGTTATGTTCTTTGAAATTTTTGTGGTAAACCTCCTTTTCAAAAAGAAAAAAAATAGCCTTCAAACACAAATTCTTACACACTATGAGCAATGTTTTCAAGCAAACTACAACATCTTCCTCATTGCTGGCATCCATCTTGCTGAATTCCATACAGTCGGACTTTTCTTTTGTGTCCATTTTTGACAAGGGGAGTTTCTCCAGAAATATCAAATGCTTGCTGTTTATTATGTAAGATTGAAAATAAAATAAATAGATAGTTGTAAGACCTTTTTTTCGATTGTTTATTTTTGTTCTTTCCAGCTTCTCATCAATCCGGTTCTCTGCATTGCCTTCAGCCTTCTTAATACTTTTATTACAATTCCAAGCAATGCTTCAAGCAAACTACCATTCTCTCCTATATATATGTTGAGACAAATAAATTTATGACATTATTTACTTCAGTTCCAAGAATTCTAAATCAACAATTATTAGGCATACAATCGTTTATAAGACAATTAGGAATTTTTTATTTTCTTATTTTTTACTTATTAATTCCAATTTATATCTTCTTCAGCACCTTTTACCTGTAATAATTTGATATGTATTTTGTTGAATAAAAAAATGTTGATGTTTTTTGCTTGACTACTATTTGTGATCTTTTGTAAAAAGTGTGTTTTATCCATTTATTTGTTTGTTAATTGGTTAGTTTCCAATCTTGACAGTGTTCAATAGGAGTTAACAGAAGTGTAGGCAGAAGGGGGGGAGTAGTTCACACATGTTCATATATGGGAAAGGATGAGAAAGAGCATGTTATATCAGTTGAGAGAGAGAAAGAGAGTCACCTGAGTTGGCAATAAGAAATAAGAAAATTAAAATATATAGTTTTTTAATTAACCATAGAATTAATTACCACAGACCGTTAAATAATAATAATAATAATAATGCTTATAAGAACTGATTTTTTTTTTTTTTGGTAATTATTTGTTATTAATGCGATTATTACAAACCTCATGTTTCATAATCTTCCAGAGATTTAGAACAATCCGTCCAGGTAAATTGATATCTATATCTTCTGAATTGAAAACTGGCGGCCGGCTCCCTGTCAAATAAAAAATGTGTTTTTATTTTATTTTAATGAATATTTCATTTTTAATGAATGTTTCATTTTTAATGAATATTTCATTTTAATGAATGTTTCATTTTAATGAATATTTCATTTTAATGAATATTTCATTTTAATGAATATTTTATTTTATTTATTAACTTTTTGCCCACATTTTTGTGTTCGTCCAAAAAGTAAAATGCATTTTACAAAACGTGCAGTTGCCTTTTTCATCTTCAGTTGTTCTAAGAGTGTCCATGCACATCCCGACCTGCTGCAAATCACTTGTGTTGATAAGTGGGTGCCGACTTGATGAACACAGGGTTGCATCATCAACAGGCATAGAATCGTATTGCTTCATCAATTGGCTTCGTCACTTTCGTCGTCTGTTTGCTGATCTCTGGAGATTACAGGGCAGAACAAACAAATCACCACAGGTTGCGTTCGAGATTAAATATTTTCCTATTCTCCATGATTAAAAAGTCATTGTGTCTGATCGCTTCCCGTTGCCATACGTTTAGCCCAACTTATTCTAGAATTGTGAAACACCATCCACGTCAAGAGTCCGCTTGATGGCATTTAAGGTATGATAGTAAATGAAACCCGAATTATCAACCAAAACAGCACAAGATCTGCGCATCTCACACATCTTGAGGTCAAGGCAAAGAGCAATGCTTTTTTTAACAACAGTTGTTAAACACATTGCCTGTCGTCAGGAGGGAGAATGTTAAAAGCCATATCTCGGTGTGCAGTTGAATACGGTGATGAGGGTTGCCCTTCCTGATAAGGTAATTTATATGTTGAATGATATGAGTTAATCACATTCGGATTGAGAACCCAACTCATTCTGGGATCAGAGTGTTGAATCTTACTTACAAGTTCCTGTATATTAATTATTTCTTAGTTTCTTAGTACGGAATTAACTGGATTAGAATTTGGACTGCCAAGAGTTTTATATTACATCAAAAATGGATAGAATTCTCTGAAATGAAAAATGTTTCCGCTTTTTCAGAAGAGAAAGACAAGTGAGGGAAAATCTGAAAAGATCCTCCATCCACCCCAAAATACCATAAAAAAGCAAAAGAAACAAATATATATCACACACATACACAGAAACACGCAAAGTAGTCGCATAAGCTTATTAATATAGAGAAGAAATAAAGACATAAAAAAAAAAATGAGATAAATATTTGCTGATTAAAATATTATGTTCCTTAAATTATTTGAGTCATCATTTTAAAATTGTCGCCATCATAAGAATCTTTCTAACTGGAATAATTATTTTTTAAAACCAACTGAATCGAAAGACATTTTGGTATTGTAAAGAACATGCTAAAAGGAGAAAAAAAACTGGTTAAGCAGAATCAAATATCGGTGTGTAAGATGCAATGCTATTTAGGTCTAACTTCTAAAATCCGACTGATTTAATTTTATGTGTTAGAAGAAGATAAGATATCTATATATTTAGAAAAATAAAAACCACTGACCTGGAATTCTTGAGATTCTCGATGCAAGTTCAATGTTCAGCTGAGCAGCTCTCTGCAGAAGATAACCCCATGACAATGTGCAGATCTCGTAGCCAACAAGAATATCAGGATCCCATCTAAAAATGATCAAACGGAAGAATTTTGTAAAGAATTATTTGAAATCGAAACAGAGAGAAGAGAGATTCTTAACTTCTAACCCAAAACTATTATCCCATAGAATTCCAAGAATGACTAATCTCTCTCCTACAGTCGCTTTCCCACAAAGAGATGCTGCTAGTCTTTTTCTACTCAACTGTTATTTTCATGGTAGGTGCTTGACTCGACTCCAATTTCTGCTCCCCGCCCTGTAAAGCATTCACAGCAAGAACTCGTCTAACTACAACCACTGCGAAAAAACCTTCCTTTCTTCCTCTGTGCACGTAAAAACGAATGAAACTTCCATGAACAGAGTTTCTTTCCAAGAATTTCCCATCTGTGGAGCACAATACAGCAAAACTGATTCCCTGCTGACTACAACATAGTCGTCTTCAAGTCTAATGTCAACAAATACTTGTCGAGCCTTCCTCTTAAATAATCAAATTCTTCCCATTCCACCCATCATTTTCAATCCTCTCATAATATTGTTCATCAATCCAACTGACAGTCCTATTAACCCTTATCCTCGAGTGACTTTTAGCCTTGGTAAGTGATGACACATTAATATAAAAACATTGGTACTCTTATAGATAACGCACCATGTTTCCGTGACTTTGCGTCATCAACTTTCGGGCAGGTCTCGGAAGTGCCCGAGAGTTGACCAAACTATTAACCAATCAGGTTGAAGCAGGCATTAGCCAATCAGGCTACAGCAAGCAGACGATAACTTTTGGAAGAAATTAATTGCGTTCAATAACAAAAAAATGAATTTATATAATCTCTGTCAGCTCTGTCTCTTTTCGCAAAACAAAAAAGATGCGATAAATGTCAACGCGTCGGTTGAAGTTTTGGAAAAGTCTTGCAGACCAATATTCCTGGAGATGCTCCAACAATGAATGCAGTTCTTGGATTTCACTAACCCTAAACCTAAACCCTAACACAGAAAATGTAAAAAAAAACATTGTAAAAAAAAAAACATTTGCTTATAAACTGTTGTTTTTTCGTTAAAATAAGAAAAAAAAATTGCTTAAAAATAGTTGTTTCAGTGTTTATGTTAAGAAAAAAATTGACAAAAAATGTAAAAAAAAAAAAACATTGTAAAAAATTTAAAAGAAAACATTTGTTTAACAAGCAAACAAAATCATCTTTTGAAACTTCTAATTAATAACATTTTATTTAAAAAACATTTGATTAGCAATGATTTCTTTGACAAAAAACAAACAAAAATAAACATCTAATTAATAACAGTTGTTCAGCTATGGTTTGTTCGTTCTTTAATTTTATATATCTATTTTACTTTGCTTTTCTTCATCGTAATTTATTGGATCCGATTTTTTAAATTGCACAAGATAACTTTATATGCTAGATTATTTACTTTAAAGCATGAATATCAAAAAGATGACTTACTTTTTAATGAGTCCTTCAAATTCTGATATTAAATCAAGTTCATTGCAAACGTAAGTGATTTGAACATCTTTCGGAGCGACCGTTTGATGCAGCAACCCTTTAACTGACGACGTCCCACTTAAGGTGGATAGCTTGTCAGATTTGCTGAGGGCCTTCGGATCGATGACAATAATGAACAGATGGTGATCGGATGGTGCAGAATCTTCAGAGACGGCCACGAACACTGCCTGGATCGCATCCACTTCAGGATCAGGTATTTTCTTCCCTCGACTCTGGATGTGCATCTCAAGACTCATCGTACAAATATGTTGCACCTGGAGGTGGGGAGGGGAGAAAGAGAACTATTGTAGACATCTTGTTAAGGATTAAAGTCATTCAGTCTCCACCACCCACCCACCCACTCTTCATGATTATTGTTGGGATATTGTATGAATATACGTTATTTTATTTCACAGCTCATGTATTAAACATATCCATCATCAGAACGAAAAGCTCAAACCAAAAGTATGGTTAACACATTTATTTACAGTTGACAATTATGCAAAGACAAGCAACGTACATTATAAAAAACAATAAAAGATATTTGGTTCTTACTGTATGTTTAAGATAGGAACGTTTATTACCGAGGGGACCTAGATTCTTCATTTTATGGGAGCCCCACAGGAGAGGCGTAACAGCGGTGGATTCTTAATATTCTCTGGTCTTTTTCGAGCACAATAAAGGGGAAATACCCTGCGTTGCATAGAACCGGTACATACCCCAAAATAGGTTCTCTACAGTATCATCCTTATTTAGATATATTTAGATATACAATGGACTTTTCCGATAAGTATATAATTTGACTGTAATCCACTCAAGTATCTGTCCTTAACAATCACTCCGAGAGAAACTACGCCATTGCAGTGGCCTTTTATCTGTCGGATTGTGATATTAGTTCTGGGTAGTCCTAGGAAAGGAGTTAATTAATTGCTGACTGCCTGAGACGCCCCCAGGTACGGCATTCACCCTGGGCGGGTTGAACCGGCTTCCTCCAAAGGAGGAAGTTTCATGGGAGTATCAAATTCACAAGCGGTCCCCAGTCGCATGTATATCGACGTTAAGTTTTTGCAGAGAGGTGTCGACGTCCTCTTACATACAATGCCTGATATTCCCAAATAGTCACCCAGGCTCAACATCGCTTTACTTTGGTGGTCTAACGAGAACCGGTGCGTCAACGTGATCATGCTGTATTGAGATGCTCCCACCAGAGAATGTCGCAACTCTGGGGTGGTGACTTAGTCTCCCAACCTTCCGGCCGTGTTTCATATCATCTCATATCATCCTAAGTGGGAAGGATATAAATACAGAGTCGAGTAGCATCAGCTACACTAGCGCCGACGTTGTATTACTGCAATGTAACCATATTTTTATTCTCGACATACGTGTATGTCATTTATTATGCCCCTACAAGGACATAACAATCAGCACTATATCTCAGCTACTTTAATCTACAGACATCGGGAGGGCTGAGGAGGATCTTAACTCCCCCAAAAATGTTTAAATTTAACCCTTTTTTTTCTTTTTGTTAGCAAGCTTTCTTTTTCTTCTTTGCGTGTCTTTGAAGTATCATGTGGTCATATGACAGTTTCCCACATTTTTATGCAGTCCTTTGCAATAGTGTTAAACTCTGCAAGATCTTTTAAGCTGCGCCGGTTGGGCAGTAGGGGGGCAGACCAGGCAGTGTTGCATTGTATGGTCCTCCTCTCCACATTCACAGATGGTTGGGTCAGTTTTGTGGCCCCATCTTAGCAAGTACAGGCATGGGGAAAGAAATGTCAAGCAGTGATTGGTAAAACAGATCACGTGATAGGTTAGAGAAAAAGATTTTGAAGTAGGTTTTCCGACCAACACAAGATATATAAATATGTATAAAACGGTATGGTAGTTTACTTGAAGCATTGCTAATAAATAACTATGTAGGTATTTTATATATATATATATATATATATATATATATATAGTAATATGTTGTATCCCTTAACCCAACAGACAGGGTTTCTCATCCCTTTTTAAACTACAGGAGTCAGTCTAATCGAAATATTACCGTATATTATCACATGTAATAAATATATTATGCTCTTATAAACGTAATTATACATATGAAATTTGTTTTGTAAATATTTTTATGTTCTTTAACAATGTCTTCTTCATTAGGTTCAGTATCTAAACTAAAAAAAAAAGCAAATAACTCTTACTAAAAGAATAAAAGTTATTCTCCTAAGCTGATTTTTCTTTTTAGGTGTTTATTTACTTTTTTTTACACTTATAAAAGAAAAACTTTAATATTAGCAAACTGCTGAACCAGATTTAAAATAAATTGTAGCAAAGTACATTAGTTTATTGTCAATAACATGGTACAACAATAACACATAAAAAATGACTAATATTTGGCAGCTTAAATGTTATTAAAGGCCAACTTTTAAAATCCAACTGACATAATTTTATATGCGAGATAGGTAGAAGATATGATGGATGCACAGATGCTTACCTCTACAGTAGATTTAGTCCCTTGCATATCCAGTTGGCTTATTTTGAATCCAAAAGTGTTTCTTGGAGTCGGTCCTTCAATCTGGGAGGTCTCAGCTTTTTCTACTCGGGTCCATTGCTTAAAAACACAGACATCTTTTTCTTTATTTGTTTACATATAGAAAAGAAAAACTCAGATATTTAAAAAAATTAATTTTTACCTCGGCCAAAGTGATTATGTATTCAGTCAAGTTTGTTGGTTTCACATTATGTTTTTTGTTTTTTTTGTGTAAAACCTAGCATTCACATCACTTGACCAATCGTAACAAAACATGGTCAAAATAGCAGGCACGGTCTAACTTAAAACTAATTTAATTTGGGGATATCTAGATCAAAGGTCAGGGTCATGCAAAAGGTGAAAGTTATGTTTGTTCTATTCATCATAGAGACTCGCTACTTGGCCCATATTGTAGCCAATGAAGTCCAACATCTTATTTGACCTTGACCTTTGACTTTAGAAAAGTTTGGTCGAAATTTAGATGGAATTTTAACTTCCAATTTTTCTACATTTGATGCATGGATCTGATATTCTTTGATAACAGTAATTACCATGAAAAATTTCAGCCTGATGATATAAATAGTTTTGGAGTTATCAACGTTTCCATGGCATAACTTTCGGTTGGTTGGTAACGGCATCTCGATCCTGTAAGGTCATTTAATGCCATGAAAGGTTATTTATTGTAGATTCTTATGTGCATGTTATTTGGAGTAGAATTGGGTAGTATGGGTTTTTTTTTTAATTTTTTAATTAAACGTATAGTGGTAGGAATATTTGAGAGATGGGTAAAGAGATTTTTGTGTTTTTCAAATTTTCTTGTAAAGTCCTGTTTCTTTCAGAAAGTTGAATATATTGTCTACGTGAACTTTGTTAAACAGATCCTCCAAATTGTCTATTTGGTAGTATTTTTGTCTGGAGAGCTTTACATAACTTTGGGAATACTTCATACAGTATGCATAAGACCCAGATAATACTTTGGCTCATCCTTACGTTGTCAGGTAGAGGTATGCAGTCTCATGACTGACTTATGTTCTTGTTATGAATGTTTTTGATTTGCTAACAAGTTTTGAAAAGGATTATTTACTTTTCACGAATGTCTTTAATCTTTTCACGTAGTTGAAATATTTCTAAAAACACAATCTTTATAAACGGCAAGGGTTATACTAGTATACAGGATTGTTTCACAAACTTGCTAGCTATGGAATATCTGACAATGTCTTCTTACTCATCAAATCCTTTCCCTCTGAGGTCATCAGATCTAAGCCTGTCTTTAAAGACTCACATTACACATTCATCGTATCATTCTTATATCATTTTTCTCCACGCAACGCATGTCCTCAACCCTCACTGACCAGGTTTCACTTCTATACATCATCACACTGTGTACACATCCCTGATAAACTCTTCCTTTGGTCGACAGTGGTAATATAATTGAAATAAAAGGAAACAATTTTAGTTAATAAAATATAACAGTCTTAAAGAGGGGAAAATACCCAATCATGCGAGGCACAAAAATAGTCATAACTTCCTTATTTTTAGTCAGATTAAAAAAATTTAAAAAGATTCTTTCTTAGATCATCAAGCTCTTTCTATATATGCCCTTATTGAGATATTTTAAGCAATTTAAAATCTTTCATGTGTATTGCTAATCGTATTCGGCTTAACATCAGTTTTACATGATAGCATATGTTGGATGGCTTTTAGAAATTGACTTTCAAACTAACCTATCTCTGGCCAGGTCATTATTTATCCCTCCTTATCACTTCCTCCTATGTTTTCCTTGGCCTTCTGCCAACTCACCCTGCTACCTCAACTGTTCTATATCTACTAACCCATGAACTCTCATCCATTCTTTTAACCCTAACCATTGAAGTCTCGTGCTTTGCACACATCTCCCTACACTGTCCAGATTTAATCTTCCTCTGAGGTCATCAGATCCAAGTTTGTCTTGAAGAATTACATTTCACATCCATCATATCATTCTTGTATTATTTCTCTCCATGCAACACATACCCTCAACCCTCACTGACCAGGTTTCACTTCTATACATCATCACACTGTGCACACATGTCTGATAGACTCTTCCCTTGATCAACAGTGGTAACACTCTGCTGGTTAGTAATGGCAGAAGTTCCCTTAACCACTCCTATTTCTTGCTACCACTCCAGCACCTCCCTGTGCTCCAATTTTAACATCAAGATAACAAAACTTCTCGAAAACCTCAATAGCTTTGCCATCCAGATATACTTTCTCCACATCTGAGTTTCCATCCGCCCTCATTGTCTTACGCTTCTTGCACATCTCTCAACCTCCCCGTAATTAAATAAAAAATGAAGAAAATAATAATCAGATAATGTATATTTTTTCACCCACCTCTCTTTGATGGGGCGGTACAAGGACTGTAGCAGTTATCCCCCCCTCTCAAACATAATTGCACCGGTTTGCCAGTAGGTGTCGCTTTTCACCGTCAGGTGGCGCTGGAGGACGACCAGAGTTATCTGCCCTTCTTGATTATATAAACCAGTGCACATCGTCAACCAGGGCTCTTTTTCAGTTCCGACCACGGCAGACGGTAGTCATCGGAGATGCTGCTCGTCTCCTTGTCTGACCCACAAAATCACACCTGTTCAAATTCATAAACACGTTTTTCTCTGTAAGAGATTTTTCTTCACACACACATTCATATTTCTACAGAGACAGTTTCTTCTCCAAGACATTTTATTTTCACGTACACAATTTCTTTATTGAACATATTTTTATGTGTGCGTTTCAATCATATGAACTATTTCAACTCCACACACATTATACATACATACATATATACACACAGCATTCATCATCCCACATACACACTGTATACGTATTAATGTACTCTGTTTCATTGCCATTACACACATTCAATAAACGCTTTATTTAAACAACCTATTGCCTGTGAATTATTATTTTGCCTTGCATGTGACATTGCTTGTATTATGAACATGTAACCGGGATTCTCCTTAGAATCCCGACAGGACCTACAGTGTTAAGAAGCAAACAGACTACAACTGAACAGAAGTATTGATAGAATAAAGAAAGATTTTAAAGAGCTGATTTACCTTCATTTGTTTGCTTGCTAAATGTCGTCGGAGATGATTCTGTTCAGGTTTTGCTCTTGAAGTGCTCGGTTGCGGTTCAGCAATTGGTGTTAAGCCGAGGGCAGAAATCGATGAAAGCTTGCTGCGCAATGGGGTACTGTGCATCTGATAATCGCCAGAACGAGGACAGTCAATTTGGAAAGCTTTTGGTAATGGGGACCCTTGCTCCAAGAGATCCTGGGTTTGGCTTTTTAATCCTTGCTCCAAGAGATCTTGCATTTGGCTCTCAGAACCTTGCTCTATGAGATCCTGGGTTTGGCTCTCAGAACCTTGCCCCAAGAGATCCTGGGTTTGGCTCTCAGAACCTTGCCCCAAGAGATCCTGAGTTTGGCTCTCAGAACCTTGCTCCATGAGATCCTGGGTTTGGCTCTCACCTTGGCTAGCCTTTATGGTCAGCAAATTAGATGTACTTTCAGGAGAGGCCGGGGGTAGACACGCAGGAGAGTAGGCCAATGAAGGAAGGATCGAATAATCTGCCTCTTGTTTCAGTTGTTGCTGTTCATTCTTTACAGAGTCATCGTTAGATAGAAGAACGGAAACTGGTTCTTCTTTTTGCTCAGTATTATCTTGAGGAGCAAGAAGTGTTGAATTGGAAAGAAGAGTTTGGGAAGAAGTCACACACTGTCTCGCAGGCGGAGGTATACATGGAGTCAGTACTCGTTTATGGTTACCCACGAGGTTGCAATGAACTGCAGGGTCACAAAACAATTTGTCGAGGCTATTGACACTGTCTTCGGCAGGAATGATGCCATGGTTGGCTGCCAGAATAAAGCGCCAATTATGAAGAGTCTCACCATCCAAGACACTGTTAAAAGCGGTTAAATCTTTGAGCTGGATATCCGCAACAGGCGATCACCAAACAAAAAAAGGCTGAATTAGATAAGAGTTGAAAACACAAATCCGCAACATATTGACAAAGAAACACTTGAAACCAGATGAATTCAAAAATAACAACAAAAAAATATTTTAAAAATATATATATAGAAGGAAATATATATAGAAGGAAAGGTTTAAGTTACTGAACTAAAACAATGCCAGAGTTACCTTGGGTGAGATTAATTCATGTATACTTTTAGTAAAAAATAGATATTATAAAGTGCTTAGGATATGCTTCAAAACTGCACTTTAAAATAAGCTCAATAATTAAGAAGTTATATCAATCAGAGCTTTCATATATTAATTGCATAGATTTCAGATTCAAAACATTAATTACAATTTCAAATATTAGAATCCATTTCCAGAAATAAATATTCAACAATGATGAACATTGTTGAATATTTATTTCCAGAGTAAGATTCTAATATTTGAAATTATAATTACTGTTTGGAATTTTAAAAATCTACTATATAATATATATATACACACACACAAATTATTTATTTAAAATAATATGTTAGATATTTCAGAGACGTACCATGGTTTCATCGAGATAGACTGACTTTTTATCCTTTAAAAGGCTGTTATAGTCCATTCAAATCATCAGTGACTCACAAAATGAAAACACAAAAAATGGAGTTAAAAAATCACTGTTAGTCTGGTGTATTCGCTCAAACGTTCCTTTCGGAGAAAGTATTGAGTCAATAGGGGCAGACTGTATGTTGATATGGGTCTTAATTATAATTAATTTTTATTTAGAATAATTTAATTATTGATTATTCTAAATAAAACTTAATTTCGATTAAGATCCATCTAAACATTCAGTCTGCACCTATTGACTTGGTACTTTCTCCTAAAGGAACGCTTACGTGAATACACCGGATTAACGGTGATCTTCAAACTCTATTTATCATATTGTTTTCATTTTGTGAGTCACTGATGATTTGAATGGACTATAACGACCTTTCAAAGGATAAAAGGTCAGTCCATCTCAATGAAACTGCGGTACGTCTCTGAAATATCTAACATATAGTCAATAAATAATTTGTATTTTACCTCTCACTTTGTGCGATCGAGCACTTTATTGATTTCTTTTCAACATACTCTAACATACTAAATATATATTATATAATATGTATGTTTGTGTGTTAGGAACTATTCGAGTTGAGAAAATAATTCTAGAATTATATATATTTTTAAAATACATAGATATTACTTCATACCCAGGAGTTATTTCAATGCTGCAGTTAACATAAAGCTCAATAATTAAAAGGTTATACCAATCAAACAGATTTTTTGAATTATAAATAATATTTGGAAACTTTTATTGCTTCAAGTTAGGTTATTTTCTTCAAGATTCCTCTGAACTCATAAATAACTGTTTAAACTGACTTATCGCCCTTGACAACCTTTTCAAAACTTAGGTGGATAAACATATAATCTAACGTGAAACAAGTTATCGCTTTGAATTAACTAATAAAAATTGTAATATTGAGCACTCTCAGATGGGATATATACGAAATTTATTACTAAGTAATCATTCTGAATTATCCTATATATATATATATGTCATACACATACAGACTGTTTTGCTGTATCACAGCTCTTCAGTGCGGCTAGACCAGCTAGTGCTGTTCTGTCGGAGATGGAGAAATCCTTCTTGAGAAGTAGGTGAAAAAAAGGAGAGGGTGAGAGGGTGAAGTATAGAGAAAGTTATAAAAAGAATTGAAACTCAACTGTCGAGTTGGCAGTTGGCGCCTCTACCCCTGCGCTATCATACGACACTGACTGAATGTAAGTGATATCTCAATGTAAACATTGTCAAGTAATGGGAGCTCGAATTAGTTTTATCCAATGAGCTATGCCTATATATATATATGACTAGCATGTCTACCCTACATTGTCTGGGGGCATGGACAAAAAAAACAGAAGAATTAAAAAGTGTGCGTAACATCGTTCTTTTTATAACTTTCTCTATACTTCGCCCTCTCACCCTCTCCTTTTTTTCACCTACTTCTCAAGAAGGATTTCTCCATCTCCGACAGAACAGATACTACACTTTGACACTAGCCTGAAGACTTAGAAGGTGCATTTTAGAGTTTCAGACCAAAGGTTGATGGAAAAAAATCTGTAAATGTCGACTCCCTGAGTAGTTTTGTTTTTGTTGACTACCAAAAGATTGAATATTATTTTAAAAAATGCATCCATATTCTGTCCTAGGCAATGCTGAAAAAGAATACATCACTTTTGTAGCTGTGTATTGTGTAGTTTCTGACTTTTAGGTGGACACACAGAGACAATTTCCCTTCATATAATAGATGATTCACTACATCTTCACAGATGATCGCCATCTCATCTGCACTGTCATCACTTTCCCATCCATGACTTCGTAAGTAGCTTTTAAGACCAGTTGCCAATCTGCATGACCTGTAAAAAAATGTAGCCTATGTGGCGGCTCCAAGACTTTCCTGCTTGTCCATCGCCATAGGACTTTTAGTATGTTGAGATGACAGAGACATCTTCACACCATTCGATTATAGCGACAAACACTTGTACAACATGATTATGACACGGTGACAGGCAAAGGCAAGATGACTGGTGATCACTCTAGCTGCATATTAGAGTTTCCTTCTAGACGGGTTGCTATAGACCTGAGTGAGGAGCACCATCTACCTTGGTTTTAAAATTAAAGTGATTCTTCTTCTCGACAGTCATCCAAGACCAATGAGTTTTGTCAGCCAAAAGAAAACTGACTCAGACTCAGAAACTCCCGCATCCTGCGACGAGTGGGGCAGTCAAAGTAAACCATCGTGTTTGGCCTGAAGCCAGATCCACAGCGTCCCTCCAGCTTCTTCCCGTTGCGATCAAATTTCTCTCGATTCTTTGCTTCCAGTTCATTTTTTGGTCTTCCTCTTCTTTTTCCATCAGAGGTTCACGGAAGCACTTATTTTTTTAACATAATTCACCGCAAACAAGGCAGGCCGCCACTGTAGATGTAAGGGGCTACTGAGAAAAAGGGTGAAAGTTTTTTTGTTTTTTTTTGGGGGGGGGGGGTGTCAACCTAAATTGGGAGTTGTGCAGCGAGATGTCTGTTTACATTACTTTTAAATTTCTGCATGTCAGTACCGTCAGGAAAACAGGGAGCAGGGAGGGAGTTCCAGAGTCCAGCAGCACGAGGAAAGGAGCTTTTGGAGTAGAAAGCTCTTCGGCATGGCAACCTCCACAGTGAATGGATGGGATTTGGCAGATTGTCGGGTTGGTCTGGTGAATTTACATGGGGTGGGGGTGGGGGCACTAGAGCAGCAAGTCAAATCTCTTGCAAATTTCTCTGGGGCCAATGCTAGGACATGTCCGAGCCAACGTAGACGTCGTTTGCAGATTATTGATGATATTACCTGCTGGTTAATGCGGTCTCCGACTTCTTGGTTGGTAATTCTATCGCTCCATTTGATCCCTAGAATCTTTCTAAGACATTTGGAATCAAACGTGTCTAACTTCCTCTCTTGGCTTATTTTGAGATGCCAAGTTTCACTTTCATATAGCAGTGTGGACAAAACGTTGCTGTTATAAAATATTCATTTAGATTTGAGAGTGAACTTTTTATTTTTCCCAGATCTTGCAGAGCTGATTAAATGCTGTTGAGGCTTTTCCTATCTTGCACTGCAACTCGTGGTCTTACTTGTTTAAGGAGCTTCTTACATAGGTGAAGTTGTCAACTATAGCTATTTTTTTTTGGTCGATAAAGACGTTATAGCTGGCTGGTGTGCCCCAGAGAGCAGGTTTTGAGTTTTCTTAGCACTGATATAGAGACCAATGATTCCTGCCTCAACTTTGACCTTTTTGACAATGCCTTGCAGGTCAGTGGTATTCATTGCTAGTGCAGCAACATCGTCTGCAAAGTCTAGATCAGAAAGTTTACGATCTTTGACCCATGTTATACGCTGATCCTTGGTTGCTTTTTTAATACCCAATCAATGGCAAAGAGTAATGGAGAAAGCAAACATTCTTGGCGGACTCCACTGATCACCACAAACCAGTCACTGAAACCATCTTCTTACGGTCACGGTAACCTCATTTGCACAGTCTTAGTCTCTTGTCTGTTCCAAACATTTTCCACCACCACCAACCGAGTTCAATGGTCAGAAATTATCTTTGAAATTCTTATCATTTGGGATATTTAAACATCTGACAAGACCTTATCCTTAACGGCCATCCCAATAACAACCTTGGACTATACATATTCTCTAATCTAATATATAAAGAAAATCGACATTCGACCTAAATACCATAGCACCTATCAATTTAATATTTTCAATCCATGTTACTCACATAATAAAAAAAAATCCAATCTATTTCATTGATTACATGCTATATCCGGTCAGATATATCTTTTTAGTAAGAGAAAATTCATGCTAAAGACAGCTATTTTTCAATCTTTGTTAATCAGCCAACCACGTTGCTGCGTTTGTTACAAATAAGGACAAACAAACTTCCTACCAAAAGAGAGCGAGAGAGAGTCTTCTAGCCTGAAAATTTATTATTAACATTATTATTTTACAAAAAACTAGGTGTTTATGTATGTGTTTTTTTTTTTATATTTATAAAAAGATTATGGCATTATCTGTGTCCCTGTGTGTTATTTTTATTTTTTTATGGAAATCGCTCCAGACAAGGCATGAAGCCACTTGATGTAAGGAGCTAAAACACATAAATATTACTTCAAGGTCAAAAACTAGGCAACGATAAATGTAAGATCAATAGATTCGAACCCAGAAAACAGCAATTCTTCCCCTTTGTCAGAAACATCGCTCATGGAATGTGAGGACTAAAGGCCAAATAAGTGAAGCGAATGATATGAGGCTGCCGAAGGTACACCCAAGGTTCACTTTCTACTCTCCTAAACATACGCTTAAAGTATAACGCATCTATCATAGTGGTCAGATCCAAAAATTGTGCAGAAGTTTGTGATAAGCCCTGCATTTCGCCTGGATCGCATCTGGTGTTAACTGCAATGAACCGACAACTTTGTTGAGATTAGGGTTAACAACAGGTTAATTGAAGTAAGTGAGAAAGAGTATCACTAGAATTGAGTATAACAATCATTCAACTCCTTTTTCTGTAAAAGTAATTGTAATGTTGGTAAATACTCTTCGTTCTTCTTTTTACACTGGTTGATGTGAAGCTGGCAAGTACCTGTACGGCATTCACCCTGGGCGTGTTGAACCGGCTTCGTCAATTCACACGCTGTCCCCAGTCGCATGTAATGTTCATTGACTACAATATATAATTTGTGGAGCTGAACGATTTTTAATGGATCACGGTTTCTGGTAAAATGTTGTAGGGCAACTAATGCAGATATATTTGTAGACAATTTGTTAATTTCTACACAAGTTTTTAGTTTCGCTTGAAATATCCATCAGCGAAATGACTTTGCTGATCACATTGGAAGTGAAATAAATAAGATATTATATCCAGGTGCCACAGCAAGACAGAGATGCCACCTGTATGAGCAGAAGAATAACTTCAGGTGGTTACAGTAGAACAAGGATTAACTATTGTAGATATATCACAGTAGCTGGTCTACGGCAAGTAAACTAGTATAGACATTTTCTATGTATCGGATTTATGTCTTCGAGTTTTAGTATAACCTTATTTTCTTCAGGATGTTGTGTATATCAATGTTTTCAAATGGTTTTTGCATGTTTTTTTTGTAGAATAAAGTGTTGTTTAGTGAAAGTGAGGTGACCACAATTGGAAGGGTTTTACAGTTGACTTTCTGTTTGGATATAGAAAAGATAACCTTTGAGTGGCCAATGCTGGAAAACTGATCAGGGGGTTGACATGTCATGAAATAGACAAACCCAACCAATTGATGGATCATCTAACATCTTGCCCGATTTTCCATATTAAACCTAAATAACAATAGATCTGACAAATCCATTTTTGATCCTGACTAGTTATTTCTTCCTTTCAGCATGTCCTTAACACTTCAGTTTTTTTTTGTTTTTTTTCAAAAATAATTATTCCGGTAAAGAAGAGTATTACAATGGAGACAATTTTAAATAATGAGCTCAGAATCTCAAAATGTAAAGGAGATAATTAGGTACTTCTTCAGATTAGGATCCGAGCTAACTTTGACCCTAACTCCAACCCTAACGATGGGGTCAAAGTTAGTTCGGGTCCTAATCTGGAGAAGCACCAATAATTCTTATTTTTGATTTAAAAGTATGAGTAATCTCACTTACATATTGAGACACCACCCCATCTTTGTGACTTAGACATCATTATTTTTTTTTTATTTCAACTAAAATGATATTATGAATCTTGGGATATATCACGTAGGTATTGTTAGTTTACAATAAGCACCGTTTCAGTATTAAATAATAAAAAAGGGTTGATATGCCATAACAAAGACCAAATCTTATTTCAACAGCCTCCCTCACTTGATAAACAGAAAAGTCTCTTCTTCATATGAATAAAATGGCAATGCCTATGAACCAAACACTTAAATGAAAGTTGTATTCGTGTTTCTCTTTTTTAAAAAAAATTTTTATTTAGAGACCCTCCCCCCCCATTCAGTTTTACTTTTGTCTTAGAAATTAAAAGTGGAAGATTTTAATTCTGAAAAGCATTTTCAGACAAGTTTTGTCACAGATATTCTGCTGTAGATGTGCAGTTTTATGGATGACATGAAATTGTGTAAGAAGAAAAAATAGCTCACCAAATGAGTTTGAAGCTTCAAGATTCTGCCCCCAAGTTCCCTACAAAACAGCAAAGCATGCACTTACAATAAATGTCAACGGTTTACACACATGGTTTTACTGAATTGGGAAACGGTAACAAATATGCATACATCAAAAATGCCAGCATGTAAAACAGACATGATGATGATGATGATGAGGAGGAGAAGGTGGTGGAGGATGATGATGATGAGGAGGGGGTGGTGGAGGAGGATGATGATGATGAGGAGGAGGTGGTGGAGGAGGAGGATAATGATGATGATGATGAGGAGGAAGATTATGTGTATTATTTGAATTGTTCAAAATACTGTTCTCATCTTGTATTTTTTTTTTTTTTGCAACGTCACGGACAATGGAGCTTGTCTTAGCTGAGATTCGTAAGGTAAGCGATTGGAAAGTTAGGTTGGACACATAGACATCAAACCCATGGCACAACAGATAAAGGCGTTGAGTAACATTCAGTTCTAAGTGACAGTCTTCTGTTTGTTGAAGGTTAAATCCTCACTACAGGCGATAATGACTAAGAATAAAATAAAAATTTAAATTACGTAACGCTTTTACCTGGTCATGGCTGACAGAATGAGAACAATTTACTTTAGTGAATTAAATAAAAATGTTCAGTTCAAAATTCCGTTGAGATTCATAAGTTAGAAAAATTACACCTCAAAAGAGGTCGGAGGAGGTTACATCGGCCGAAACGTTGTGAAAATAACAACCAAGATGAGAATAGTAGTCCAGATAATCTAAATAATCAATCTAAAAAAATTCCGAAACATAAATGGATTACATTTAAATTTGGACAGAGAGAAATATTTGAAAAAGATTTCTTTAAAGAAATGAAAGATTTCAATGGTACTTAATTATTTCTTTTCACAGAAGAGATTTTGCTAGTCTTTCTTAGTCTTATCGTTATTTTCATACTAGGTGCTCGACTGAGCTCAAATCTATGGTCCCCTTGTAAAACATTCACAATAAGAACCCGCCTAGCTACTACCACTGTCAATGATTACCTTTTCTCCCTCTGCGTGCCCAAGAAATGAAACTTCCATGAGCAGAGTTTCTTTCCTAGAACTGCCCGTCTGTGGAATACAGTGCTGCGAACCTGCTTCCCTGCCGACTACAATATGGTTGTATTCGTCGAGTCCAATATAAACAAGTTCTTGTTGAACCATCTCTGTAAATAATCAATTTCTGCCCTGCTAGAACCATCATGTCGGTGAACGCGATGTTGTCTCACCATCCAAACTCTTTAACCCTTATCCTCGAGTCAAACTCTGGAAACCTTATCCTCGAGTGACCTTTGGCCCTTGATAAGCGGTGGCCTTCAATGTAAAAAATTAAAAAACACACGTAACTATTGACAATGAAATGTCTCTTTTCAGATGATAATGTATCATGAGGTTCTTCGTAGATGATTTTTCAACTTTTTTTGCACAAAGAAAAACGTCTCTACTTTAAGAATCAAATTTCTTAATAACTGTTAAAAATTCAAATTATTGAGAAAGTTAATGTAATAAAATCACAAGTTACGAGCAATTTACAATTGTAGCACCGATTCTTTAGGATTGATTTCTGCGAAACTATAATAAAGAAGCAGTTCATATGTTGGGCAACAATGACCTCCTAAGCAGACCTAGTATAGAATTTTATACAACATGGGAACCATTAATTATAAATAATAGATAAGGTTATATATACAGGACCGACGGGACAGTTATAAAAGTGGGGGGGGGGGCTCTCCTAAAAAGTGGGGTGGCCCGGTTAAACACATGCATATATAACTTCATTATTGATGACTGTAAAGTGTGTGTGTGTGGGGGGGGGGGGGGTGCTTGACCCCCGCCCCCGGTGCCGCCGTCCATGATATATATATATATATATATATATATATATACAGTGATATGTAGCAATGAAAGCACTGATATATAGTGATAAGTAGTAAGACTACACCTTAGAAACAAGAATAGGTTTAAGGCTCCCCAAATTCATACTAGAACTGTCCACAATATGTGGATATAGTACTAAGTAAAATTCAGTTCTAAGTGATAGTCATCTGAAGGTTGAAGGTTGAATCCTCGGTGCAGGCGATATAAAGAATTGCGAATTACTGAAGACTTCTCCCGTGGATTAAATAAAGGGTTCCGTTCAAAATTCTGTTCAGATTCCCAAGTTCAACAGAAATATACCCGAGTTCGAAAAGATACATCCAGAGGTTACAGCGGCCGAAACATTGTGATGAGAACAGTAGTCCAAATAATCAATCCTTATCTCAAAAATTTAGAAACATAATATCATAAAGACGAACCATATTTCTTTGGAGACAAATATTTGAGTATAAAAGAAAAACAAATTTTTCAGTTCAAGAAGTAAATAAAAGTGAAAAAAAATGTTGCATCATAAAACATTCATTTTGCATCCTGTTTTTAGATAACTTGCTTAAGTCTAAGAATGAGCAACTTGATAGTATATTTTTTATTTCATCTTCAACTGAGAATTCATCTGAGAACTTCGGAAAATATGAGAATGCATACAAAAATGTATTTTTTTTTGATAGATTAAAAAAACAAAACTTTTTTGCCATTTCTCTTTTTCATTTACATCAGTGGAATCACAGATGTTACGGTCATAGAATGGATAACATACAGCAACTCATAAATTAACTAACATTCTTATGTAACGTTTGGGGCGCAACAACACTAATTAGAAACTTGGACGAAGGCATAATCAACCCAAAGCCACGTATGGATAAAGAATAATGATTTACGGTTAAAATAAAAAGAAAGAATTATGTTGAAGTGAAATCGGAAATCTTTTGTCCTTTATGTCAATAGGTCGAAAGCAATGGACAAAAGAATATCGTTTTAAAAAGGAATGTGGTTGACAAAATAGGTTAAAGGGAACTTAAGTAAATCGGTCAGCAGCTATGACATCAAACCACACAAGTAATTGTTATTTAAGAGCGGGGACTATGGGTCTCAGTACAGAGAGTTTGGGAGACAGACAGACAGACAGACAGATTGGTGGTGAGAGGTCATGCAAAGATTGTGGGGGCTGTGAAAGAATCTAACAAAAAAAAAAAAAAAAATAGAATCGTTCTTGTTATAATACAGCAGACTTGTTATCTATTCCAAGGGGAATAACTCCTGTCCCAACAAAAACCGAAAAGGTAAATTGGATTATGTCCCATTGTGCAACTATACCTGCGATCCTGACTGACCGCCTTACCCCAAATACATGTGCCGTGGTTTTGAACATTTGTTCTTCTTCATTTTCTCATGGGGTGTGTTGAAATTCTAGTGTTGTTGGTTGCAAAAGTACACAGCCCTAGTCCACAGCAAAAGTTTACATACATAATAAAGACAACACGAATACAAGCAACTTGTTAAAGTATGTGCATGTGGTTAGGATCTTGTCACTAATGTCCCTACATCCAAGCTAACTCTCCTGTCCCTCGCCTTTCAAATCTCAGCTAAAACTAACTCCATTGTTCGCAACCCTTTTCAGTCATCTCTCGACGCAATCTTTCTGTCTAACAGCCAGCGTCTCCTGAATATTTACTTTTGATGAAAATTAAATACATCCATTTTTTTTCCTTCGGTTTTTCAGACATTATTACCTGAGAACCTAGAAAGTCAACGACTAACTGTAATGGTGGCACTTGTTTGTGGACTTCAATAGACGAGTCTTTTTTATCATTCCTAGAGTCTCAGCTAATCTCTCCCAGTGGTCCTAATTGTGGAGGTGGAGGCCATTCCATAGTATCACATCAGCAACTTTAGATTAATTAGGCAAGCGATAAAATTGGCCAGTGATCATATTACAATTATAATCATTGTTGCAGTGATAAATTCTTTAGAAAAATAAAATAAATGATTTTAATTTTCGTGAGTGGAATCAGACAGCAAACCTCATAAAAGTCTTGGAATTAACTAACATATTTGGATGATAAATGATGTTAATAAGATGAAGTATCAAAAAAAGCTTTTGTAAATAAACATTTATCAATATTTGTGGGTGCTCTCTTCTAAATCCTATCATCTTAATATAAGTTTTATTTCCGTTCTGATATTCAAGAATTTTTGACTATGAAAACAACAAATATCTTTTTCACAATAGGATATCATCTGCAAAATAAAAAAAATAAAAATAAAAAAATGGGTACAAACTAAAAGTTAGACATTTTATTTTAAACTATAAATGAAAATTAAATGATATGATGAAGAAAGGATGTTTTTGTCGACACAAAGACGAGATTGAAAAAGATTGTTCCTTTTTATAGTTTATGTGACTGAAATGAATGTATAGGATTGAGATTTATCCTAATCTTATAAAGTCGACTGACTGACGGCGTGGGTGAAAACACAAGCCATGCCCCCCACCCCAAGATTTCCAGCTAAAAACAAAATCAGAATTTTGTTTCCCAAAAAAAAAAAAAAAAAAAAAAAAAAAAACAGCTCTCAGCATCAACTTAGCAAAATTACTACAAAAACAAAAATGGCTGCCAGGTGGGTTGCTCTAAACTACGTCCGCACGACCATTGGTCATAAAATATAAAAGCATCACGCTGTGACAAAATCTTTCTCTTTCTTTCCTTCGACTCTTAACAACAGGACACGTTTCAAGACTCTCTTCGTCCTTCGAGCGAAGGACACCTCGGGTGACTACCATTCAACTTGCACACACATGCTTACACACACTGCTGACAAAGGCACACACTAAAGCCTACACGACCTATCAATTCTCACTCACATACAGTCGTACACTTACGCACCCTGATAAAATCTCAACTCACGCGCATACACACACATTCGTACAACTACGCACCATACATACATACTCATAAATTACAGGCATAAACATTTTATTACTTCCCTAACGGAACATTTAAAATGAACAATTAATGTCTTTCTTGTATTTTGCATATATATAAATATTGTGTTTCTTTAAAGAATATTTCCTTTTTCCATTCTTTCTTCATTCAACTTTCACGCATGTTTTTTATCTGTGTTTCTTTTATTACAATTCTAATGTACGCATGGATCATAGCATTTTCTTTAAGATACAACATCTTAATAAGCTAGAGTCCGCGCTGCTACATAAATGGTGACCCCAGTCGCTACAAATGTGTTCTCCAAAAGAAAGAGGCGAAAGTCTATTTAGCAATGGATAGAAGTGTTCGTGTTTCTGGTTGAAAAATGCTTCTTATCGTTTTTTTTAATTTTTTTTATTATTCTTTTTCTTCAGATTATTGCATTAGTATTTTATTTCATTTTTTTTAATTTTATTTTTTTTTATGTTTACATTTCAGAAGGGATGTTTATTTACTCCTCGCGGAGTTAGGCACAAGGCCAGTTTTATCTTACTCCCACAAGTAAGATGTGACCCAAGATCGGGTCGAGCAAGTGGGGTTAAAAGCCAGCGCTCGAGAGGTGAGCACTCTGGTCATTTAAAAATTGCCTGGGCAGCCCCGTCGGCATTCCCCGGTAGGGGCGCCTCAGACAGTAAGCAATAAACTTACTCCTCCCCAAAGAGGGGAGGCGAAGCCTGGGAGGGTGGACCTCCTAGAACTGCACAGGACAGGCGTGCAGTATCCATCGGAACAGATACTACACTTTGATCTTAGCCAAAAGGCCGAGAGCGCAAGCCCTGTGCCATTTCAGAAGGGATGTGAGTGGCCAATGGCAAATAAAGCTGAAATCGAGATGAATTTCCCAACCTGGGGGGCATGGCCTCCACTGTGTGTTTTATTTATCTCCCTCCCCCACAGCGGGAAGATGTGACACAAGGTCAGAAAAGTTATATTAGAAAAGCCAGCACCCTAGAGGAAAAGCGCACTGACCAACCAAAAGTACCTGGTCAGACCAACCGGCATTCCAAAGTAGGGGTGCCTCAGGCGATTAGCAATAAACGAACCCCTTCTCAAATGGTGAGAAAGTAAAGCCTGGGAAGGCTGACTTCATAAAACTGCACAGGACCATACCTCAGACCGATGGAGAACAAGGCATCTCAACAATGGCCTTGACTCTTATGGACTGATTTTGGTTGTGTGGAGAGACGGCAGTACAAAAAAAAAAAAGAAATGTTTTTCCGAAACAATTCTAATCAGTTTAAACTAAGAAAGTTAAAATTAAGAGAAATCCACTGAGTGCGTAAAGAGGATGGGAAGTCATTCTTTGATGAAACAAAAGTCATCTACGCCCTTCTATGAATTATTTGAAGTCTTAACCCTCACAGCAAAATTAACATTTTCAGAAAGAACTGACATAAGGAAAGTTATCTTTTTCTTATTTAAAAAAAAAAGAAAGAAAAAAAGCAGATTTCAATGAAAAAGTTAAGAACTTACATATATTTCTGGATTTAAAAACAGCTGAATTCGGCTAAACGCTAAAAAGTGGAGAACGCACATCCCTGATTTCAACCGATATGCCCTCCACCCTTCCTAAGACGATGTATTGTCTATCCATGGCGATATTTTCCGATATTCAAATACAATTTATTGATTGTGGATGAAAAATAAACAAAATAGTGTTGGAAACACATCCAATAAATGTCAATAATCGTAGGAAAATGTAATGTTCTACCAGTATTTTGCTTAATTTTCGTTTTTTGAGCGATTATCAGTACTGAAATTTCAGCCATTTTGTTTTTTGTTCTGACTGAACAGGTGAACACCAGGTTTGTTTTGAACAAAAAAACTATTTAAAATAAGTTAAAACACAAATAAACTTACTCAGGTTAGTAAAACAGTAACTTATTCTACCTTCTGTAACATTTATTTGTTGCCTATTTGTTTTGTTTTTTTACCCCTTTTTCGTGGTTAGCTGTCGTTAAAAATGCCCGAATAATTATTTTGTATAAGTCAGTCAGAATATTTAACCCATTAGCGCCAATGTTCTTTTTTAGGACCAGAACGATAATTAACCATATTTCAGCAACAACTGTATTTTTCAGAGATATCTATAGTTGGTCATAAAGAATGGAGTGTCTCTCAAATATTACGCTTACTGTCTGATGTATATTGGCAACACTGATGTCTCAAGTGAAAATCTTCAGTCGAAGGATACAATTAGTTTCATCTACTACTCACATCAATTATTGGCAACGCACATTGGCAATGTTAGCCTAAATGAAAATATGCTGCCTAAATACACAATATACAGGGTGGCGCAAAAGTCACGCATTAGTTTGAATCAGTAACAACTGATTCAAACTAATGCGTGACTTTTGCGGGATTGTTTGGCGAGCGCTTAATTAGCAGATTTTCTAAGTTTAACTGGCCTTCACGTTCACTGGATTTAACAGCCATGACTTTTTCCTTTGGGGTTATCTTAAGGAAAGGGCAGGGCTTTACGGAGCCCTCCAAAAAGGAGCGCGCTCCAGGAGCACGCTCCATTTTGCTGGAGCGAAGGAGAGGAGGGCTCATTTTATATTCAGCGGGAGTTGAGCGGGAGCATTCCATTTGGGACTAAAGAGCGGTGGTTGTATCGCTCCGCGCTCCTCGCTCAAAAATTATTTGATTTTTTTTTAAAAACATTAGTTTTTTATTCAGCAATATAAAGGAAAAGTAAAGAAGATCTCAGAGTTTTATTTTTTTAAATTATATCTCTGGTAGAGAGAGGGAGGGGCCTCAGGCGGAAGACGATTTAATTGTAATGTTTTTAACAATCTTTTTTTTTATTGTTTTATTCGTCGACTTGCTATCAAGCGATGAGACAGATCAAAGGCGTCATTAAAGTTTTTATTGCAGTCAGTTACTTGAGCGGAAATATTAACGTTCGTTGGAAAGATTAAAGAAAGTTGAAATACATTTGAGTTAGGGGTACGAACGATTTTGACACCATCTGAGTGCAGGTCGGGAGGGGGCGAGAGAGAGAATTCAAAATGTTTATTAGCTGACCTGAGATAATTACTAAGGCCCTTTTAAAAAGTACACTGCTATCTTTCTGTTGAATAAAAACTCCGAAAATGAGCACTCTAGATAGGGGAGATAAGTTGCCCAATCAAGGTTTCAGAGTAAAGTCTATCCTACTATTTAATTCATAACTTTGGGGAGGATATATGTGGATTCATACCGTTCCTAAGTGTATTAGTGAAAGTTATGTTGTTTTTCTTCTCTTAGACTAGATAGTCTGCTTGACTGGATAGAAGTATGTATGTATAACACAGAATTTAGGAAAACTCGTCAATGGAAAATTCGGCAACAAAAACTCGGCAATTTTGGCCAAGTAGGAAAATTCGGCAATTATCGAATAAATATCGATTGAAAATAGATTTAGGAACCGTTTTTACAGGAAATATACTTGTAAATACGGGGCTACCCCCCTCCCCAGTGAAAAACATTTTTTATATTATTTTTTTTGTACTTGTGCAGTTTACGAACCGGGCTATTTTTTAGATAAGATTTTCAAGTTAAATTAAATTTTTACGATATCTTTTGTTTATTAAATTGTTAGGTGAAAGTACAGAATAGTTAACAAAGCCCCTCTTCACTCCATGTTAAGAATGGCTTTCTAAATAATGTTATTTCAACCCGGTTCGTAATTACGTTACGAAATTAAAGGTTTGGACCGGGTTATTTTTTACATAAAATTTTCAAGTTAAATTCAATTTTTACGATATCTTCTGTTTATTAAATTGTTACGTGAAAGTACAGAATAGTTAACAAAGCACCCCCCCCCCATTCTCCCCATGTAAACAATCGTTGTCTAAATAATGTTATTATTTCAAGCCGGTTCGTAATTAAGTTATGAGATTAAATCCATCATAATTCATTTAGATTTCTTCGTAAACAAGTCAGCCATTTTAAATTGACAAAACATCAATTACTTCGTGCGTGTGCAAAATTGGAAAGGAATTTATAAACTATCGAGTAGAAAGTCATTTAAACTGGCTTTAAATTCTTAGAAAATTTCCATGTATTTAAAAAAGCAAAATTGTTTTCTTGTTCTCGAAAAGAAAATGGATAAATCGATTTGTTTGACAGTACCTGCGCGTTTTTCTGTTGTAAATAATAATATAATTATACAATATAGTTACGTTCGTAAAACAAACAAATATTAAACAACAGTACGACGATTAATGTTGCCCTGGCTGTCTCTCCTCTCTTAGAGAAATGTTTTCTTTAAAAAGAAAATAATCACTAATAATGTTTAAAAGTAAAACTTTATTTACTTAAAACAAATCTAAATATATCGGGTCAAATTTTCCTTTCCTGAAAAAATAGGTCGTTAATGTAATGAATATTAAAATTGTTTTAAAATACTTCAGGGATTTTTCTATTTCTATTTTATACCTCAGGAAACGAAAATTTACGTATAATCCTATACTTCGTCCGACACGTTCTCCTATAACTCTCAAAATATTAGCGAGATTTTGTCAAATATTATCTTACGGTTTTACACTTAAAGTGACATCCCAACCCATATTGACGAGATCCTTTGACGCCCACACCTATCCTTCGACCACTCATTGGCAGAATAGAACGTTTATGAAAGAAGGTATATTTTTTATTATGGAGCGCTGAAAAAGAGCCGCTCCTTTTTTATAGGAGTTGGAGCAGGAGCGGCTCCTTTTTGAAAATGGGGAGCGTGAGAGGAGCCAGCTCCAATTTTGGGCGTTGGAGCAGGAGTGGGAGCAGCTCCAAAAGTAGTGGAGCGCGTAAAGCTCTGGGAAAGGATATATGTGAACAAGCCTACAACGATTCAAGAGCTTAAAAACAATATCAGACATGAAATCCAAGAACTAGAGCCAGTTATTCTAAGAAGTGTAATGGAAAAATGCCCTAACTAGAGCCCGTCTTTGTGAGGCCGAAAATGGTGGCCATTTAAAGGATATTATTTTTTAAAACTACTGCAACAAAATTACCATATTTATCAAAAAAGCCTAGTTTCTATCAGCTAAACAAACCAATGCACGACTTTTGCACCACCCTGTATATATAGTTGGTCATAAAGATTGGAGTGTCTTTCAAATATTACGCTTACTGTCTTATGTCTATTGACAACATTGATGTCTTAGGTTTTAGTGTACTGTAGAAATCTAGAGTAAAAAGATACAATCACTTTCATCTATTATTAAATCAAAGATTTCTGATAAATAATCCTTATAACCAACACATTTTTTATATATAGTATATACTTTTTCAGAGCCGTAGTGGAATCCATACTGCTTTATGGATCACCAGCTTGGACTCCAACAAAAAAAACTGGAAAGGAAACTAGATGGAACTTACACACGGATGCTCGGTGCTGTATTAAACATGCACTGAAAAACGCACCCATCTAATAAACGGATGTATGGCAACTTGTCTAAAATATCATCAGTAATAAAAGAAAGGAGAATGAGATTCGCTGGACATTGTTATAGAAACAAAGAAGGAGTTATCAGTGATCTGATTTTATGGACGCCAACACACGGAACAGTTAAAGTTGGTCGACCCTATGAGACGTACACAAAACAGTTGACCGAAGATACTGGTTCTCAACTCGAAGATCTTCACAGAGCCATGATGAACAGGGAAGTATGGATGAGTTGGGGCAATATGGTCCAGGCAACCATCCCGATCTGATATATATATATATATATTACTATTTCATGTATCTACATAAAATTTTATAAGGAAATATACTTTTTTATGTATCAATTTTCAGTATTTACTATTTATTATGGTCACGTTGATCGTGGATCATTTATGATGGTCACGTTGATCGTGGGTCATTTATGGTCACGTTGATCGTGGGTCATTTATGGTCACGTTGATCGTGGGTCATTTATGGTCACGTTGATCGTTGATCATTTGTGATGGTCACGTTGATCGTGGGTCATTTATGGTCACGTTGATCGTTGATCATTTATGATGGTCACGTTGATCGTGGGTCATTTATGGTCACGTTGATCATTTGTGATGGTCACGTTGATCGTGGGTCATTTATGGTCACGTTGATCGTGGGTCATTTATGGTCACGTTGATCATTTGTGATGGTCACGTTGATCGTGGGTCATTTATGGTCACGTTGATCGTGGGTCATTTATGGTCACATTGATCGTTGATCATTTATGATGGTCACGTTGATCGTGGGTCATTTATGGTCACGTTGATCGTGGGTCATTTATGGTCACGTTGATCGTGGGTCATTTATGGTCACGTTGATCGTGGGTCATTTATGGTCACGTTGATCGTGGGTCATTTATGGTCACGTTGATCGTGGGTCATTTATGGTCACATTGATCGTTGATCATTTATGATGGTCACGTTGATCGTGGATCATTTATGGTCACGTTGATCGTGGGTCATTTATGGTCACGTTGATCGTGGGTCATTTATGGTCACGTTGATCGTGGGTCATTTATGGTCACGTTGATCGTGGGTCATTTATGGTCACGTTGATCGTGGGTCATTTATGGTCACATTGATCGTTGATCATTTATGATGGTCACGTTGATCGTGGATCATTTATGGTCACGTTGATCGTGGGTCATTTATGGTCACGTTGATCGTTGATCATTTGTGATGGTCACGTTGATCGTGGGTCATTTATGGTCACGTTGATCGTTGATCATTTATGATGGTCACGTTGATCGTGGGTCATTTATGGTCACGTTGATCATTTGTGATGGTCACGTTGATCGTGGGTCATTTATGGTCACGTTGATCGTTGATCATTTATGATGGTCACGTTGATCATGGGTCATTTATGGTCACGTTGATCATTTGTGATGGTCACGTTGATCGTGGGTCATTTATGGTCACGTTGATCGTGGGTCATTTATGGTCACATTGATCGTTGATCATTTATGATGGTCACGTTGATCGTGGGTCATTTATGGTCACGTTGATCATTTGTGATGGTCACGTTGATCGTGGGTCATTTATGGTCACGTTGATCGTGGGTCATTTATGGTCACATTGATCGTTGATCATTTATGATGGTCACGTTGATCGTGGGTCATTTATGGTCACGTTGATCATTTGTGATGGTCACGTTGATCGTGGATCATTTATGGTCACGTTGATCGTGGGTCATTTATGGTCACGTTGATCGTTGATCATTTATGATGGTCACGTTGATCGTGGGTCATTTATGGTCACGTTGATCGTTGATCATTTGTGATGGTCACGTTGATCGTGGGTCATTTATGGTCACGTTGATCGTTGATCATTTATGATGGTCACATTGATCGTGGGTCATTTATGGTCACGTTGATCGTTGATCATTTATGATGGTCACGTTGATCGTGGGTCATTTATGGTCACGTTGATCATTTGTGATGGTCACGTTGATCGTGGGTCATTTATGGTCACGTTGATCGTTGATCATTTATGATGGTCACGTTGATCATGGGTCATTTATGGTCACGTTGATCATTTGTGATGGTCACGTTGATCGTGGGTCATTTATGGTCACGTTGATCGTGGGTCATTTATGGTCACATTGATCGTTGATCATTTATGATGGTCACGTTGATCGTGGGTCATTTATGGTCACGTTGATCATTTGTGATGGTCACGTTGATCGTGGGTCATTTATGGTCACGTTGATCGTGGGTCATTTATGGTCACATTGATCGTTGATCATTTATGATGGTCACGTTGATCGTGGGTCATTTATGGTCACGTTGATCATTTGTGATGGTCACGTTGATCGTGGATCATTTATGGTCACGTTGATCGTGGGTCATTTATGGTCACGTTGATCGTTGATCATTTATGATGGTCACGTTGATCGTGGGTCATTTATGGTCACGTTGATCGTTGATCATTTGTGATGGTCACGTTGATCGTGGGTCATTTATGGTCACGTTGATCGTTGATCATTTATGATGGTCACATTGATCGTGGGTCATTTATGGTCATGTTGATCGTGGATCATTTATGATGGTCACGTTGATCGTGGGTCATTTATGGTCACGTTGATCGTGGATCATTTATGGTCACGTTGATCGTGGGTCATTTATGGTCACGTTGATCGTGGGTCATTTATGGTCACGTTGATCGTTGATCATTTGTGATGGTCACGTTGATCGTGGGTCATTTATGATGGTCACGTTGATCGTTGATCATTTGTGATGGTCACGTTGATCGTGGATCATTTGTGATGGTCACGTTGATCGTGGGTCATTTATGGTCACGTTGATCGTTGATCATTTGTGATGGTCACGTTGATCATTATTAATCCTCAAACATTGACGTCTTCTATTATTCAGATTACTATCCTCATCTTGGTTGTTATATATTCACAATGTTCCAGTCAACGTAACCTTTGACTTTCATGTGCATATATAATTTGGATCATTCAGACTACTGTTCTTATCTTGGGTATTATTCTCACAAGGACCCGTGGTGTAACGGATAAATTACTAAGTAAAATTCAGTTCTAAGTGACATTATTCTGGAGGTTGAAGGTTAAATCCTCACTGTGGGCGATATTAGGAATTGCGAATTACTGAAGACTTCTATCCGGCCATGACTGATGGAATGAGAACATGCTACTTCCGTGGATTAAGTAAAGGGTTCCGTTCGAAATTCCGTCCAGATTCCAGAGTTCGACAAGATACACCTGAAGAAGGTTGGAGGTCACATCGGCTGAAACGTTGTGAGAATAACACTCAAGATCAGAACAGTAGTTCAAATAATCCAAATTATCAATCCTCATGTGAAAAATTCACAAACCATTTCATGTGTATCTTTTCAAGTTTAGGAACATTCTTGTAAAATAGTAATTATAAAGAAACAAGAATTCCTTGAACAGAACAGTTTTGCACCACTTTTATGTCCCCGTACGTAGATTAGAATCAAGATAATAATGATACTAAATCTTATGTCTAGAATCCTTATTCTAATCTTAATCAAAATCCATTACAGTACTACGGATATCCTAACGGTCATCTCTGACCGCATATACCATACACTGGACAAGGCAGGTGAAGCTAGGGCGGTAACGCTTGACATATCCAAAGCCTTTGACATGGTCTGGCATAAGGGTCTTCTCATAAAAATTAATTCATATGGTATTACTGGACTAATATTTAATATTAGATTCTTCCTATCCAAAAAAAATATCACGGTTGTCCTCGATGGCCGTTCATCCAAACAACATGACATAATTGCAAGTGTACTCCAGGGATCTATCCTTGGACCTTTATTGTTTCTGATTTTCATAAACGACCTCCCTGATGACATTGTGTCCGAGATGGGTATATTTGCTGACAACACCAAGCTCTACTCTTGTCATGTGGGTAAAACTGAGACAATCGCTGCATCCTTAGAAAGTGACCTTCTCTCTGTAGTGGAATGGGGTCATAAATGGATGGTAACATTTAATGCTGCCAAGACGATGCTCCTTTCCTTCAACAACTACAAGAAATCTCTTCAACCATCGATTGCCATGGCAAATAACACCCTACCTGAGAGTACAATGTTCAAACTCCTCGGCCTAACATTCGCAGGTAACATGAATTGAAACAAATACATAGAAGACATTGCTGCAAAGAAAGTGGGCTCCCTCTACCATGCTAGAACACTTTTCAAACCTGCCAGTATCCTATATCTCTACAGGGTCGCCATTCGCACATGCATGGAGCATTGTTGTCACATCTGGGCTGGAGCTTCATCCACTAGTCTCTCCCTCTTAGAGAAGGTCCCAAAAAGAGTATCTAATAGGTCTCACTATTCACCAAGATCCAGCCCATGTCCCATCGCTGCATCCTTGTGCTTGTTTTACAAGTACTTCAATGGAATGTGCTCCGATGAACTTGCTGCTCTGATGCCCCCTTGACGTAAATACACTCGACCAACCCGACAATCAACTAATTCCCATCCATTCACCGTGGAGGTTCCCAGATGCCGGAGAACCTTTTACTTCAATAGCTTCTTTCCTCCAGCTGCCGGCCTTTGGAACTCCTTCCCTGCTCTGTTTCCTCGACTTGCAGGAATGTAAAACTAATGTGAACAGGCATCTCACTGCACAGCTCCCAACTTAGGATGACCCCCTAAACTTTCACCCTAATTCTCAGTAGCTCCTTAGGTCTACAGTGGCAACTTACCTTGTTTGGGGGTGAACTAAGTTTAAACAAATTTTTATTTTTTAACTGTCTCAAATTTAAGGCTTAAGCTTAATGGGTTTTAAGAAGAAATTGAAATCTTATGACTATAGATAAAATTTAATGCAAATCTGAAATATTTGAATTTTTAAATGGGAGGTTATTATGGCCTCTTTAAAATACTCCAAAGAAACTGCATGTCTAATACCTATTGTTAAAATTTCACAAAAATCAGAGATATCTGCATTTGCATGAAGTGCTTCCACCTCCACCCCCCCTTTGCATAAAACTAAATATAGCCCACATTTGCACTCATTATGCTTTGCAGCTGTGTTCCAAACTCTATAATCTTCTTTTAATTAATTTAAAAGTCAATGCTGCAAATACAAATATATAAAAATATCTCTATCTTTATAAATTTAGGTAAGTAATACTACCCATTTAGACAAGACTAGAATTGTACACATGGACCCATGGCATAATGATTAAAAGCATTGGTTAAAAATCAGTTCCAAGTAACAACCATCTTGAGGTTCAATCCTTACTACAGGCGATAATAACTAATAATAAAATAAATTGACACTTCTACCTGGTCATAACTGACAGGATGAAAAGAATCTCTCCTTCCATGGATTAAATAAAGGGTTTAGATCGAAATTTTATACAGGTACGCAAGTTTGAAAAGATGCACTTAAGATTTGATGTTACATCGGTCGAAACATCTTGAATATAATAATCAAGATGAGAATATCTGAATAATCCAAATAACGAATTTCCAAAATTCTGAAACAAAAATTCAAGAGATTTTCCCTACAGGAACTGAAGAGATTTTCCCTACAAGAATTGAAGAGATTTTCCCTACAGGAATTGAAGAGATTTTCCCTACAGGAATTGAAGAGATTTTCCCTACAGGAATTGAAGAGATTTTTCTTACAGGAATTGAAGAGATTTTCCCTACAGGAACTGAAGAGATTTTCCCTACAGAAATTGAAGACATTTTCCATACAAAAATTGAAGAGATTTTCCCTACAGGAATTGAAGAGATTTTCCCTACAAGAATTGAAGAGATTTTCCCTACAAGAATTGAAGAGATTTTCCCTACAAGAATTGAAGAGATTTTCCCTACAAGAATTGAAGAGATTTTCCCTACAAGAATTGAAGAGATTTTCCCTACAAGAATTGAAGTGCTTACGATTCAAAACTTTAGTCTTTACTGTAACAGATTCATAAGGTGATGAAAGAAAAAGAAATGCATTCCTTCAAATAAATGAGGTGACACAACCATAGCGAAAAATTAAAATAAAAACACTGATTTTGTAGATGAGAAGACATGATAAAAGTTATTTTTTTCTATTACTATTTCGTGCTTCCTCAGATGCATACTGTCTCATATTCAACAACCTTGAAATGTTTTTAAGAAGATTCGACGTCTCTCACCATCTCACCGTCATGAGGGCATACGTATAATCTAGAGAGAGAGAGACCATTACTTTAGTTATTTTTAAAGATTGCTGCATCTCTCACTCTCTTCTGTCTCTCTCACAGGGAGAGAGAGAGAGAGAAGGACGAGAGAGACTAGGGCGAGAGACAGACGAGAGAGAGAGACGAGAGAGAGAGACGAGGGCGAGAGAGACTAGGGCGAGAGACAGACGAGAGACGAGGGCGAGAGAGAGACGAGGGCGAGAGAGAGACGAGGGCGAGAGAGAGAGACGAGGGCGAGAGAGAAAGAGACGAAGGCGAGAGAGAAAGAGACGAAGGCGAGAGAGAGAGAGAGACGAGGGCGAGAGAGAGACGAGGGCAAGAGAGAGAGAGAGAGACGAGGGCGAGAGAGAGACGAGGGCGAGAGAGAGAGAGAGACGAGGGCGAGAGAGAGACGAGGGCGAGAGAGAGAGAGAGACGAGGGCGAGAGAGAGAGAGAGAGAGACATGGGCGAGAGAGAGAGAGACGAGAGAGAGAGAGACGAGGGCGAGAGAGAAAGAGACGAGGGCGAGAGAGAGAGAGACGAGAGAGAAAGAGACGAGGGCGAGAGAGAGAGAGAGAGATTGATAAAGGATAGAAAAAGTAAAACTAACAACCTTTTCTCATTTTAACTATTTTTCGAATTACAATTGTTTACGTGACCCAGCACGAGATATTTTGCTATTTTGAAGGCAAGCACTCATTAAACTGAACACCATCTAAATCATGTGACACACAACCCCCCCCCCTTACACAACCTAGTAAATGAAACAGTCCTTGGTCGATTTCAAGACCCTCAGTATCTTGGGTGGATGTGTGATGATTGACTTTTGTTGACATCTATATATTTATTAGACTGACCCGTTGGGTCATAACCACTATTTAGTGTACTTTGATTTCATTTGAAAATTCATAAACGGTGACGTCATATCTTTTAAGACATTCTTCTTGTATAACTAAAATTAATAAGTCTCTTTATATACTATATCACGCTTATTGTTTCGTACAGATTGTCTAGAAGAGATGTTTTATGCTAATGATTTAGCGTGTACTTGCCTGTGAGCCAATGGAACGTCTACTTGTTAAGTTGGAGACTTTGAGGAATGTTATCGAAGGCAAAGGACTGAGAATAAATGCTACCAAAACCAAGGTGATAATGAGTGGTTGTAGCGTTGGGAAATCCTCAGAAAGAGGAAAGTTCCTCTGCTCAGTTTGTGGAAGGAGTTTTGGTGCAACTCATTTTTTTGTGGTACTTGCAAGCATTGGGTACATAAGCTTGGTAGACTTAGAGACAAGTTCAGAAATGATAGCTAAACAATAGAGATGGATGAGAACTCAGATGTGGAGAAAGTATATTTGGAATGCGAAGCTATTGAGTATTGTTACCTTGGTAATACCATTGGAGCACAGGGAAGAGCTGGTGCTAGGATCATTGCAAGAGTTAGGAGTGGATGAAGTAAGTTCAGAGAACATGCCATTGCTAACGTATAAAGCATTATCGGTCGACCAAAGGAAGTCTGTCACACCTAGTTTGATGATCTATGGCCAGTCAGAGTTAAGGACATGTATTGCATGGATAGAAATGATATGAGAATGATACGGTGGATGCATAATGAGTCTTAAAAACAGGCTTAGATCTAATGACCTCAGAGGAATATTAAATCTTGACAGTATAGAGAGATGTGTGTAGAACAGGAGATTTCGTTGGTATGGTCACATTGAAAGAATGGATGAGTTATTGGGTTAGTAGATGTAGAAAAGTTGAGGTAGTAGGGTCAGTTAGAAGGCAAAGAAAAACATGGTGGGAAGTTATAAGGATGAATTTGAGAAAAAGAGAGATAAAAAGACCTGGCCAGAGATAGGTTAGTTTGGGAGTCAATTCCTAAAAGCCGTCTAACAGATAGCAATATATAAACCGTACGTTAAACTGATGATGATGATGATAATATTCTATTTTTCAGCCGATAGGTCTTCCAGAAATTTCAGGTTATGTAAAAAAAAAAAAATTGCAACCGTTAATAAAAACATTTTGTCGTGCTCTTCATGATTGCTTATGTAACATCAAAGACTAGTAGAATTACCCGACGTTGCTTCGAGGCATGGATAACAAAATAAAAGTATAAAACTACTCTCTTTACAACATCTCTCTGGCAACTGATTCAATATAATAGAAAGAAAAAAGTTGACTGTCTGTTTGACCTAGTTTCAGTGTTGTTTTTGAAACAACTATAAGAACAAAAGAAATCTAATTTTTACACCCCCACCCCCCTCACATGCACATTAATTTGGTCCCTAGTGACTCCAAGCATATGAATATTGCAGTATTTTTTACCATATTCAGGTCAGAGTAAGCCTGAATCTGATGATGTAAGGCATGTAAATGCATCTTATGAAATTTTTTAAAACTTTTAACGGACATACACAATGACAGAATTGTGACTTTACTTTATATAATAGATGAATGTTCCTTAAACTTCTTTGGAGTATTTTAACAGTTTTTTTAAGGGGCATAATATGTGCACAACCTACCACTTGAAAATTCAGATCAAGACTACAATAAGGACCCCAGTTCATTAACACAAGACGCGGAACATGTTCCGGAAGTCACCGGCGTCTTCCAGTTGACCTCACAATACACATGGTCGCTATTTACAAAACGCTTGTAAATAAACCTTTTATTTATTTTAGTAAATGCAGTATATTTCGGATTTTTTTTCTTCTTTTAACATGTTAATATTTATTTTAAGGCAGAGGGTCCTTAAATAAAACAAATAAAATATTAACATGTTTTCTTTTAAAACATGTTTTTGTGTCACTATTTACTTGCCTCCCCACGAGGGCAGAAATGGGGGGGGGGGGGGTGTGAAATATTTATCGCCGTACTTAAGTAATCTTCCGTTTTGTAGGGAAAAATCAAGCTTCCCAAAAAGGGGGATTCTGGATCTTACCTCAGTTTGGAAGGATTTTTACATACTACACTTGGCTCCTAGCCCGAGGAGGCAAAACGGAAGATTACGCAAGTTATTTTAATAAATAAACGAAATATATACGCTTTTTAAAAAATCATCTGACTTGTAATCTTTCGTTTTGCCTCCCCACGAGGGCGGAGTTAGACTTCAAAAATCAGTTTCTAAATGGAAGCAATTTAAAGTTTATGAAGTGTTTGTCCTTTTTTTTCTGTAAGCAACAAATGAAATAAGATTTAACAAATACAAAGTTTTATTTATTTGTTTATAATTGTTGCTTACAGAAAAAAAAGGGAAAAAACTTCATAAACTTTTAATTGCTTCTGTTTGGAAACTGATATTTGAAGTCTAACTCTGCCCTCATGGGGAAGCAAAAGTGTAGTATCTATTTTTTTGATACTACACTTTATCATTCCTATCTGCGGTCAGTGATAACGAAATCCTTCCAAACTGAGGTAACTTTAATTTTCATTCCAAGGTAATTTTAACCTACCTTGTGTCTACCTTTGCCCTTGTAGGGAGGCGAGTAAATAGCGAAGTTTTGTTTTTTAATAAGAAATAAGTTATAAAAAGATTTGTAAATAAAATTATGTATTTGTTAAATCTTATTTCATTTGTTGCTTACAGAAAAAAAAGGACAAAAACTTCATAAACTTTAAATTGCTTCCGTTTAGAAACTGATTTTTCCCTAAAACGGAAGATTACTTAAGTACGGCAGTAAATATTTCATACCCCCCCTCCCATTTCTGCCCTCGTGGGGAGGCAAGTAAATAGTGACACAAAAGCATGTTTTAAAAGATAACATGTTAATATTTTATTTGTTTTATTTATGGACCCTCTGCCTTAAAATAAATATTAACATGTTAAAAGAAAAAAAAATTCTGAAACACACTGCATTTATTAAAATAAATAAAAGGTTTATTTACAAGTGTTTTGTAAATAGCAACCACGTGTATTGCGAGGTCAACCGGAAGACGCCGGTGACTTCTGGAACATGTTCCGCGTCTTGTGTTTATGAACTGGGGTCCTTATTGTAGTCTTGATCCGAAAATTCAAATATTTCAGATTTGCATTAAATCTGATCCACAGTAATTAGACATCAATTAAGTAAGATTCCATGAATTTCAATTTCTTCTCAACACCAAGCTCCTGTCCCATCGCCGCAATGTTGCATCCTTATGTTTGTTTTACAAGTACTTCAATGGCATGTCCTCCGATGAACTTCCTGCTCTGGTGCCCCCTCGACCAACCCGACAATCAGCTAAATCCCATCCATTCACTGTGGAGGTCCCCAGATGCCGGAGAGCCTTTTACTCCGATACCTTCTTTCCTCGTGCTGTCGGCCTTTGGAACTCCCTCCCTCCCTGCTCCCTGTTTCCCCAGCATGCAGAAATTTAAAACTAATGTGAACAAGAATCTTGCTGCACAGCTCCCAATTTAGGATGATCTCCTAAACTCTCACCCTAATTCTCAGTAGCCCCTTACGCCTACAGTGACAACTTACCTGGTTTGGGTGTGAACTATGTTAATAAAAACAAAAACATTAAAATTAAGCCTTAAATTTTAGTTATTTTCTATAGTCAAAATCATGTAATGATTTTGATCCAAATTAGCATAAGGATTCTAGACATAGGTTTAGTATCATATCATGATTTTAATCTATGTAAAAGGCCATAAAAATGGTGCAAAACTTCTTTTTTTTTTTTAATGGAAATAGCTCCAGACAAGGCATGAAGCCACTTTATGTAAAGAGCTAACAAGAACAAATATGATTATTGCAAAGACAGGAGATGCCTATTGACCGTAGTCTTGAAAAGACCAAGATTATAGGAAGAGTTTGGTGAATTAATTTTACTTGTCCTGGGACGGGTGTTTTTCTAGTGTTATCATATAGCATAAACGATACTAGAAGAGAGGTGAGAGACATGCATCAATACTTCTAAACATACTGGACAAGTCAGAATAAATGATTGTGTGAGTAGGAATAGGTTAGCACCGCCGTTCCCCTAAGAACTTTTTTTTATAAACTTGGTTTACTGCACTTACTCCGTGGACTGAAATGTAGGCTATATGATACATTAAAGAAAATATAATAATTTAAAAGTTTTATTTTGTCTTTTTACGAATATCCATGGAAGTGAAATATTGTTTTTCTTTCTTTTTTTTTAATTTTTTTTATTATATATCTATTATAAAGTTAGACGAATCAAAAAGATTTTTTTCTATGTATTTTAATGACGCAAAATACATGCCAAAATATTCAGGAGTTTTGGAATTGAGTTATGTTTGAAAAACAAAAAAAAATTCCATTGTAATTATTCTAATTTGTGGTAATTTGTAATTAACTGAACAATTAACCCATCTTTCAGTTAGTTAAATATTTTGCTCACCATCTCTTGATGTAATGTCGATTCAACCACTCTAGGATACTTTAATATCTGTGAACATTTAAATAATTTTTTGCAACGTAATTGCCTTATTTTGCCATCTAATTTACATAGTGTGTTTGTGCACACCATAAGCATTTCTTTTCTTCTATATAAGTAAAGAGAAGAATGCCGTAACAGATGTCACGGGTTATGAATTTTCGAATGAAATCAAAGTTGAATCGTGGTAATGGTTGTACGTCTAATGTACACACACGCACCAACCTCGGAAAGAGTAGAATGACACGTACACTGATACACAAACAAAAATCAATGAGACAACAAGCAACAACAAATCATGCGACAAAATGCTACAACTACAGAAAAAGAATAAAAAAGATTGATTTGTACTATTTGGATAATTTAGAACACTGTTCTCATCTTGGATATTATTCTCACGTTTCGGCCGATGTAACCTCCGACCTTCTTTAGATGTGTCTTGTCAAACTCGGGAATTTGTACGGAATTTCGAACGGAACCCTTTATTTAATCCACGGGGGTAGTTTGTTCTCGTTCCATCAGCCACGACCGAGTAGAAGTCTTTTAAGTAATTTGAGTACTGTTATAGAGAACGACCCGTGTTTCTGTGACTTCGTGTCGTCAACGTTCGGGCAGGTTACGGAAACGCCTGAGAGTTGCCAAAACTATTAGCCAATCAGGTCGCAGCAGGCAGCCAATAACTTATGAAAAAAATGAATTGCTGGACTAGTTGCCTTAGTTTTATTTTCTGCACAGGATTACTATCGGAAACTTTCGAATGAAAAAAAAAATAAATAAAATAACCCTAAACCAGAAAATATTAAAAAGAAAAAAAAACATCGAAAAATAAAAACGAAAAATAAAATACTAACCCTAAACCAGAAAATATTAAAAAGAAAAAAAAAACATTGCAAAAAAAAAAAAAAAGGCTTACAAACCGTTGTTTCGTTGTTTGTATACATATATGTATATATATATATATATATAAACAAAAAAAAATCATTTTTTGAAACTTTTCGTTGCAAAAAAAACAAAAAAACATCTTATCTAAAAACATTTGCTAAACAATGTTTCTTTTGACAAAAAAATAAAATAAACATCTAATTAACATCAGTTGTTTAGCTATAGTTTGTTCGTTATTTATTTTTAGATATGCATTTTACTTATATTTTCTTCGTCTAACTTTTGTTATTTGCAACTTTTACTTAATTTATTGTTTGCCAGTCTTTGCCTCGGTAACTCTCGGGTGCATCCGTAACCTGCTCGAACGTTGACGCGAAGTCACGAAAACGCAGATCGTTCTCTATATAAGTACCGTAATTTGTAATTGTATTATTAGTATCACCCATACTGAGGATTGAACCTTCAACCCCCAGAAGACTATTTATAACTCAGCACTTTCACCCGTTGCGTCATGTGTCTTTGTGGGTTATATCAGCTAAAACGTGAGAATAACGTTCAAGATTAGAACAGTAGTCCGAATAATTCAAATTATCAATCCTCATCTCAAAAATTCCGAAACATAAGAAAGAAATATTGAGTTCATTTAAACAGATTTTAATTATTATTTTTTTTTTAATCAATTTTTTTTTTGTTTCATATTTTTCTCTCATCGTTTTGGTTGTACTTTGTGATTTCCAATTGAAAAGACCTACACCTCCAAATACAGACGGTTTGGCTCAACTTGACAATTTAATGAAACATGATCGAAGGTGGATGATCTCCAGAACACACACACACACACACACGCATGCACACACACACAAAACTATTAGCACTTGTATGTGTCCAGAAACGAGCATTTGAGGGAGGGGGTCAACAGGCAAGGAGAGTTCAGTAGGGAAGAGGGATCTATTTCCTTGTTAGTATTTCTTCATTTTTTTATGGGGAGCGAAAAGGGTAGTTTCTACAATGTAATCTGACTGTAAATGTTAATAAACAGATTAATTGTAGCGATGATGACGATAATGACAATGATGATGATGATGATGGAAAAAATGATGACGAAAACGAAGAAATGTTGCCTGGCATTCTTTGTTGGCAGGTGACGTACAAAGCCAGCAGCTGGCTATGATGGTATTGAGGTCCCAAAAAAAAAAACAAAAAAAAAAACATTATTTTTTAAAGTTTGTAAAATGTACAGCAACTAAAGGAGTTGATGACGATGCTGATGCTGACATATGGACAACAGGGGAAAGAAGGTGACAAGTCAACAAAGAGGGAAAGGATAGAAGGTGATGGCTGGGAATAGAAGTGGCTGGCTGTGTAAATAAATAGATGAGGGAGACTGAATGAAAAAGTCACTGCTTCAACAAATGGGTGAATTATTATTGGGTGTTCTGTGCCCATGAGGAGAGGTAAGAAGAGCAGGTGACAATTTGGCCCCTGAGAGTGCCAGGAGAAGGGCACCTTGATATGAGTGGTATATATTTACACATATGGCACAAGCAGTTAAAAGAGACAACATACGTACATACGTACGAGTGTAGCGACAAACATATCGTTTCTCTCTACAATCTTCATTCGCAAAGAGTTTGAAGAAGAAGAAAAAATAGAGATTTTTTTTTTTTTTTACCTTCCTAAAACGAATGATTATATCAGGGATAACTTTCAGAATGGTCACTGAAGTCACAAGATGAGAGTTACAAAAAAAAAAAAAAAAAAAATCCCCAATGACATGAGGGAGGGGGTGAGGGTTAACCATCACAAAATTTAACACCATTTTTACCTGGTTTACGAGACTAATTAACAGTGTAACAGCCAGGCACCTTACTGCTCAAAGGTTATAACACAAAATGTGTAAAACAGGTTGTTATGAATAGAATGCTACCAACATATACAAACTGTATATGTTGAAGCAGTTCTGGGTGAGGGTGTGTGGGCATGCATGCATGCCTATATGCATACATATAAACATATACATACATACATACATACATATATAATGTGTGTATTTAAGCAGCATTTTCTCATTTATGCAAACATTGTTAAAAATAACAAAATTTGTCTGTTTAATTATACTTTTTTTATTTTTTCAATTTTTCTTATGGTCTTTTTTGTATTAAAATCAAAAAAATTAATAAATGTTCCATAGGTTTCATGAACGTTTTCGATTCTTCATCGAATGAATCATCTTCAGGTGTCACAAGCAAATAAACAAAAAATGAAACCAGTGGAAACATTTTAAAATGCTTAACGTAATGCGATTTTGTTCTGTGATGCCATCCAGCGTTGCTGAATTTAAATCGCGACTTCCTAGAACAATGCGAACCAAACGTTCTATGCGCGTTTCTGCGCCGTCTTTTTAAAATTCTCTTCTTTCTCCAGCTTTTTTGTTCATTTGCTTTTGACACCTGAGGATGATTCGACGAAGAATCGAAAACGTTCGTGAAACCTATCGAACGTTTATTAATTTTTTTGATTTTAATACAAAAAAGACCATCAGAAAAATCGAAACAAATAAAAAAAGGTATAATTAAACAGACAAATTCTGTTATTTTTAATAATGTTTGCATATATATATATCTATAGATGCACATACACATGTTACGTGTGGGTGTGTGTATGTTTGTGTGTGAGTGTGTGTGTGTGTATGTGAGTGAGATATTGAATCCTAATATTGTCAAGAATGTATTCTATTCTAATTCAAACTGACAAAAAACTTTGGAAGCCAAATGCTGTTTTAAGCTCCACCATGACCAAATTCTACCCTTTGGTGGGACACAGCAATACCACTTATACAAAAGAAGGGTACAAATATCTACCCAGCAATCACCGTTTGGCATGAGGAGAAGGAGAACGAGGAGGATAGAGGGATGGGTGAGGGTAACATAAAATTCCCTTTACCTGTGTTTTTTGAGGTATTAACATAAAAAGTATACTATATATGTGTGTGAGTTGATTACAATTCCCCTCCCCCCACCTCTTTTTTTTTTATTATTATTTTGGAGGTGGGTAATTTTTTCAGGGTAGTAGTATCATGTTTTTTTTTTGTCCTTTTTATTTGTCCTTATTTTCTTTTTTAAATTGTCCATCAGTTTTAGCTCTGATTTAAGAGGTCATCATATGTAAGTCCGTATGTAATTATGCGTAGGTAGGCGAGTGAGTGTATGTGTTTTATATGGGTACTTATGTGGATATGAATGAGCAAAAGTGGTGTTTATCATAACAGAACTGTACATGAAGTAAAATGTTTGACATGGCTTGCAGTAGCAACAATGCAGTCAGGCAGAGCCCCGTTATGGACACAGAGCAAGGCCCCTCCCCACCTCTGCATTGCATTAGGATCAGCAGTTCAACATCGAATCCAGTGAGCAATATCCAACTGGAATATCCAATATATGGTTTGTTAGTGTCCAGTATTATAGATCTGGTCGGCTTTGGGTTTAGAGAGACCCTCTCTCTAGAGTCAGAAAGCAATACATGAGCAGGACAACGAGACCCTAGCTTTCTTTCACGTTTCCAAAATGATAAGTGGAGGTAGGGGGTAGGAGGACCCCCCCCCTCCGGTCCCAATGCAAACTGACCAAAAATGGTGAAAATGATATAAAAAAAATTTTTTTTTTTTCAAATCGGGACAAAAATAAAAAGGTAGATAGGGTTAAAAGAGATGAAATCAAAACAATAGTTTGTAATACCTGGGTGTGTCAGTGATGTCCTCAGGTCGCCCACAGAACGGGTCAGTGACCTGAGATATACTGAGGCCATAGGAGGCGGCAGTGTGGCAAATGGAGTCTTTGCTAGGCGGCCTGTCACGTGGTCTTAATACAACACTCTTATCAGCCAATTGAAAGCCTGGAGGACAACTGTTGGCCCCTTCAGACTGATCCCGTTTATTCTGGTTATTCAAACAAACACCACCACCATCACCACCACCTTCTTGGCTTTCATTCCTCGCCTCCTGCCGATTCCCCGCACTGTCCTGTTGGGGGGAGGACATGTTTACTTCATCCTGTTGATGGTCATCATGTGCTTGTAGATTCCGGTTGTCTCCTAATGACAAGAGAAAATGGTCGCTTCTTACAGGAGACTCGGAATCTGTAAAACTTGAACGAGACTCTTCGTCATGAACCACAGCGATCCAATTCGGCTTTTTTGTTGCCATCTTAGCACGTTTATCCATTCTTGTCGTGCGTTTGAAGACAGGACTTTCTGACGGTGCAACAAGAGTAGATTCATTTTTCTCATTACAGTCAACTTTCATTTTGTTATCCTCAGGGAGTTTGCCTAAGGGTTTATCAAAGAACCCGTGACTATCACAGTTGAGCTCTTCCTGAAAGGCTGTACCAGGCAACGACTTTTCACACCCGTCACCGTCAACCGGGTCTGGTCGAGGTGAAGGAGACTGACCACGATCCAAATTCCTAAGAGATTGTCTAAATCTAGCGTTCAGTGGGTTGGCAAAATTCCGTGGCTGTACTGAACGACTTGGATTAAAAGGTAACATGTCATTTGAATTGAGCCACACGGAATTCTGTACTGAATGCTCCATGTCAACAACGACATCTCCAAATTCATCAAATCTTTGACCGCTGACCGGAGACATACTATTGCCACGCCCAGTTTCAGGTTTCTTTCCATTCTCCATCTTGCGATCAGTTTTAGATTTCACACTGGACCTTGTACGCGGAATAAGCTTCACGACCGCAGTCTTAACAGCATAAGGGGATTTTTCCAGAGGGAGATCACCCCTCCTAGAAAGGGCCGGTTGTTTGCTTTCAGACACCTCTTCTTGCTTGATAGGTGGAAGTACCAGTTCAGGCGGCTGTTCAGTTTCAGAACCGCCCAAAGACGTGACGCCGGGAGATCTAGCAGATTCACAAGAACGATGAGTCTCTACACTCGACAAAGGAGTTTCGTAAAACGCGTCCACGGATGTCTGACAGGTGAGCATCGACCGTGTATCGCTAGAATCGAGTGCAAAATTGGCATCTCCATCCTCATCAGCATTTCCCTCAATCGTACCAAGTACTCCGTTCTCTTCGGGAGACAGTGGCTGCGGTGGTGACGTGTCTCCCTTCTCAGAGACCGGAGGTGAAAACATGGCTAATTTGGACATGACATCATTGTAGGATTTCTTGAAGTCATCCGAAGTATCTATGTAAGTCGGAGGAGTGTCAGTGAGTTTTGCCAGTGTGGCTTGGTGCAGCAACGAGAGACTGTTCATCAGTTTGCCATGGTTCAATGGCAGAGCTTTTTTGCGACGGTGCCGGGTGGTCAAGAAAGCCACCCCCAAACGCTGGTTAGGGGTGAGATTCCTCTTTCGTTTATTCTTACCTCTTGATTTTAATTCAAATTCTTCCTCTGTACTTATGGTAGCATCTTCACCAGAGCTGGAGTCTGTGTTTGCAATGCGACAGTACCCATCATCCTCCAAGGACATTAAGAGTCCGGTCTCTCCCGCCTCGTCAATAGTCCCAGTGATAGACACACCTAGATATTCATCTGGAAAGCAATCGACAGAAGGTCTTTCGTAATACAGATCTTCAGTGTGTTGAGTGAACAGCTCAAGATGGCCATTATCCCCGCCCATAGAGTTGGAATAGGTGATCAGGGGAAGGCCACCTCTACGGTGCTTGTTCTTATTCGCCAGCTGAATCCTTTCCCATCCTACGTTATCAATACGACGACTCATCTGTCTACCCGTACACATTCGGCGTCTCACTGTATCATGGGATGCCAGAAATTCACTTGCCTTCACAGACTTATTCGGCAAATTCAACTTTTCAAGTTTGACTACCAAAGACTTTTGGCGAGCTCTTTTATTGACAACCAAACAGCACATATCGGATCCACCAAAACTGTCATCATCGTCATCGTCGTCGTCGTCATCATCATCACCACCAACATAGTCATCGTCGTCGTCACCTCCAATACCATCGTCGTCGTCAAGGTGACGGTCATAAAAACCATTAAAATGTATCGCACCAAAGTTGGTTGGTGCTTCCTTGTAAGTGTTGCCATTATCGGGACAGAACTTGCGTTTGCGCTGCTGCTGATGTTGCGGAGTGTTATGATTGGCTGATAGGTGCGTAAACTGGCTGCCACCCGATCCGAGTCTACCAGACACGTTATTGGACTGCCAAGCAGAAGAACCAGATGAAGGGGGAGGAGGAGAATTACTGGGAGAAGAGATGCTACCCTGGTAACCAGGCTGACCTTTACAGGAATTCACAGGTTTTCGGGATGTGTCAGGTGAATCTGGGCGTGATGATGAAACCACATCTTTATTCTCTTTGCAGGACGTAGGCCTCGACTGCATGTTTGTCTGCGGAACTTGCTTACTATTGCTAATACACGGCGATGGTGGCATTGCTGTACTGCTGGCACCAGGTCCAGAGTTATGCAGGGTAACAGGTGGGTGTGTTTGAGAGTGAGCCTCTCTTCCACGATTCTCATTGCCTAACCCAGCGGTTTTTATATGTGGTGAAGCAGCTATTAGAGATGACACTATCTCCTGTTTTGGAAATGGACGAGTTGAACGCCTCACATGAGGTGTGCTTCTGATTGGCATCGACGTACTACTATCTGCTTTCTTGGAAGACACAAGATTATCTGGTAGCCCATCTGATGGTGATTTGAGTGGTTGCAATTGTATAGTTGTGGTTGGCGGCAGCGGCGGAGATGGGTTAGGCTGCAACTTCTCAGATGCAGGAAGAGGAAACTTTTCATCATCACTGCTCAGCAAACTAGACATGATCGAGCCCTCCATAGTAAACGGATGATCAGTATAATCTTTCAGCTTTAGCGGACTTTGCCTCTTTCTCTTGGCAGTCGTACGCATCCTCATTCGGCGAGGCCTCTCGTTGCATTTGACCAGGGTTTCTAGTTTCGGTTCACTCTGCAGTGTCTTCTCACTGACCCAAGGATGATTTTGTAACAGCATGCGTTCATACTCAAGCTGGAATCCGGAAGGAGCACTCTTAGATGCAACCTTTGAACCAAGGGGAAGCAGGTTCTTTCCAAGCGGCAACTGTTTACAATCAACATCGACTGTCGTAGACTCCGATGTTAGCGGTAAATGACTGCCTTTGGAGACCAAGTGACCACGCTGCTCACTCGGCCCCATAAAGCTGCAAGCAGAATAAACTCCCGTAGTCTTAATCTCTTTTTGAATCTTTTCTATATCACGCTGCTCAAGTTTAGGAACTTTCACCAGTTCCCGTCCAATCTTGAGCAAACTATAGCGTCTCGCATCCATAGGATGCATACGCACAATACACACAGCATTTTCCTCGGGGGTGGACGACTTTTGCAAAAATTTGAGACGTTTGTAGATGGGAGTTGGTACATGGAAAGTATAAGTATAGCGTGAAGCTTGCGGATCAAGTGGCATTGCTGGTGTGCACTTGGCCATAGTGAAAGAGGATCGCTTGCGACCTCGTTTGCTCTTCTCCATTGGCATCTTGTGGGACTTCTGCATCGAACCCACCCCCGTTTTGTCAACTTTGGGGTTTGGTTGATAGCTCTGATAAGTATTAGGGTAGGAATCCATGTAGCTCCAGTATGAAGGATTGCCATAGTTCTGGCCTGTTGGGCCAGCTGGATGGTTCCAAGTACGACCTTGGTGTTGCTGCTGATAGTAGGAGTTACCCGTATAAGACCAGTTCTCAGGGTCGGGGCGTTTTTTCTTTAGCGACAACCGCCCCTGCTTGTGAGAAACTGTATCCTGTTGTTGGTATCCTTGTTGTTGTTGTTCAGGCATATTATAAGAATGTGGTCGCTCATGGCCTTGTGTCATGGGATGATGAGGCTGAGAAAGGTTCTGACTTGGCATCATGTTATGAGTTGAAGACATAGAGTGACCCTGGCCAGTCGTGGAAGCTGTGGATAGTGTATGGCTAGGTGGGGGAGGGGCAGCTAATGTAGATGGTGAGGCCATGTTGTGGCTGGGATGAACATTATGACCCTGAGAGGTCATGTTATGAGCATGAGAAGTGAGGTTATTATGGGTCATTCCATGGCTGGAGTGCAAGTTATGGGACATACTCTGAGTTATTCCTCGGCCTTGTGTCAAGTGCTGATTTTGTGACATGTTTATGTTAGGTCCTGATTGCATGCTATGAGTTGGGATGTTATGAGAGGTGAGAGTGTGAGCAGATGACATAGGGGGTGGTGGTGGTGGTGGTGGAGGAGGAATGCTATGTCCGGTCGTATGACTGCGTCCTTGAAGACCATGGCCAGGAGGCATGTTTTGACCAGGGTGTATATTAGATCTGGGAGACATGCTGGCTCCCACTGGCAGGTTAGATCCAGGAGGTATATTTGGTCCTGAACTCATGTTTTGTCCAGTGTTAATAGTCTGATTTGAAGGTATATTTGGACTTTGAGAGATTGTTTGATTAGGGGGCATATTAGGGCCAGGGATAATGTTAGAACCAGAAGGGAGGCTTGCCGTAGGAGGTATGCTGGAGCCTTGGGACGTGCTGGATCCCTGAGATACATTGGAGCCTTGAGACGTGCTAAGTCCCTGAGGTATGCTAGAGCCTTGTGACATGTTAGGACCTTGTGGCATGTTAGAGCCCTGGGACATACCCGGACCCTGCGGCATATTAGAGCCATGGGACATGTTAGGACCCTGTGGCATATTAGAGCCATGTGACATGTTAGAACCCTGCGGCATGTTAGAGCCATGGGACATGTTAGAGCCTTGGGACATACCCGGACCTTGCGGCATGTTAGAGCCTTGGGACATACCCGGACCTTGCGACATGTTAGAGCCTTGGGACATACCCGGACCTTGCAGCATGTTAGAGCCTTGGGACATACCCGGACCTTGCGACATGTTAGAGCCTTGGGACATACCCGGACCTTGCGCCATGTTAGAGCCTTGGGACATACCCGGACCTTGCGACATGTTAGAGCCTTGGGACATAACCTGACCCTGCGACATGTTGGAGCCTTGGGACATAACTTGACCTTGCGACATGTTGGAGCCTTGGGACATAACTTGACCTTGCGACATGTTGGAGCCCTGGGACATAACCTGACCCTGCGAAATGTTAGAACCTTGGGACATAACCTGACCTTGCGACATGTTAGAGCCTTGGGACATAAGCTGACCCTGAGACATGTTAGAGCCTTGGGACATAACCTGACCCTGCGACATGTTAGAGCCTTGGGACATAACTTGACCCTGCGACATGTTAGAGCCTTGGGACATAACTTGACCTTGCGACATGTTGGAGCCCTGGGACATACTAGAACCTTGTTGCATGTTTGAGCCCTGGGAAATACTAGGACCTGGTGGCATGTTTGAGCCCTGGGAAATACTAGGACCTGGTGGCATGTTTGAGCCCTGGGACATAACAGGACCTGGTGGCATGTTTGAGCCCTGGGACATGCCAGGACCTGGTGGCATGTTTGAGCCCTGGGATATGCCAGGACCTGGTGGCATGTTTGAGCCCTGGGACATGCCAGGACCTGGTGGCATGTTTGAGCCCTGGGACATGCCAGGACCTGGTGGCATGTTTGAGCCCTGGGACATACCAGGACCTGGTGGCATGTTTGAGCCCTGGGACATACCAGGACCTGGTGGCATGTTTGAGCCCTGGGACATACCAGGACCTGGTGGCATGTTTGAGCCCTGGGACATACCAGGACCCTGCGGCATGTTTGAGCCCTGGGACATACCAGGACCCTGCGGCATGTTAGAGCCTTGGGACATACCCGGACCCTGCGGTATGTTGGAGCCCTGGGACATACCCGGACCCTGCGGCATGTTGGAGCCCTGGGACATACCCGGACCCTGCGGCATGTTGGAGCCCTGGGACATAACAGGACCTTGTGGCATGTTGGAGCCCTGGGACATACCAGGACCTTGTGGCATGCTTGGGCCTTGGGACATACCAGGACCTTGTGGCATGTTTGGGCTTTGGGGCATACCAGGACCGTGTGGCATGTTGGGGCCTTGAGGCATACCAGGACCGTGTGGCATGTTGGGGCCTTGGGACATACCAGGCCCTTGTGGCATGTTGTGTTGTGGTATATTTGGACCTTGAGACATGCCGTGCCCTTGTGGCATGTTAGAGCCTTGGGGCATACCAGGACCTTGTAGCATGTTGAGGCCTTGGTGCATACCAGGACCTTGGGGCATGTTTGCACCATGAGTCATCCCATGAATTGAAGAAACATTATGAGGTCCTTGCGGACTAGCACATTGCCAATTTCTATTGGTATAAGCCGGGTAATCATACCCACTCATGTCATATCCTCCGACACTGGACACCATCTGCTCCAGGCTGGCTATTGCCGAATGACTGCGGTTACCACCACGGTTACCACTGAACGGCATGGTCAACGACTGGTAGCTGGGTGCCTCTTCTTCACTTGTGACTGAGCTGCAGCGTTGTGCATGGGTGGAATTTTTAGTGTTGTATCCTGTTGTCATGTAGCCACCAGTGTTTGTTGGATCCATATTGCTGGGATGTCGACTACCTTCAGCAGATGTGAAAGAGTCTGAGGATAAGTCAGCACAAGAGTTAAGTGACGGGCTGCCAAACAAGTCCTCATGGCTCATGTTATGTGATGAAACCCTTTTTTTCTGGGTGCTACTATTACCCTCCAAAGGAGTGAGGGATGCATTTCCCGTCTCCGAAGGCGGATGATTTGAAGAGTCAACACTTGACCGCCCTTCAGCACTTTCCTCCACTTTCTCCATCGAAGGCAATTTCTCAAATGTCTCGAGACTTGTGTCTTCAGATGCAACCGGTTTAACCATATTTTTGAACGGGTCTGGGGTGGTGCTCGCTCCCATGCTCATTGATTCACTCGAGTGAGTTGAACATCGGCTGATACTTCGCTGAAGAGACTGATGAGTCGATACGTCGGCTGGTGGAGTCTGTTTCGGACTATCACTGCATGTCAACAGTTTGTGAAAACTTCCTTGGCTTTCATCAGGATGGGGTAACGATGGGGTCTGATTGTACATTGCACCAGCTGACCCCTGCATACCACTCCCTACATTTCCAGGTAAAGGGACAGGAGATCTGCTAGTCTCAAATCCATCACGAGAATAACCAGGAGATGGGGAGAGGTGACCAGCAAAAGGACTATTGCGAGCATCGGGAGTATGGCCTCCTTCAGCCGACGTCCGGGAGCGAGAATAATTTTCGGGGCTGTACATGTTGCTCATGTCATACGGGTAAGGGTTAGAATACTGCTCCCCACCAGAATCGTTTAGAGATGGAACATTTTGTTGGGGCTGAGAATGTGGTGGTGGCGGTGGCGGGGGTGGATGCTGCTGCTGCTGGTGGTGGTGGTGGTTAGGATATGGACGGGAGAAACCTTCTGTCATGTAGCTGCCATTGTTGCCATGGACACTGCCTCCTCCAGAATAAACTGATGGTTCAGCACGAGAAGAATGCAGAGAGCGAGACCAACCATGATTCCAGTGAGATGCTGGTTGCTCCATAGCCATTTCTTCACGGTATGGAAGAGAGTCCCAGCGGCGATCATAGTCAGGATAATTTGATGGGTGGTTCTGGTGGTGGTGATAAGCTTGCATACCCGCATTAGGGACCATATAGCTGGGTTCGTTTTGATAAACGGAACCATATGATTGGTAGTTAGAATGCTGGCTCTCAGAAACGGAAGGTGATGGGTTATTGTTGTTACCAGACGGATTGACAGGACCGCGGATACCAAGCCTTTTTCGCATCTTGGGTTGCTCCTCTGCAAAAATAAACAATTCATTGGATAATAATTTTTGATGCCAGGCCTTTAGAAAGTCAATTTTACATGCATGTTGTGTGCGTCAAAACAATGAGAATAGAAATTATTTTCTGACAAATTATAATTTAATATTCTTTAAGAAATATAAAAAAGAAAATTTAAAAAAAAAATTAAATAAATGAATTATAAAAAAAAAAAAAACAATTTCTAAAATTATTAAACCAAGAAATATAAAAATTAAAAAAAACAATTTCTAAAATTATTAAACCAAGAAATATAAAAAAAAAATTTTTAAATTAAATAAATGAATTATTAAAAAAAAAAAACAATTTCTAAAATTATTAAACCAAGAAATATAAAAATAAAATTAAAAAAAAATTAAATAAATGAATTATATATAAAAAAAACAATTTCTTAAATTATTAAACCAAGAAATATAAAAATAAAATTTTTAAAAAAATTCAATAAATGAATTATATATAAAAAAAACAATTTCTAAAATTATTAAACCAAGAAATATAAAAATAAAATTTAAAAAAAAATTCAATAAATGAATTATATATAAAAAAAAAAAAAATTTCTAAAATTATTAAACCAAGGTTTTAAAAGTTTCGTAATAATACCAGTCACGGATTAAATGGTCTGAGTATATGTGTTTTAAAGAGAACTATTTGTACCGATATTGCATTGCTTCAGATGCAGTTAAGTCATTTTGATTTTTCATTTTTATTTGTCTGTACATTTTTTTTAACATAAAGAAAAGAAAAAAAAATGTGGTTGCAAGGATACAACGATTTTTATATTCTTTAATAATAATAATAATAATCTTTGCTGATTTTGATTTTTTTTTTCTAGTCATAATTGAAAAATACTTCCATATTACAAGTTGACTAAATAATGTTCAAAATAAACTGTTGCAAAGTATGTTATTATAGTGCCAATAACATGGTACAACAATAACAAATAAAAATTGGCTAGTCAGAATCAAAGTTAGATTTGTCAGCTTAAATGCTATTTAGGTCCAACTTTTTACTACTAATTGCACTTTTATTGAAATAAAAAATAGAACAGCATAAAAGAAAGAAAAATTGAAGATTTTTTTTTTCTTTCTTTTTACAAAGAAACTTAATCAGTCATTTTAATCTTTTGTTAAAATAGTTGGAAAAAAAACAAAAAACGAATGAATTACTTAGTGATCCGTAAAAATTTGACCGGAATTTTGAAGCCTTTAAACTGTCTAAAAGAAAGTCATTTAAACTGACATAAAAACTTCTTTTTCTTCTTTTTTTTTTTTAGCAAATCCTAATTTTTAATTAAAAGATTGAAAGTTTTGGAATCAATTTATATTCAATAATTTTATAAATCGAGATTAAAACATTACATTGACATTTTTTTTATAATTTTTTTTTTTATAACTTAGTTCAACCCAAACAAGACAAATTGCCACTGTAGACGTAAGGGGCTAATAAGAATTAGGGTGAAAGTTTAGGGGGTCATCCTAAATTAGGAGCTGTGCAGCGAGATGCTTGTTAACATTAGTTTTAAATTTCTTCATGTTGGTACAGTCGGAGAAACAGGGAGCAGGGAGGGAGTTCCAAATTCCGGCAGATCGAGAAAAGGGGCTATTGGAGTAGAAGGCTCTCCGGCATCTGGAGGACATCCACAGTGAATGAATGTAATTTACCTGATTGTCGGGTTGGTCGAGAGTATTTATGTCGAGGGGGCACCAGTTTTATAACAATTTGGTTCAATTAATCAAATAACCAAACAATACAGTAAAATTCAATGTAACTTTAAAAAACAAAAACTCCCAGGCAACACCAAGTAGCAAGCACTCGTTTCTCCTAAAGTAATGAAAACCTTATTGATTATTGCAATTGGTGCAATTATTCTATTGAGAATTGGGGATTCCAGGAGGGGGAAAAAAAAAAAGGGTTTGTTCTTTACCTGTTGGTTTTTCATCTATGGGACCATCGAATTGAGGTACGGCAGCTTCCTGTGACTCAGCAAGGGAATCATCACTGACCATCAAACCATCCCAGCTTTGCCCCAATTCGGACAGATTCAATTCCTCGCTTTCACTGTAAGAATTAAAAAGGCAAGATCATTAAACAATAAACACATAAGACGACGACGACGAGTTCAATCAGTACTTGCAAACATTTCACGCATTCCCAACAAAAGATAATTCCCACCATCATCAACCAAAATTCTAATTTAATCCTTAAAAAAATATATTTTACTTATAAATTTCATTTTAATTAAGTTACAAAAATAAAATTTATTCATTTTACAAATATCACTGAAATCAGATAAGCTACTGATCTCTATTTTAAATCGCCCGTGTCTTGTCCATTTATTCCGACGTTTATTTTTCTTATGGAAGTCGCTTCAGTCAAGGCATGAAGCCACTTCATGTAAGGAGCTAAAAAAAAATAAAAAATACTACTCCAAGGTAAAAAACTAGCCAATGATAAGTGTTAGATGAATAGATTCCAACCCAGAAAACAGCAATTCTTCCCCCTTTGTCAGAAACCTCGCTCATGGAAAGTGAGGACTAAAGGACAAAATAAAGAAAGCGAGAGATACGAAGCCGCTGAAAGTAAACCCAAGTTAGTCACTTTCTACTCTCCTATTTCAAAGACTTCAATCAAGATCTTTTTAGGTATCTCTTCAAACACAATATCCTCTACGATGTGTCTTTGAAAGTTTGATTCGAGCACTTGATAGATCTCTTACAGTTCTTTGATTCCTTTCCACCTGAATGTGTCCGCTTCAGTCACAAAAAGCATTCAGGCACTGTTTACTTGCCTCCCCATGAGGGCAGCATCTGAACAGATACTACACTTTGCTCCTAGCCAAAAGGTGTCTTGTTCATTTGGTTGTTCGCATAGTTACGCTTTAATTTCCATAGGTTTAAGTGAATTACTAAAATTTTGGGGGTGAATAGTTTTTCATTTGAAAGACAATGGTTTCTGTTACACTTCAATCTTGTATCAGCAGTTCAGTAGAGAGAAGACAATGGTGTCTGTTACACTTCAATCTTGTATCAGCAGTTCAGTAGAGAGAAGACAATGGTTTCTGTTACACTTCAATCTTGTATCAGCAGTTCAGTAGAGAGAAGACAATGGTGTCTGTTACACTTCAATCTTGTATCAGCAGTTCAGTAGAGAGAAGACAATGGTTTCTGTTACACTTCAATCTTGTATCAGCAGTTCAGTAGAGAGAAGACAATGGTGTCTGTTACACTTCAATCTTGTATCAGCAGTTCAGTAGAGAGAAGACAATGGTGTCTGTTACACTTCAATCTTGTATCAGCAGTTCAGTAGAGAGAAGACAATGGTTTCTGTTACACTTCAATCTTGTATCAGCAGTTCAGTAGAGAGAAGACAATGGTTTCTGTTACACTTCAATCTTGTATCAGCAGTTCAGTAGAGAGAAGTGCATAGTCTTATGAAATATTTTGCATTGTCTTTTTTAAATTTGACACAAGAACCATGAAGTGTCAATTACATACAACTGAGTGGCGAGCACAACAATCCTTATTTTCTCAACAGTTTGTTTTTATCTATCATTGATGATGATGATGATGATGTGTAAAACTGCTTCTGAAACTACCTACTCTTGACCTTTTTCTCATCTTATGTTGCTCACAGACTCTGATAATGCCCCACAATGGGATGTAGGATTAGGGCTTCATTTCGAAAAAGGGTTCATTCAGTTCAATTAGAGATATCAAAAAACTGTTGCGGCCTTTGAGAGTTGAAAACAAATAAGACAACAAGGAGGTAGTTAATAAGCGTATGCATTTATAGAAAGTACAAAAATAATGTGTTAGAATGTTTCTGGATTGCTGTTACCACGATGAATAGTGTCAGGAAGAGTTCATGACGCAAATTCATGTTTTTTTTTCAAGCCATTGTAATCACATAATGTGTTACCAGAGACTGCTCCTTGATTGGTCATAGCAACTCTCTGTTACCACCATTATCACTATTCATAGTGTTGGGAAGCATCCATGCAGTGATGCAATAGGGAAGATCACCAAACAACTTTAGGGTTCTAAACTGTATTGTCATGGCGACGTTAACATTAACTTGGTAAAAGTATATTATGCCACCACATTTGGTTCCGTGATGGCATAATAAACTTTTAGCAAGTTATTATTAAAGTCGCCATATTCAATTTTGGCAATATGGAGTTTAGGACCCTAAAGTAAACATTTACCCAAAAAAGGTTGTTGTAGATTTTTTTTTTTTTAAATGGAAATTGCTCCAGACAGTGCATGAAGCCACTTGAAAAAAAGAAAATACTACTTTACGGTCAAACAACTAGCCAACGATAAATGTTAGCTGGATAGATTGCAACTCAGAAAACAGCAATTTCCCCCCCCTTTGTCAGAAACATCGCTCATGGAATGTGAGGACTAAAGGACAAAATAGGAGAATAGTAAAGATAAAGACTTACAGATGCTGTTCATTCGGCTCTGAAAAAACTTGCGACATTTCGCGTTCCTCTTCTTCATCTCCATCGGATGCTGGCTGAGAAAGCAAAATACTGTCGTGGTCTTCTTGATTCTGGAGAAGTGAATCTTGCGAAGACAGGTTGCTTCCTTGACTGGCCAGTAATGATGCAAGTAACTTTGTCACATCTGAGCCTGAAAACATACAAAACTCATTCATCTAAGAAGAAAAACAAGAAGTTTCTCAAATGGTGACATTTTGACGAACAAAAATAAAGAAAAATGGAAGAATTATTGAAATAGTGATATGCCTGTCGCACAATTTCTACCCTCTTCTTCTCCGCAGTCCCTCCCCACCCCCACATGTATCCCAAATAAGTCATTGAAGAGCGAGATTTCACATCATCTAAATTTATTGTGGAACCGTCACGCAGATGAGAAATGATGGCTTCTAAATTTTGCAAATCGTGGAAGAAATATGAAGACGGCAACTAATAAGCAAATCGAAACAAATCAATTAGATGGGTTTTTTTAGGGAAGAATATAAAAAAATCACTTTAGTTAATATTCAGAGATTTTGATTTTTTTTTTTAATTATTGACAGTTTATTCTTAACAGTATATCAATTCGATATGAAAATAATCTGTGGAATCAGCGATGTTGAATTCAAATCCAAGTGGATCTCTTGATCATCTACAAACAAATTCTGTTGGAAAAGGTAGGAAATGCAGACACCTCTCCCCTCTCCTCCCAAGCTATGGATAAAATAGGAATGCATGTTCAAATTATATCAGACGTATCGTTTACAATGTGTATTGCGCTCTGCATTTAATGACCAAAAATGTGTCGATATGCCATAAAACAGATAAACCCGAATCAGAAGATTTTCTACTCTAATAGCTTCTTTTCTCAGACCGCTTGCCTTTGGAATTCCCTCCCTGCTACCTGTTTCCCTGACAGTAATAACATGCAGAAATTTAAATGTAATGTGAACAAATATCTTGCAGCCTAACTCCTCACTCAGGTTGCTCCTAGAAATCTGGCGCCTTTCACGGTAGCCTCTTATATTCTAGTGACAATATGCCTTGTTTGAGGATGAACGAAAGTATTTAAAAAAAAAAAAACTTCTGTTACGTTTTAATTGAATTATAAACTTCATCCTGGGAAGTTCCAACTGCTCTCATATGGAGGGGGATGGGGGGGGGGGGGGGGGGGGGGAAAGAAAAAAAAAACCCCTCAGAAGCAAAGCCCCAACCCAACAAAAAGACACACACACCAAGTAGAGATAAAAACCATAAATTATTGCCGTTACATCAAGAGGCGAACTGATGATAGTCTTACCTGCTGGCTGAGAGGAGGAATCCTCTTTAAAGCTTTGACTAGATTCTACCACTTGGTGCACACCGTCGACATTGACAACAGGCGGCACATTTGGATGAGCTTCCTCATTCTCTTCTTCCTCCTCATCTCCAAACACAATTGTCTTCTGACTTGATTCTGCCATAATAAACAAAGAAACAACTTTTAACGTCATCCGTTTCCAGTGCATTCTCTCCTAATCAGAAAGAGAAGCTGATTCTTTACAATTGCTAATTAAACTGCGAGAGATGATGAGTGAATGAGAAATTACCTGCCGCCCACACTCACTCGTTGGACCAAGAAAAAAGAGGCAGTGAACAAAAAGGACAAGAACAAAGTAGTAAAAAAAATGAAAGTAGAATAGCAAATGATTAATCTTGTGTTTACTTTTTATTTATAATTTAAAATATAGGAAAAAGTTATATCTGAAGTCAATCTGTCTGGTTGGCACAGATCACAATGAACGGCCAAGAACTGTTCATTGTAGATTGGTAGTCGGCCCTTGGCTTGCAAGGTTACAAAAACCAGGTTTTACATATAGCACCTGGTATTCCTGCAATGTACGGCATAATCACGTTGATACACCGGTTCCTGCTAGATCACCGAAGTTAAGCGGCGTTGAGCCTGGTCAGTATTAGATGGGTGACCATTTGGGAATACCAGACTGTATGTAGACACCTAGCTATGGACAAATAGTGTCGTCAACTTGCAGTACCTAGCGTGGTGACTATGGTAAAACACCCTGCATGACAGTCACCAATAAGATGGACGAAAACCAGAAACTGTTGAATGGATTAAAAAAAAAAAAAACAACAAAAAACAACAACAGAACAATAATAAAACTATGAAACCTCATAGAATCAGAAGCGATCAGACAAGATGATATAGTGCATGATATGGTCAAACATGGAACAAACAAAAATCAACTTACCGATAGAATTAAAAGAGTGGCACTCAACGATAGATGCCTGAGGAAAGTAAGGAGGTGATGACGGACTGACATCATCTGTTGTCAAAGACTTCTGGCTGATAAAAGGGAAACAGAGAAAATAAAAACATCAAGAATATTGTCATGATCTTGTGCGAACAGAGAAACAAATTCACTTTTATGTATCATTATTTTTGTTGCATTATTGTATTTTTGCAACTTTTCATCGAGTTCAAGAATAATTTCAGACATTTAACGATCTCATTAGAATCACTTAATACTCTGTTTTTAGTACAGTACAACTTAATACTTTGTTTTCAGTACAGTACAACTTAATACAGTTTTTAGTACAGTACAACTTAATACTTTGTTTTCAGTACAGTACAACTTAATACAGTTTTTAGTACAGTACAACTCCTGCGCTATGAATTGAGCTTAGTAATCAAAAAAAGCAAATCATAAAGATAATTGATATATTAATTTTATAAATATATTTAAAGATATTTTTGTTGATATGCTAACGAACGTACATGCTTTTGAAAGTGGCAGAAAGAAATACAGAATCACTTCAAACATTCTTGGAAGAAAAGAGTTGCTTTAATAACTACGATATAGAGATGGTTCGTGCTCTACAAAGAAAAATGTCCATTAAGAAAATGGAACTGAACAAAATATCCAAATTCCGACAAAACATAAAAGACTCAATGAATCATTGAACGGGAATGATTTTGAAAATAACAAGAATATTCAATCATTTTAGTGCAGTGATATACATGCAGTATCTATAACCAATTTTTTTTTTATATTTAGCCATTTAGTGTCTATTTGCGTTGATCAATAGTCATTTTCCTAATAAATCCATTTGTTTACATATAGTTTAATTAATTATCCTCATAAAATATTACTACAGTTGGCCAAACCTATACTCATTTTCTATATTTTTTAATGAAGAAACATTTTTCAAGGTCATCTAATTTATCCTACGCTACGAACAGATCAAAAGTTCATAGTGTAGGAGTTTTACTGTATGCATATTTATTTTGCATCTATGATATATTTCTTGAAGAGAAATCAACACTGAAACTCTTTGGTCTTTCTCTCTCATCAAATCTTTCTTGAAGTTCATACGTAAGATCCATTGCTCTTGGCGCTACCCTTTCTTCTTCTCTGCACCTTATCTCTCACACAGATGTGATGTTGCTAGTCTCAGTCTTTTCTATAAATACTATTATGGCATGTGTTCTTCAGAATTATGTGATCTATTCCCCACTTCTTTTGTTCCAGTCCATTTGACTCGTTGGTCCAGTTTACTCCGGTTCAAAACATTAATAGTAGGGATCTTTTTATAAAAGCTAAATAGGTTCTGTTTTTTTGTTTTTTTTTAAATAGCTAATAAAAGTTGGTTTATTTTGGTAAATGAAATTCTAACATCACCCCTGATAAATGTTAATTGAAAAGTCTTAGGAGACAATTTGCTACACCCCCCCCCCCCCAACACCACATTTATTAGAAAATTTTATATGCTGTAACCATCAATATTTGTTGGTTCCAAGATTTAAATTGAATGAGGTGAGAATGTGGATTACCTGTGGAACTGATGAAATTCAATAATAGTCTTCAGTCGACATCTGAGAGCTTCTTCACTCGTAGCTATTTTTACTGACTTTCGCTCTGTGGGGAGAAAAAATAAATTTAAATGAAATTTTGAAAAACCAACACATGGTGCAATTTTAAATGATAAAATCATTTATTTAAATTTTTTTTGCAAGCTTTATAAGATGAGACTGTCTTATAGTTTTTTTTTCTTTTCTTCTTCTTCATTTTGATAGTATTAACCCAGAGGGGTCGAATCACGGTAGAGTCAGAAAAACATGTCAAGTTGTAAAGGACGTTAGTTCAAAAGTGAACTCCGATCGATGTTTAGCGCTGGTTGGCGCTTTTTGAATAAGGAAATTGATAACATCTTTAAAGCACACATGAAAATGTATGTAATTTTTTTAAAATTTCATTGAAATACATTTTCATGTGTGCTTCAAAGATGTTATCAATTTCCTTAAATAAAAATAAATAATAAACAACCATCGCTCTGGAAATAAATAAATTTTTTTTAGAATAAATTAAAAACACATTCAGACTATTATCCGTATCTCGGTTGATATAGTTAGGTATCGACCAATGTAACATCTGATCTTCACGGGCATCTTTTCAAACTTGGGAATGTTTGTTGAACTTGGAAACCGGGATGGAATTTAGATAGGCGGTAACACAAATAATCCAAATTATCAATTATCATCTCAAAAATTCTGTAACAAGATAATAAATCTGAACGTAGCCATCTAAATAAACACACCAATATAAAAAACAAAAGATTAAGAAAAATGCTGACCTACACAATGTAGGTATTTTTTTAAATTTTCATTCTACGTAACTTTTGTTTAAACGTCTAATTTTAAAGCCAGAAAAGAACCCATAAAAACTCTGGATCCAATTAGAATGTATTCTTTAGCAAGCTTAAAAGCCATGCAACATGCCGACTCCAAAGCTTGTTCTTGTAGAGTGTTACTTGAACCTTTAGCCTGTATACACTAAGAGTATAGAAACAATTTTTTTAAATATTCATAAATTTATAAAGTCCCCAAATATCAGGAAAAATGCATTCTTTGTAATTAAATTATATATTTTTTTAAATATTCATAAATTTATCAAGTTCTCAAATAACAGGAAAAATGCATTCCTTGTAATGGAATTATAATTTTTTTAACATATAAAGTCCTCAAATATCAGGAAAAATGCATTCCTATTAATGTAATCATATTTTTTTTTAAATATTCATAAATTTATGAAGTCCCCAAATATCAGGAAAAATGTATTCCTTGTAATTGAATTATAATTTTTTTTAAATATTCATAAATTTATAGTCCTCAAATATCAAGAGTAATAGCAATACATATGAAAAAATTTAAATTGCTTAAAATATCTCAATAATCTAATATATAAAGTAGAGACGTTTTTTCCCCTGTACCTTCTCGGAGAATAGGAAAATAACCACATGCATCACGGGCTACTGAACTCACAATTACATTGCACTTATTCACTCGAGCGTGTTTTAGTATATCTGTTATTCTTCTTTCCAAACAAACACTGAATATTACATTCGGCCCGGCCGCCACGACTCTCCGAAATACCAACTCCATATAGGTGGTAGTAAAAACTTTTCTCCCTAACAATTCTGTACTGTGACTACACTCATCGACACCGGGTACTAATAAACACAGTATAATTTTCATAAAGCACCCATTGTTATTTCGTATTTGTCTGGCATTATTTTACTACATAATATTAAGCAATACGCAAATATTTAACAACCGCTCCCTTACACTCCGATGATTATTCGCGAATATCAGATTAAGTTTTATCTAATTCTACCTTCTACATTTACATTCATTCCGGAATTAAGCGAATGTAATTAACGAACACAGTTCCTGCAACATTTAATGATTCAACATGGCGGATAACATTTCTAGATCGAATCGACTTCCTATTTAATTCAATAAACACCAAGATACTGGTAGACGCGGATACATTTACATTTTCTAAATCATACACCTTAAACACGCATATTATCGAAAAATTGCCCAAATGAATTTACTTCATAAAAAAATGACCTACACCGTGTCATTTTTTAACTTTCCATTTGGTCGGCAGAATCTAAATGTTAACATAACACGCATGTCAATAAACAACCATAGCGTTATTAGCTTATTTCCACATGTATTTTTAACTCGAAACCGTGACGCTTTGGGTAAGAACGGTGGTGTACTGATCGACGGTTTCAGCGTTCGATCCCGTGCAACTCTGCCACTTTTTTCTTTTTTTTTAAATTTAAAACATTCGCCAACACGGTATAGGGGGTGGGGGTGTAGAAAGAACTATAGGCCGTTTTTTTTTTAATTCGACGTCATGCAACATATACTAATTTCTCCCGTGCAACGCCGGGCGACGGGTTCCGCTAGTGGCATATATAGAAAGAGCTTGATGATCTAAGAAAGAATCTTTTAAAATCTGACTAAAAATAAGGAAGTTATGACTATTTTTGTGCCTCACACAATTGGATATTTTCCCCTCTTTAAGACCATATGCGTTTCGTCACATTTTTTACACTAATTTTTCAGTAAAAATGTTATATCTTTGTTAAAACACAAGATTAAGCAATGAAATTTACCATATAAGTGTATTTTTGTACAAGGAATCAGAATGTGACACTGAAAATCTCCAGAAATTAATGGTTTCCAAGTAATCTGCACTAAGTGCACATAAATATGCTGCAATACCTTAAAAATACCATGAATCCATTAAAAGAAAGAAATTAGAAAACTCAAAGTTAAATTGTAATACATTTTATGTACAAGAAACTAAAATCTAATACTAGGACTGTTTAAAAATGAATATATTGCAAGATTTCTTTGGCATTATTGTAGATTAACACCTTCCACTAACTCACCCCCTTGCCTCCCCAAAATATGAGATTCTACTTTTTTTTATTTAAGCAATTATATGTTAACACCCTGAAAAACTTGGCAGAAAGAAAGTAACAAAAACAATTAATTTAGAATTTAGAGTGGGGATCAGTTTCACATGAATTAATTATAAATTAATCCCCCATTTCAAGGCCATCCTAGCGTTTTAGGATAGTTAATTATTTTTTCTATGGGAGATAAATCCTGTGCGTTTTTCTTGTTTTTTTTGTTTTTCTTTATTTTTTTTTGTTTTTTAGACGATTATGAGGGTCTTTGTGGGAGAAGGGTGGCTTACCACTTGAACTTTAGGTTATGTGACCACTCTGAAAACTTAGCAGAAAGAAAAAAAAACAATTTAGAATTTAGAGTGGGGGATTAGTTTCACATATATTTAATGTAGAATAATTCACCATTTCCGGGCCATTCTAGCGTTTTAGGGCATTAATCAATTTTTTTCTATGGAAAATAAATCCTGTTCGTTTTTTTTATGGGCGTCTGCTTTTTTTTTTTTTTTTAGACGATTATGAGTGGTTTTAATGGGCTTTTTGTAGGATTAGAGCTTGCCACTCGGACTTAGGGTTAGTGATAAGGTTAAGGAAGGATTTTTGTTTTAGATGGAGGTTGCCATTCGGACTTAGTGTTAGGGTTAAGGGAGTTTTTTTAGGGGGTGGCTTGCCACTCATATTTAAGGTTAATGGTACGATACGTTCAAGAAGGCATTTTTAGGAGGTGGTAGAGTAATTATTTATTTTATAAATTTCACTAAAAAGCAAGAATGGCCGGGAAATCGGAGATCATTTTACATTAAATTTATATGTGAAACTGATCCCCCACTCTAAATTCTAAATTATTTTTTTTTTCTCGCCAAGACTTTAAGGGTGTTGACACGTAATCGCCTAAAAAAGTAGAATCTTATTTTTTTTTTAAATTGGCGACTAGAAAGTCATTACTACTACAAGTTCGAAAGTTGAGTGAAAACCAGTATTTCTTGAAGTATTTTTTATAAAAGAACCAGATAAGATTAACTTTTTTAACCACAAAAAGTATTTTTGCCTTACTTTTAAAAGAAGTTTATAAACAAATTTTATAAAGCTTTACAAGACTAGCTGCTGCTGATTTATTGTTATATCAGCAATACTAGCAGCCATTTTTGACTTTCGCTCAAAAAAAAGAATATTTTTTAGGATAAGGTAATTTAAAATTACTATTACCGAAAGACAAAACAACGTACAATTATAATTTTAATGCATAAAAAAAGATGAAAGATTAATTTATTTACTAGTTGGGGTACGAAAAATGTAACAACATTTTCTATATTCATATTTTCAAATTTTTCAAATTCGTTCTAGAATGAAAATAAACAAAAGTCGCCTCGTGTTTATAGCTGCTATTACTGCTGTAGCAGCAGTAATAGCAGCTATAAACACGAGGCGATTTTAGTAGCTACTACAGTCAGTTTTTCAAACTATAAATAGAAAACGTTTTTTTTTTTCGGATAGGGTAATGGAATATTATTACTACCAAAAGAGAACATATATATACAATTATAATTTCAATGCATAAAACGTAAAAAGATTGATTTACTTACTAATTGGGCGATGGAAATGTATTTTTCGAAAATGTTCAACCGACGTCGTGTTGAAGGATTATTTTTAAAATTTCAAAAAAAATGAATGAGCCGAATTACTTCGTACACCGACAAACATTAAAAGTGATGCTTCCCTTGATTGGTTTCCAAATTTCAGGACAAAATTCCGCACAGAGGGACAGTACGAGACTTTTAAACGATGTGGGTGTAAAAAAAAAAAAGTGACGTAAATTGCTGAAAATAGCGTTAATATTTTTTGGCCTTTATTTGTTCAAAACTCTTAAAAATATATAATGTATATTATTATTCATGAATGCACCTGGAAGGATATTCATTTCCTAACAAAATGATGGTATTTTGAGCACTTAAAGTGCTTTAGTTTTTAAGATATGACTATTTAAATAGAACTACCCTGAAATCTGTGATTATCCAAACCATTTTCTGGTCGATGTGTATTGCTACTTGTAACGGAATTAGAATTTTTTTAAATTATTTTTAGTTCAAGTAATGAATGTTGCTGATGTGAGAATCCCTGAGATGAACGTTTCCAACATCACGATTCCAACCAAATGTCATATTTACTTCCATTTTAACACTTGTCAGAATTTTTTATGAACACCCAGAAATAGACTTCTTTTTTTTACTTGTATATAGGCAAAATGCTATTACAATGGTTCACAAGAAATTACTTTCTTAGACTTTTTTTCCTTCTAAGTAATTTAAAATTTGGATCCAACAAGGTTAATTTCTTGAAATCTATTATAATAAATAACTGTTTCCACGCCTAATTTCTTTTCAAAACAGAATGCAAACTATAAAAAAAAAAGGTTATATATAATTCATTTTTCTACTTCAATTTCAAGATTATCCACAAGAACCAATTCTTTCGTTAGAAAGGCATAAGTAACACTTAAACGATACTACCAAAATTAGGAGTTAAATATTTGATATAGAAAAAAATCTATATACAATAATTTTTTTTCATTCTATTAATTCTATACAATCCAAGCAAATAGAAACAAGATGAAACCAGAAGTGATTAACAGAATTTATAGGTTAACATATATTTATTACTTCAGTGAAACAGAACATAAAAAATCCTATTTCAAACTGAAGCGTGACAGACCAACAAAAATAATATTTTAAACAGAAGTATGACAGACTATTGAAAATGCTATTTCAAACTAAAGTGTGACAGACCAACACAAATATTTAAAAGTGAAGCGTGACAGACCAACAAAAATAATATTTCAAACTGAAGCGTGACAGACCAACACAAATAATATTTCAAACTGAAGCGTGACAACCGAAAACTCCTATTTCAAACAGAAGTGTGACAGACTGCCTGACAAAAGAGATGTGCGTATGAATCTAAAGTTTGATTCGTAACGGAAAGGGAAGCGAAAAGTGAAATTACCTTGTGATGGATTTGTTTGAAGTTGAGAAGATTCATTTCTATTTCGTCGTCTTTGTTTCTCATCTTCCCAAAGGGCAGCCAATCCTGGATTTGTTCCCACATTAGCTACAAAACAGGGAAAACAATCAGTTGAAAATAAAATAGCAACATCACCACCATCCCCATTCACAGGGGAAAAAGACCCTGAAATTTACTCTCAATGCATTCCTAAAAACATAAGTCAGTCATGCTTTAACGTCAAACCTCTTGTCAAAGGGAACATAGATGATAAAGGTGGGTAGTGCGAGTCATGAGATGTCTGATAACTTAAGAATGGGCCATTGTCTTCTCTGGGCCCTACTTCTCCATATTGTATGAGGTATTCCCAAAGTTATGTCATGGAAACTATCTAAAAAAAAAAAAAAATTTTTTTTTTTAAACTATTAATCTAATCAGACTGAAATTTTGCATGGTGGTTACTATTATCAAAGAGAATTGGATCAATGCATCAAATCTGGAAAAATCGTAAGTTGAAATTCCAACCATGACCAAACTTTCAAGATCAAGTTCATATAAGATGCAGGACTTCATTGGCTACAATATGGGCCAAGTAGAGAGTCTCTATGACCCACAGAACCAAAGTTATTGTTAAAGTGTGACGTTCACCTTTTCCGTGAAAATGAGCTTGACCTAGATATACCAAAATACATCAGTTCTAAGTTAGACTATGATCAATATTTTGACCAAGTTAGACTATGATCAATATTTTGACCAAGTTAGACTATGATCAATATTTTGACCAAGTTAGACTATGATCAATATTTTGACCAAGTTAGACTATGATCAATATTTTGACCAAGTTAGACTATGATCAATATTTTGACCAAGTTAGACTATGATCAATATTTTGACCAAGTTAGACTATGATCAATATTTTGACCAAGTTAGACTATGATCAATATTTTGACCAAGTTAGACTATGATCAATATTTTGACCAAGTTAGACTATGATCAATATTTTGACCAAGTTAGACTATGATCAATATTTTGACCAAGTTAGACTATGATCAATATTTTGACCAAGTTAGACTATGATCAATATTTTGACCAAGTTAGACTATGATCAATATTTTGACTAAGTTTGGTGACGATTGGGCAAACTTGACTGAAAACATAGCCTCCTTGGTAGAAGTAATTAGTTTTGTAATTAATTTGAATATCACTATTAGACAACCACTTGTATTGTTCATATTGTTAGCCGTGAATCTGAGAACTCCCCATCACATTTTCTGTTTGTTCAGCTGTTTTACTTTTTACAGCATATCAACACCTTTTGGGTCATTTAACGTTGATCAAAGTTTTCAACATCTTCAACTATTCATCTATGAATTTGCTTTGTAGGCATTAAATATTCTGCAAATGATAGATTCTATTTAACCAATGGTTGGGAGCCTAACAGAATTAGAAAAATCAAGATGCAGAAATCCAATGTAACATTTTGTTGTGATTTATATTTAACATTAGTTTACACTTGGAAAAACAGTAAAAAAAAAAAAAATTTTTAAATTAAAAAATAATAAATTTAAAAAAATATTTAAATAAAAAAATTTAAAAAATATACTGAAAATGTTTTATACCCCTAACCCAATCCCCAGCAGGGCACATGAAATTTTCAGCTAAAAAAATGAGTTTAAATCTTATCATCTTACATAAGCCAATATAACCTAAATCTAATCGTTAAATAATGTTAACTATTGTGTCCGTTATTTTTTAAACATGCAAATATTTAATGTTATTGCCCTTTTCTCATCATCTCTCTTTCTGTCAACTAATATAACACCCTCTTTCTCACACATTCCATATCTGTCTGAACATGTCAGTTGCTACTGAATATTTGTGGCATGACGCTGTTGCTACTATGGAAACAAACACATAATGTGCAAACAAATGGAAAAAACATACATTTATTAATATAGATACGCAGCATCTCGGGGGATAATTTAGCGAATATTCCGGATCAACAATGAATGCATGTGTTTTCACTGTATTTTGTTTATTTGCCAAAGTTGAGTGTGATTTTGTGTTTGAACGAAAAGTCTTGTGAAAAGGATGAGAATTACTCACAATCAGCCGTTTTTCGGTTGAGAATGTCGGCTGCCACAACATCAACCTCTAGTTCACATGTACTTTGCCTTTCAACACTGTTGGCCAGCAACAGATCTCTGGAAAAAAAAGAACATATAATGTATACACATCAATCAGAGAAAGTTTTACATAGAAGAACTAGTTTTATAAACTAAGAAAAGCAATTTTTTTTAAATACTCACTGTTTATACATTATATAAGATATATATAGATATATATATATAGATATCTCTCTCTCTATATATATTCCCTGTATTTACATTTTGGAATGCTGACGATTCCTTATGGAGATTACATGTTTGAACATATTTGATTTTCAAACATATAATCTCCTCATTTGGGTGCTTGAAAAGGCTGGAGGGTCGAAATAAATTATCGCACCAGTGATTATGTGGTTCCGTGTTACTTTATTTTATTTTTGCTCTGTTTATTACATTGAGCTCTCATACTCGGATTTCATTCTGGAATTTATTTCACTCTAACACGCATAATATATATATATTTATATATATATATATATATATATATATATATATATATAAATAAAGTTTGGATAAAATTCGAGAAAGAAAAACACACATAAAAAAAAATGGCATAAAATGAACTCCTCAGGTGAGATTTTTAATATCTGGTCTTCAAGACACGGTGTATGCATCATCAGGCAGAATGAGGTCAATTAGTCTAAAAAAAAAAAAGGCATAAAAACCTCCAAAGATCAGCCAATGAAGAGTGCTACGTTTGCATATGTCAACAACATTTTTATAATTGAAAGATTAGTTTCTGAGGCATGCGCGCAACAGCAGTTGTCAGATTACGGTCTAATCTGTAAAAATCTGGAAGGATTGAAAGATGGAGAAAGCTCTGGGCCTGCAGGTCTGGCAAAAGAACTGTACCATCCGATAGCAGGAAGCTTGTGGAACATTTCCGTGTGTGTCTCTGCCTTAGAATGTCAACTGTATTCATCAAACACTGTCTGTTGGTTGCGTATGACAGATAATGCCAGGCATATCAACATGGCCCTTCAATGGAGAGTATCGTGTTGAATTTAGTTACCAATTCGGCATGTGTGCATCATTGGATATTCGACACACATTCTAGGAAGATAAGATATAAACACGAAGGCAGCTGGTAAGATGCTGGTGTGACAGCATTTCGCAACACTACGGATGTTGGCAGAGACAAATTGCACTTACTGCCTTACCAGAGTTACAAAGATGGTTGGATCTACACAATGAAGGGGAGCCGGTGCCAGAGAGGTGTGTTGCAATAAGGGACTGATTAAATTAGAGTTGGGTGGTCAACATTAACCCACGTGTGAAAAGGACACTGTACTTTGCTAAGTCGGTTAACTTTTGCGTTGGTTACACATGCATTGCCCCCCCCCCCCCCCCCCCCCCCCCGTAAAAATATCCGATGGGGGGTTTCGTTTGGTTCGTTTTACGGCATATCAACCTCTTATGGGGCATTTAACACAGAAACATTAGTTTTTAATGTTTATGCATTTTAATATCACTTTTGGTGTTTGGTTTGGTTGTTTTATTGCATATCAACCCTTTTCGGATTATTTAATGCCGAATCTGGTAATTTTGGTAAAAGTTTTAATGTTTCAATTTTGTTATATGTTTAAACATTTATTCATGGTGTTTGGTTTGGTTATTTTGTAGGAGAAAATTGTTGTTTTTGTTTCTGCAGAACATAATTGAGTTTCACAAACCGAATGGGGGGAAAAAAACCACAATAACATTAATGTTTGGTGCATTTTTGGTCAGGAAGCCAGTATCTCCATCTCTGGGAGGGGAGGGGGGTCTATACATACAAAATAATAAAAACCAAACAAAAAAGACTTTTAGAAACACAGCATCTCAACAAACACACCCACAAGTAATTAATGTGGTCATTTCGAAAACACTACTACTATAAAAAAAATAAAAATTAGCATTCAATTACTTTATCAAAATAAAAATATAATTGTGAAAAGATTAAATACAACAATGGGTGTATTTGCTTTATTAAAAAAAAAAAAAAAAATGGGGGAAGATATATGTATCCTTCTGATAAAAAATTGCAAATGAAACTACTTACTGAGAAACCATGTTAATATCCCATTTACGATTGTGTATATCATTGTCTAGCCCCAACTGACAAAAAGTGACATTTTCTGAACTATTCCTGCCTCTGTACGATGATTGGCTGCTTTCATTGTCTTCTTGAACCTTAATGTTGACGTTATCTGAAATACAGAGAAACAGAAGTAAAAAAATAAATAAATTGTATGTAAAAATCAGGAAACCATCTTCAAGTTAACATTAGAGACTGCAGATAAACATTACAAAATATGCAAATGAATCTATGCGTGAAATATAACTAATAATAATCTGTTACATGACTTGGAGTAATATGCTTTCACAGTTAAGTGTAGATATAGTTTGCCAGTTGCATGGGAGTTAACACGAGGAGAAGGTAGATGTATAATTTAGCCATAAGTTTACTGATAAAGAACTCAATGTGAACATATATCCATGTGTTTGTGTGTTCACTTCACTGGCCGTAACTGTCTCCACTAGTTGTGCCGATCCAAAGGTTGCTGTTCGATCTCGTCTCAGTGTTGCAACAAGGAACTCTTACGCCAAGTAACAACCATGAGTCCAGTTTATCAACAATTAACAAATTTATTTGTTGGATAAAAATGATACTCGTGTTCTCCAGGCAATCCTGGATTTGTTCCCACATTAGCTACAAAACAGGGAAAACAATCAGTTGAAAATAAAATAGCAACATCACTACCATCCTCCAGAGTTGCAAATGAGATCTCTCTATCCCAGTGAAATAAAACAAGTCCAGCACAACCCTTTTGCTAAGAGACCCAGATGGGCTATCCTGCCTGACCGACACTCCAGCTTCAACTGATCGCCAGCTGTTCCCAAAAACCTAACTTCCTGTCATGCCCAATGGGCCAGATCTCCTCTCCTATCTCTTCCTTCCTGGCCGGGTCTTTCTCACTAGTTATAAACCATCCTGGCACTGACCACTTGAGATATCCCCAGAGATAAATGTTAGACAGAGAATCATCATGGTGACAATCTGTGAACATACCACCATAGTCACGTCTTTTACAAGATACTTAATTCATCTCAAAAGGGAAACAAACTTCTGGCCCAAATAAAACCAATGATATTTTCACTGTATTTTGTGTCCACCCTCTTCAGGTCAAGCATTTAACACTTGCAACCTCCGCCATTCATATACATCACTAAAGAAAATGCAGCCTACTGCATTTTTACACTCAAAAAAATAAAAAGTTAAATCCTTTTGTTTAAAAATTATTGAAACACAGTTGGTTCAGCAATTTTGAAAACGTTATTTTGTTTTAGAATTTAATGACGTCAGACAATGGACAAAATAGTTTATTAGGATTTGGTAAACAAATAGAATTTGCAAAAAAATATTCAAATCGGAATTGTTTTCAGTTGTAAACTCAGAGAGGAATGCATAGAATGTTTATGTACATAAATTGTGATGTAAGCGATATAGATAAATAGACCCAGAGAAGAAAACAAGGTACACAAAGATCTCTAATATTAATAAAACAACTCTTTAAAGCCCAAAACAAAATTGTACATGTTTTCTTTTTTGTGTCTTGCGTGAACTAACAAAAATGACTAAACAGTAACTACAACAACACCTCTTGAGTGAGGAGGGGACACATTCTGCCGATTTGAAATAAACGTGCCTTCAGTGTTCCTCCACCAAATCACATGCTCCACTATATCCACAGTTCTGTAGTTGCTTCATAGTGATGTGAGTGTTGACATCATCTCGTAAAGTGTATATAGAAAGTGTGCACATTTTTTATAAGACTGCAGTCGAAGGAAGTCAACTGTCACAACGTAATATCTCATTCTGCTCGGTTAATTTTACTTCCAATCTAAATACTTTCTGCTTAAATCTAATCAAAAGTTAAAAGCATATCTCAACAAGAACGAATATTTTTTTAAAGATGTCTGCAATGAAAATGCTATAACTCAAGTGTGATAGACAAAAAAAACTGCACAGAGTCTCTTAAGTATAAAAACATGTGAATGCAATTTCAAACTTAAACTTGACAACATAAAAACAGGTAAATTTATTTTAATAACTGCGGATTACTCTTCTCTTTTCGATAATTAAAACAAAAAAAATTAATACGCATTGTAAACATGTACACAACGTAAATATTTAAAGTTAGTAAAAATAAAAAGATAAAACATAACAAAATATTGTGGTAAAAGAAAGAGAAAGGAAAAAGAAAATATAAGTTTATTACTTACCATCTGGTTTGCACTGGCGGAACTTTGCATGACTGACGTTTAGCATATTCATACCATACAAGTTATAATCAATGAACATCTGAAAATAAGGCCGAGGAAGGAGTTGAGTAACAAAAAAATGGAACAAAGAAAAGGCATCATATTGTCGACTGGTTTTCTACCCTCCCTTTACGTCACTGAAATGGATGGAAATGGAACGAATGTACAAACAAAACAATTATGAAGAAGGTGATACCGGCTCATTGGCACAATAGTTAGACTGTCCACTAATATGTCAGGAGGCAAGGGTTCAATCCTTCGTGGAGTCATACCAAAGACTCTAAATAGGATAGTTTATGCCTCCTTGTTAAAACACTCGGCAAGGTCAGGATGAAGGGTTAGTGGAGTAATCTTGGAAAAGAAGTGGCACCCTCCCCTACATCTCGGTGCAGTAGCCAATAGAAAGGGAGCCTTTGCGTTGCCCTCTACTACGGTCAACCATCACCTTTTTTCATGTAGAAATGAGTTTCCAGAAAAGTTATTGGTACACTGACATTTAGAAATTTCATCAACATCGTATATCTCGATTCTATAGGACATGTCCGCCAAGCAGAAATACAGCACTGCTAAAACAACACTGTTTGACAATACCATAAACTTCAGAGATCGATGGATAAATGTTACACAAATTCTTGGAGTTGGTCGAAACGAGCAAACACACTAATCAAAAAGAGTTCACTGAGCTGGAGCAGAAGAAGACTAACTCATCTTTATGATTGTTCGAGAACAACCAGGAAGAAGGAATTTAGAATTGACTCATTTGTAAAAATAATGAAAATAAAAAGATTTTCCAAATTAAAAAAATTTTTTTAAAATCGATCTTTTCAGTTTTTTTAATTTTTTACAAGAATCATCTATTTTTATGGAATTTTTTTAGATAAGGATCAATAATTGGACTACCATTCTCATTTTGGATGTTATTCTCACAACATTTTGGACGAAGTAACCTCCGACCTTCTTCAGGTGAGTCTCGTCCAACTTGGCAATCTGTATTGAACAGTGGCACAACGGATATAAATCTTAAGTAATAATCAGTTCTCAGTGACAGTCTTCTGGTGGTTGAAGGTTCAATTCTCAGTACAGGCTATATTAATAAGACAATTACGAATTACGTAAGATTTCTACCCGGTCATGGCTGATGGAACGAGAGCAGCTACCCCCGTGGATTAAATAAAGTGTTCCGTTTGAAATTCCGTACGGATTTCCCCAAGTTCGAGTAGACGTACTTTAAGGTCAGAGTTACATTGCCCGAAATGGTATGCCAATAACATCCGAGATGAGAAGAGTAGTCCAAATAACACAAAGTAGCAATCCTCATCTAAAAAATTCTGAAACACAAACAGAAGAAATTAAAAAAGTGAATCTTTCTTAAAAGTCTTTTCATTCAGAAAAGTGTTTTACTACATTCCTGAATTGTTTTAGATTTGAATTTGGATTCAAATGCATAAACCCCATTCAAGAATCTATTACTATAAAACTGCAGTAGACCAAATTTATTATTGCGTATGAATATATAAATAAAACAAAGTTGGTTTTCTCAGATAGGAATGATGAATTTCTTCATATTTGACAAATAAACAATAGGCTTATCGAAAACAAAAGCATGTAAAATTATAATGGTTATCATAATTTATGCTGCAAAGAAAGTGGCCTCCCTCTACTGTGCTAGAAAACTTCTCACACCTGACAGTATCCTATATAATCACAAAGCCACATGCATGGAGTATTGTTGTCACATACATATATTTATATGTGTATGTATATATCAGTATGTAGATGTATCTCTACAAAGCCGCCATCCACCCATGCATGGAGTATTATTGCCACATCTGAGCTGGTGCACCATCCACTAGTCTCTCCCTCTTAGACAAGGTCCAAAAAAAGAGTCGCTAATCTAATAGGTCCCTCACTATCATACCAAGCTCCAGCCCGTGTCCCATCGTCGCAATGTTGCATCCTTGTGCTTGTTTTACAAATACTTCAATGGAATGTGCTCCGATGAACTTTGCTACGCTGGTGCTGCCTCTCGACGTAAATACACTCGACCAACCCGACAATCAGCTAAATACCATCCATTCACTGTGGAGGTCTCCAGATGCCGGAGAGCCTTCTACTCCAATAGCTTCTTTCCTTCAGCTGCCGGCCTTTGGAATTCTCTTCCTGCTTCCGACTGTACAGACATGCAGAAGTTTAAAACTAATGTGAACAAGCATCTCGCTGCACAGCTCCCAATTTAGGATGACCCTCTAAACTTTCACCCTAATTCTCAGTAGCCCCTTACGTCTACAGTAGCAACTTGCCTCGTTTGGGGTGAACTATGTTAAAAAAAAAAAAAAAAGGTTTAATATTCCGAACGGTCCTTTGCTCTTTATCAAAAAAAAAGTATTATTTGATAAAAATTGAATGAATATGAAACCATCATTAGAATTTAGAACTGATTATTCCTTAGCATGGCCCATGTAATAATCAGTTCTAAGTGACAGTTTTCTCAAGATAGAAGGTTCAATCCTCACTCCAGGCGATACTTAGAATATAAAATAAATTGCTTAAGACTTCTACCTGGTCAATGCTGATGGACCGAGAACAGTCTACCTCCCATGGAGGGTTCAGTTCAAAATTCCGTACAGATTCCTGAATTTGACAAGATACACAACAAAATGAGAACAGTAGTCGGAATAATTCAAATAAGACACAATATTCATATTAATTAAATTATGAGACAATTTCACGTGTGTCTGCGTGTATATTTTTATTATCTATATATTAATACGATAGCGTGTGTGTTCGTATGTCACGCTTACATCAAAAGCTCTGTGCATGCGTGCCACACCTAGATTTGAAAAAGCATTCAAGCCACCTAATTTTCGTAATATTTTCAAGTATTTCCCTTGGCGCAACGGTTAGAGACGTAGGATTTTGTCGTTGGTTTTTTTACGTCGGCCCGACTGGTTTATAGTTCGATCCCAACCAACCTCTAAGATTTTTTCCCCTACATCGAAGGAGGGGGAAGACACATTAATTTTTTTAAATAAATATACAAGTCAAAAGGAACAAGATAATTAGTATTGAAAACATCATTTTATGTAATTTACACGGGTCCTGCTAGTTACTATTAATCAAATATTTAAATACAAAGAAAAAGGAATTTTTTAAAGCGATATTTAGAGACAATTACTTGATTAAAAAAATTTAATCTACCAGCCAATGGCAGGTAGGAATAGCTAGTGCGTGTGTTTTATTGCTGAGGATTGTTTTTTTTTACAATAACATTGTAAGTCTGCATTTGTATCAGATATCAATAATCATCAAATACAAACTGGTAGAAGTTATATATATATATATATATATATATATATAATAAATTAGGAAAGTTCATTTTATAAAGCATCTTATGTAAGTTAATATAAATATAGAGGCTGTTTCGAAATATTTTTATTTTTCTTTTGATTTAATTACTCGCATCTAATACATGGTTTTTGAAGGCTTGTTAGCCTCTATATTTATATTAACTTACATAAGATGCTTTATAAAATGAACTTTCCTAATTTATTACTCGCAGCGACCATGCGCATTCAAGTTCTATTCTATTTAAAACAAGACATTTTCAACAATAGTCCACAACACCGGACGTGACACTTCACCAACACCAGGAAGTAAATTATGGAAAAAAAAAAAGGTTATACCTTTGTTTGTCTTGGCTCTGATGAAGCTTGTTTTTGTCAAGCGAAATATTAGCCAAAAAAAAAAATCAAGATGAAGGAAAAAAAAAAAAAAACGGAAGGTATTTCGAAATATTTTATTAAATGTTTCGAAATATTTTTATTTTTCTTTTGATTTAATTACTCGCATCTAATACATGGTTTTTGAAGGCTTGTTAGCCTCTATATTTATATATATATATATATATATATATATATATATATATATATAAAACTTTTGTAATATACTAGGAAAAATCCCAGCAAAGTGCTTGATTAATTGAGAATTAAAATTAAGAGCATAATATTTATTTATTTTTTGGTACAGAAAAATTAGTACCATCGGTTTCAAGCTAAGGACTTAACCATCCGGCTCCCTTCATTATATATATATATTATATTATATATATATAAACATAGCATCCGTGCGAGAATTTTTGTCTATAAACTGTTACTTTGTCAGGTATATTATTACTATTAAAGCCAGGGTTTTAGCATAAGCAATCCATAAACATAAAATGAATTGTCATTTCTTTTTTTCATGACTAATAAACATGTATGTGTGTGTGTGTGTGTGTGTGTGTGTGTGTTATTGTTTTTTTAAAATTAATTTTCTTCTTCTTCTGCTCATTGGTTGTATCATCTTGAAAAGTGACCAACAAAGTGACCTTGAACACGACACAGCATAAACCATTTGTTGAAAGAGATTGCATTGTTTAATAAGTAATGTGCTGCTTATATATGTCACTCACAAGCCGTGGGATTAAGATATGCATTAAAAAGAAAATGCAATAAAAAATTTTTTTAGATTTTTTAAAAAAATAATTTTAAAAAATTAAAAAACATGCGTTTTATTTAAAAATTAGTCAACACATTTTGAAGAATGAACCCACTTTTTGGAGTCCTTTTGCAATTGAAACTTTTTCTCAAAAGTTGACAAAAAATAAGAGTTCAATTGTACAATAAAGAATAAGGACCGCTGAAAAGGGCCGAGATATTTCACTTGGTTTGCGCACACATTTTGGATAAAATGCATTGGTTTGAAATTGTATTTTTCATCCTGAAATAAAATTTTGTCATTTATTCCTTAAAGAGTTAATTCGAATTCAATATTTTAATCTTTTCTTTTTTTTTCTTTTTTTTTTTTTTTTTAATTACTTGTTTTTTATAGCAAATTTTTTTTTACCTTTTTTTTCTCCTTCGGATTTTACAGAATTAAAAAAATTTTTTTAACTAAGTGATAATTCCATTATAAATAAGAAAATGGACTTAAATGGCTATCAGTGTGGAACACTTTGAATGAAAATTCTAATTTATAGACTTTAAAAAGCAAGGTACAATTTTACTTCAGGACAAAACATACAACCTAAGACCAACAATCAGTTTTACCCAAATGCGTGTAAAAACAAAATTGGTAAAATCGGTGAAAATTGTCAATGGTCTTTACAACTGAACCAAAAGATGAAATTGATCTTAGGAGAGAATTGATGTGAGAGAAGTTTGAAAATTCAGCGGATGTGTACAAACCTGTAACAAATATGGGACATGAGCTTCGTGAGGCTGGAAGACTTTATTAAATACAACTCCTCCCAACAACAAGTCAGCAACTCTAAAATATGAGAAAAGAATGAAATATAATTAGTCTCAATTCTATAATTATTTTTAGATGCATCCGTCGGTCAGTCACGCTTGTTTGTAAATCGCATCTTCATCGCTAAACACGCACATTCAACAGACACATCGTAAGAATGGATCCTTCTTGTTAGTGCATTTAAAGGGGAACCTTTAGTTGTATGTTAAAGACAAGAAATGAAAAATCCAAAGAGGTTGACAAAAAAGAACATCACTCAGACTAATTGACATTGAAAACGAAGTCAAAAATTGTAATTAAAAATGACAAGACCCCTCCACCATAGACGTTCACTTGATGTTTAAAAATTCTGTGAATTTACAGAACTATTTTGTTGTTATTAAGAAGATCTATTTAATTATTTAGATGTATTTAAAAGTGATATTTGAAAATTACAGGCAAATTTCATGAAAGGAAACGATTGCTACTTGAAGGCGGAAATTAGATTTTTAATTGAGGTTTAATTAATGTTTAATTGACAATGAAAGATTTACCTATAAAAGATGAAAAATAAAGACGCCAAAGAATTTGACAAAGGTACATTTTATACACATGCAAAGACAGACCGTTACATACACAGACCTTTACACACACATATACGCACAGACCTTTACACACACACACATATACGCGCAGACCTTTACACACACACACATATGCGCAGACCTTTACATGCACACACACACACCTTTACATGCACACACATACAGAACTTTACATATACACATACATACAGACCTTTACATGCACAGACCTTTACATGCACACACATACAGACCTTTACATGCACACACATACAGACCTTTACATGCACACACATACAGACCTTTACATGCACACACATACCTTTACATGCACACACATACCTTTACATACATACATATACACAGACCTTTACATGCACAGATATATACACAGACCATTACATACACATACACAAACTTTTTACATACACAGACCTTTACACACACACACAGACCTTTACATACACACACATATACACAGACCTTTACATACACACATATACACACAGACCTTTACATACACACATATACACAGACCTTTACATACACACATATACACACAGACCTTTACATACACACATATACACACAGACCTTTACATACACACAGACCTTTACATACACACATATACACACAGACCTTTACATACACACATATACACACAGACCTTTACATACACACATATACACACAGACCTTTACATACACACATATACACACAGACCTTTACATACACACATATACACAGACCTTTACATACACACATATACACATAGACCTTTACATACACACAGACCTTTACATACACACAGACCTTTACATACACACATATACACACAGACCTTTACATACAGATATACACATAGACCTTTACATACACACATATACACACAGACCTTTACATACACACAGACCTTAACATACACACATATACACACAGACCTTTATATACACACATTTTTACATATCCTTTTTGTTAAAAATCTAGTTAATTATTTACACACATTTAAAAAGGATATTCGAAAATTGCAGACAAACATCGTATGAATGAAAAAGAAATCTATGATTGCATGAAATGGATTCATTTTAATGAGGTTTAATCGACAAATGAAAAATGTCTTCGGTTTATGGATTTGTGAAGAGATTTATGAATAAAAAAAATCAAATGACGAACGAAAGGTTGAATGCGATTTTTTATTTTTGGTTAATGAAAGAAAACTGGACAAGAAAGCCAAATCGAGGAAATGCTAAGTTCATAGGGAGAGCAGGTGCTGCTGCTGCTATTGATGATGATGATGCTGTTATTTGCCATTCGCACATATGGAAGAATGTGTGTGCATATGTGCGTGGATGGTTGGTATGGAAACATTGGAGAAACAAGGCAAGTTGGCAGTAGAACTTGGCAAAGAGTTAAGAAAAGTCAGAGGAAGGAAAGAAGAAAAAAAAGGGAAAGAAGAAATGTGTGTGAAATAAACGGGGGGGGGGGGGATAGAACATCAGGGTGAAGGTATTGATTTCTGGTAATTCTACAAGAATAACGGCTGTACAGCCAAGTAACATATGTGTGTGTGTGTGTGCGCGAACATGTGCAAAGTGTGTGCGTGTGCAAAGTGTGTGCGCGTGTGCGCTTGCATGGCTATGCAGGCTAACTGCGATGTACGGGGGACAGGGAGTGAAACTGAAAGGAAAAAAATGGAAGGTGAAGTTAATGGAATGCAGTAGACATCATCATCATCATCATCATCCCATTTCTCATGGCCACCAGGAATTTGCAGACTGAGTAGAAGTAGAGCCAACATCCACCGCACATTCAGTGCAACATTAGCAGCTTTTTCTAACCGATGGACACACAAACATACACACATTCATACAAGAAGCGGTTTGGAATTCTAAGATGAGTACATTTTAGATAATTGTATGATAGAATACACACAGAATACAATACAATATACATACATATATATATATATATATATATATATATGTATAATTTTAAACAAACGTTATTTTAGAAACAGACTTCATAATGGGTGTTTATTTTTTTTTCCTTCTTTTCTTACATTTTCCCCCTGAATACTTGAGACAAAGAATTCATTTTTTTTTTTTTATGAAAACAATGAATTTTGGATGTTTCCCTTACATTTTTTTTTGTTGTCTCAAGAATAAAAATAATGTGTAATCGCAAAAAAGTAAAAAAGTTTATAAAAAAAAAGAAAAAAAAAGCAACCGTTATGAAGTGTCAGTTTCTTTCAACATTTGCTTAACTGAGTATTTAAAACACAGCTCAATCTGGAGTTCATAATCAGGTTTATACAATTGTGACTAATAAATAAACAAAAATATTAAAGAAAAAAGAAAAAAATGCAATCTCTCAGCGACTGAAATCCACATTTCTAAAAAAAAAAATTAAAAAAAAAAAAAAAAAAAAAAAAATTTTTTTTTTTAAATGCAATCCGAAAATGCCTCGAGTTGATAAATGAAATCTTATTAGCCATAACATAAGCTGAGTATTGAAGCTCTCGCTAACACACGCACAAATATATTTACACTATTGGCTATATAGGTAAGATCCTTTTTTTTCTGTAAGCACACACATACACGCACACAAAGTGATGGTCCTCAACTCCCTAGCCCATATGCATGCAGATAGAATCAATATGGGCGAGGGGACAGTTGCAGGTGTCATTCTGTCTTTAAGAGAAGGCAGAAACAGGCAGTCTATATAAGTCAACATATCTACAAAAAAGAGATATGAAGTTATCAAAGCTAAACGTATACATCTAATTCACAAAAAAGATATAGGGTTGTGTTGTTTTTCAGCAAACTGGTGTACGAGTGGATATAGAGACGCTCACAATCATGTTTATACTATGATGACTAATTAGAAGAGATCAGCAACCACTTGACTAATATCAACATCACATACATATAAGTTAGCTATGTGCACGTTTATATATTTGTATGTATATGATTCACTCCTAAACTAATTAACTAGTCATTATGAATTTTGGAAAACAGTTGCTAGATGTAGGGGATCGTAATGTGGGCTATATTTAGTTTTATGCAAATAGAGGTAAAAAGGGAGTGAAAGCCCTTTGTGAAAATTTAGATACCTTAGATTTTTGTGTAATTTTAATAGGTATTAGAAATCAAGTAATAAATATTTCCCAAATTTAAGTTTCTTTGGAGTATTTTAGGGGACATGATATGAGCACAATCTCTTCAAGGAATCTTGCTTAATAACTATTGATCGAATTCAATGTAAATACATTGAATTCGATCCATAGTTATTAAGCAAGATTCCTTGAATTGCAATTTCTTATTAAGACCCGTTAAGCTTACACCTTAAATTTTAGACATTTTCTATAGTCAAAATGATGTAACGGATTTTGATCAAAATTGGAATAAGGAATTCTAGACATAAGGTTTAATATGATTATATCTTGATTTTAATCTTCGTAGGAAGGGGGGCATAAAAGTGGTGCAAAACTGTTCATTTTACCCATCCTGGGACGGATATTCTTCTAGTACATACATACACACACATTTACAGATACACACATATACACCCAAAGGAATTTTTGAGTCTATTATTTTTTCTTTTCAATTGAACATTCATAAAGGAGATTTTACAAATCAAAATCGATAAAAATTGAATGTCGTGCCGAATGAAAAAGAAGACCCCCCCCCCCCCCAAAAAAAAAACACACACACACACACAGTTGTTGCCATGCGAATAACAGTTTTATGTTGAGGGATTTTCAACAAATTGAAAACGGAAACATTTTTGTATTCCTGGAAAATCTCAAATATCCTTCAACTTCAGATTCATTTTTTTTGGGGGGGGGGGGTGTGTGAGAAGACCAATTCCCTAGCATCGTTCAATTCACCATTTATTCTCTGCTTTATAGAAGAGGATAAAATGCATGATATATCATAAAATGAAATGTTCTGAAAGACAGGATGTGTAAAAAAAACAGAAAAAACAAATTTGAATACAGGAATAAATCATCAAGAAACGGGAGATTTTACCGGTTTTGTTCGGATCAACGAATGTCTTCAGAAAAAGTGAAGTTTTTAAATTTTAGCGTTATCGAATGAATTTAAAATCTTCACTTTTTCTGAAGACGTTCGTTGATCCGAACGAAACCGGTAAAATCTCCTGTTTCTTGATGATTTATTCCTGTATATAAGATGCTTTTTTAATCTTTACTGATTCATATCTTATTGAAATGAGTTTACTTTCGGCCGTAGATGATATTATGTGTCATCAACGCTTAATGTCACGTAAACACACGGAACGACAATTTGTTGCGCGCATTTTTATATTTACTTATGTACACACACACACAAAAAAAATTTATTCTTTAAGAGACATTAAAATATTACGAATGAAGGTCGAACATTTTGATTCTTCTTTTAGGAAAAAACAACCGAAAAAACTTTCTGCTTCTTCAAGTCAACTAAACGTAAAAATAAAGATTTGAAATTAGTCTGATGTGTTTACAACTTATCAAAAGACAGAATCTTGGTATATAATAAAATGTCACCAATTTTTAAGAGATTGGCACAAGTTTTCTTTCTTGCTTGTGTATTATTCAATTTCTAATTTGCGGATTTTGTAAGTGAAAAGAAATAGTATGATAAACAAGAAAGAAAAAAAGAACCCAACAAAGTTACGTTGGTTAGAGATGATCAAAACAAGATTTCAAAATGGTATTCGAATATACTAAAAACATTTAGATACTATTACCTATTTAGTATGCATCTTTAAACATTTTTATCTTCATCAGTAATCATATTTCAGCTTTTAATGAAAAACAAAGTTAGTGAGTGTATGTGCTTCCCTATTTCGGGTTGAGTACTCCAGTTTCCACTTAGCATAAAGATATAATCTTCTATAAAGAATATATTTCTCTTAGGTTACCGGCAGAGTGGGGAAAAATATGTAAACAAAGAAAATACATATTGCACTATAATTTTTTCTGTCAGTGGTCAGTTTGTTGGTGCACCTGACACTACCGATCACATTTGGATGTGACCTAGCGTTCAGATTTCGAATCTCGACACGGATAAACTTGCTACGTCTAGCCCCCCCTTTCCACCTCCATTCTTACACTGAAAAGTCATGATTAAACCGAACTGTATGTAGCTATAATATATATATATATATATATATATATATATATGGTAGGGAACAGGCTCTATATTAGATACCTATTTCTAATATAGATAAGACTGGGAGATATCTTTGAAGAAACTGGAATTGGGTATACAAATCACCCCCACTCTCTGAGTGATTAGTAAAAGGAAGCTCAAGTTGTCCTTCATTCTTGCAGAAAGCTATACGAGAGAAGCAAGGGTTAGGGTTACATTAGAAAGCTATCAAATCTTAATCTCTAGATAAAGGGGGTCGGATGGGAATGAAATATACACACTTAATATGAAAATCTCTACAAGAATAATAAAACAACATGGTATTCTTTGATTCTATAGATATTCACCCATTCTTAATATCTAAAACTTGCAATATTAATAATAATATTAATAATAATAATAATTTTCGATATTCTTCTTAGAAGAATTCTGCCATCTGCTGATGTTTCGTCCACATTAAAATGACGGTTTTTGATTATTTATGTAGATTGATATTTCCGATGGCACACGAAAATATGAACCGGTTCTTTTGATGTTTATTTCAAAATTCATGAACAATCCATGCAGAATGTTACATACGCAGTCATCATAGATAACAATACATCTGAAGGGTGGAAAGCATATCGATTAAAAATGAATCGAAAAAGCATTCAATTTCTCGTCAAATTAATCATTTCATTCTCAGTTACAATATCCATCCGTGCTATGAAAATTTTATTTTCAATTTTTATACGGCCATTTTTACCTTGAAGAGAATGGGAGGGAAAAAAAAATGCTTTCAACTATTCAGTTAATTATTTTTATTTTTCCTAAAAGCAAACAAATTTCAATTTTCCCTGAGGAGATTTTTCTTTCATTTTCCTTTGATGTTTAAAAAGGCCTGGTTCTAGATAAAATTTAAATGAAATTTTTAATCAAGGAATTCTACAATCATCTTCAACGTCAAATAAAAGCAGTTATGTTCTTCGTACTGAACGGAAAGTGGAGGTTAAAAAGCAGATTTTTATTTTTGTTTTAATGCGATTTTTTACATTGATTGCATAACTTTTGAGAAATCATTTCTACCACAAGTGACGAGGTGATAAAAAAAACAAAAAACAATTTTATGATAAACAATAAAAGTAGGTTTGTTTTCTTTAATATCTAATCCTAAAATTCTAACATAGACAGAAAATTCTCCCTAAAAATCATCCATTTTTCAGGTTATGAAGAGAAAAACTGGCCGGAATTTGCATAGGACAACTAAAATACTTTCTTTTTTTTTTTTAATTTTATCCAGAAACGAATGAGAATAACTTTCTGTGTACGTTAAAATATTGGTGAGAAAAGAAACCAGTTTGCTTTCCAAATAAATGACTTTCGCTCTTGCTAGAAAATTAAATAATTTTTTAATAAAAAACGAGCACTTTTTTAAGTCTACAAAACGTCAACTAAATAAGAAATATTAATAATTGTCTGGAAAACAGTTTCATCTCTACTTTAATGAATCACACAAATAACAAGTTCTTGATTTGGTTTCAAAATAGTTATTTTATTGATGATACTAGCAGAAAGAGACTGTGTTGCCTGGGATTTAATGAGGAACCCTATGTCTTTTGGGGGCACAGCCCTTTACACAATATCTTCTTTTTTTTTTATATTTTAATATTCAATTTTAGAGGTGGGGCCGAAGGATATACTCAGCATTGATCAAATGGAAGCCGATGTAAGTCAAATAACATCAATTGAAACAAAATGTCAATAAATTTATATTCTTTAAACACTGAGATACAACAGCCCTTTCTCAAGAATCAATGAGAAATCCCAGGAACTCCTGCTCCAAGCCCTGAACAGCTTATAAACATTTCTATTCTTATTTTTTAAATGTCTATAATTTCCATGTTATAAATAAAATAAGATGTTCTATTTCCTTTTATGGATGTTAAGAGCAAACGCAGACCCTACAATAATGTTGTATCTTCTTTGTTCAAAATGAAATATACTTATCCAAATACTCTCGGTAATGTAGCTTCAGAATATATATATATGGTTATCGAGGTTTATCTTCAAAACCCTATGAGTTTGTGAACAAACAAACCGACAAGAAAAAAAATAAAATAAATATATATATTATAGAGATGGGCGGTTTTACCGAAAAACCGCGGTTTTTCGGTTTCGTCTCCATACCGAATACCGAATCGGTTTTTTTTTTTAAAACCGTAACCGTTCGGTATTGTGTTTTTACTACAGTAAGCCACCATATACAAGGAAACAAGGTTGAAAAGATTTTCCGATTTGAATAAAATTGAATATTACCAAAAAATTTTATATTAGTAAGAGGACAGATTGAACAAATATATTACTGCAATTACTGCTATAAACACGAGGCGATTTTTGTTTATTTTCATTCTAGAACGAATTTTAAACATTTTAAAATATAAATATAGAAAATATTGTTACATTTTTCGTACCCAACTAGTAAATAAATTAATCTTTCATCATTTTTATGCATTAAAATTATAATTGTACGTTGTTTTGTCTTTCGGTAATAGTAATTTTAAATTATCTTATCCTAAAAAATATTGTCCTTTTTTTGAGCGAAAGTCAACAATGGCTGCTAGTATTGCTGATATAACAATCAATCAGCAGCAGCGTCTTGTAAAGCTTTGTAAAATTCGATTATAAACTTCTTTAAAAGTAAGATAAAAATACTTTTTGTGCTTAAAAAAGTTAATCCTATTTGGTTCTTTTATAAAAAATACTGGTTTTCACTCAACTTTCGAACTTCTAGTAGTAATGAATTTCTAGTCGCCAATTTAAAAAAAAATTAAGATTCTACTTTTTTAGGCGATTACGTCTTAAAGTCTTGGCGAAAAAAAGAAAAAACAAAACAAAAAATAGTTTAGAATTTAGAGTGGGGGATCAGTTTCGCATATAAATTTAATGTAAAATGATCTCTGATTTCCCGGCCATTCTTGCCTTTTAGTGAAATTTATAAAATAAATAATTACTCTACTATTAACTCTAGGTACGACTAACAAGCCCACCTCCTAAAAATGCCTTCTTGAACGTATCGTACCATTAACCTTAAATATGAGTGGCAAGCCACCCCTAAAAAACTTCCTTAACCCTAACACTAAGTCCGAATGGCAACCTCTATCCAAAACAAAACCCCTTCCTTAACCTTATCAATAACCCTAAGTCCGAGTAGGAAGCCATAATCCTACAAAAAAGCCCATTAAAACCAAACATAATCGTCTAAAAAAAAAAAAGAAAAAAGCAGACCCCCATAAAAAAAACGCACAGGATTTATTTGCCATAGAAAAAAATTGATTAATGCCCTAAAACGCTAGAATGGCCCGGAAATGGTGAATTATTCTGCATTAAATATATGTGAAACTAATCCCCCACTCGAAATTCTAAATGAATTGTTTTTTTTTCTTTCTGCTAAGTTTTCAGGGTGTTCACACTTAATTGCCCCTAGCCCTACCACTAACCTGAAGTTCAAGTGGTAAGCCCACCTCCTCCCACAAAAACCCTTATAATCGTCTAAAAAAAAAGAAAAAAAAAAACAAGAAAAACGCACAGGATTTATCTCCCATAGAAAAAATAATAAACTGTCCTAAAACGCTAGAATGGCCTTGAAATGGGGGATTATTTTATGTGAAACTGATCCCCACTTTAAATTCTAAAATAATTGTTTTTGTTTCTTTCTGCCAAGTTTTTCAGGGTGTTAACATGTAATTGCCTAAATAAAAAAAGTAGAATCTCATATTTTGGGGAGGTAAGGGGGTGAGTTAGCAGAAGGTGTAAATATACAATAATGCTACAGAAATCTTGCAATATATTCATTTTTAAACAGTCCTAGTATTAGATTTTAGTTTCTTGTACATAAAATGTATTACAATTCAACTTTGAGTTTTCTAACTTCTTTCTTTTAATGGATTCATGGTATTTTTAAGGTATTGCAGCATATTTATGTGCACTTAGTGCAGATTACTTGGAAACCATTAATTTCTGGAGATTTTCAGTGGCATATTCTGATTCCTTGTACAAAAATACACTTATATGGTAAATTTCATTGCTTAATCTTGTGTTTTAACAAAGATATAACACTTTTACTGAAAAATTAGTGTAAAAAATGTGACGAAACGCATATGGTATTAAAGAGGGGAAAATATCCAATTGTGCGAGGCACAAAAATAGTCATAACTTCCTTATTTTTAGTCAGATTTAAAAAATTTAAAAAGATTCTTTCTTAGATCATCAAGCTCTTTCTATATATGCCATTATTGAGATATTTTAAGCAATTTAAATTTTTTCATGTGTATTGCTACTTGTAGGAAGAAATCTTTGTTTACAGTTTGTTTATCATTAACATTTTGAATTTTCAAATGAAAAAGAGAAATACGACAGACAACATGACATCGTATTTTTAGCATAAACTATTTTCAAATGAAAAAGAAAAAATCAAACGCGTTCCGTATGATGTCGAAAATCTATTTGATTCAACTCAAAATTGTAAAATAATTATTTATGTTTGTTTCAGAGTTATCTAAAAAAATAAGTTATTAAAATGAAATAAAAAAATACTTGTAAAAGTAAATAAACGAAAAGTAGTGAGTAAGTATAAACATTTAAAAAGAAAAAAAGTAGTTGCCAATGCTAGTGTCACTTTATTCGGATTTTTAAAATTATTTTAAACATTAGGCATTTCATTGTTTACTTTTGAAAAGCCACTTCATACATAAATTGTAATTTCTAGAGAACTATCTCTCAACTATACCGTTTTCTCTCCCAAAAATGGGTTATTCAAAAAGTAGACTATGCAACGATTTATATTTTACTAAATTGTTAATATGGTATTTATTTAGAGTTGACAATTTATTCGAAAGTTTAATTATTAAACTTTAATCTAAGTCATGAATTCTATGACTAAAATTACCTTAAAGCTTAAAAAATGACTTTAGGTGAATTAATAATCTCTACTTTTTTAACCATCCTTCCTTTTCCCTTGGCGCGGTTTTCGGGTGTACTACTAGTCTTTTACGCATGTCTATAAAGTTTTATTACCCTGTCTTAAAAACAAATATTAACCCCAACACGCACCAGTTGACAGAACTTCGAGCACACAAAATGACAGACATCCCAACAGTCAACACCGGCAATTCGAGAAGTATATGGTGTGTTTATTTTACGCGACAAGACACAACGTCTTGCAAACATTTTCACCTATTAAAAAATTAAAATTTTTATCTGTCAAATAATTTTGACAATATTTCATTTTCATCATCATTTTTGCTTAATTTTATTTGTAAAATTATTTTGTTTGTTTAAATAAATTTTCGTTTTTTAATTTCTTGCATTTCTGAGTTATATTTTAGCTTCTGATGGGTTAAAGAATTAGATAGAATGTATATTCAAACTCAGTTTTATTCTTCAGAAATCTTTCATGAATCTTTGGTCACTGTTTTAACGAGTTAACTGTTAAAAAGGTATCAGAACTTTGATTACAACAGTCAACACCTTAAAACTTATATGATTCATATCATGGAGAATGATTCAGTCCCAAAATTATCGAAACAGTGGCATAATTCAACTAAACGTTGAATAATAACTAATCATCACACAAGAGAATGAAGAGCTTCCATAGTAAAAAAAATTTTCTCTCAAAAAAACCGAAAAACCGAACCGTAAACCGAGGTTTTAAGGGAAAAAAACCGAAACCGATACCGAAACCAAAATTTCAAAACCGCCCAACTCTAATATATTATATATATACATACATATATATATATGTGTTATAATCGTACATATTTCCAGACAAGGCATCATAGTACGATGGTAAAACTCCATACTATAGACAATGTAATCGTAGGTTCACTCCTTATCCAACTTATCCATGCTGATGATGGCTGATAGCTAGAAACATGTGTCCATGGATTACTTTTATGTATGTAAAAAAATTATGTATGCATATATATATATATATATATATATATATATATATATATATATATATATATATAGTGTGTATTTAGGCAACATTTTCTCATTTATGCAAACATTGTTAAAAATAAGAGAATTCGTCTGTTTAATTATACCTTTTCTTTTATTTTTTCAATTTCTCTGGTCTTTTTTGTATTAAAATCAAAAAAATACTGGAAGCTATCTACATAAAAACACAACCTAAAATTAACAACATCACATATGAAACCAGTGGTAACATTTGAAAATGCTTAACGTAATGCGATTTTGTTCTGTGATGCCATCCAGCGTCGCTGAATTTAAATCGTCAACGACTTCCTGGAACAATGTGAAAAACGTTCTAAGCGTGTTTCTCTGTCGTCTTTTTTAAAATTCCTTTCTTTCTCCAGCTTTTTTGTTCATTTGCTTTTGACACCTGAGGATGATTAAACGAAGAATCGAAAATGTTTGTGAAACCTATGGAACATTTATTAATTTTTTTTTATTTTAATACAAAAAAGACCATCAGAAAAACTGAAAAAAAAAAAAAAAAAAAAAGGTATAATTAAACAGACAAATTCTGTTATTTTAACAATATTTGCATATATATATATATATATATATATATATATATGAATGAGAAGTCATTTGTGTTTGTTTTTTTAAGAATCTATGAGTGATCCAGTAAAACTATTATTCAGAAATTTTTCTTTTAGTAAATGCAACAGACATCACAAAATATCTTCTTAAGATTTAAAAAATTCCAACAAAAAAGAAATGAATACCATGATCTCTCTCAGCTTAAAACCAATCTTTCTATGAAAAAAGACTCAGGGGAAACTAATTTTATTTATTTAGTTTTGGGTCATAAAAGTCGATTCTAATTTTATTGAGAAATCTTTTTGGTTTTTGCAAACATATTTTTGTCTAATCTTTATGTTATTATATAATTCTATTGTTGTTATTTATCTACCTCCCACAAGGTAAAATGTGACACAAGGTCGGGAAAGTGGGATTAGATAAGCCAGCGCTCGAGAGGTGAGCACTCTGGCCATTTAAAAATTGCCTGGGCAGCCCCGTCGGCATTCCCCGGTAGGGGCGCCTCAGACAGTAAGCAATAAACTTACTCCTCCCCAAAGAGGGGAGGCAAAGCCTGGGAGGGTGCACCTTCTAGAACTGTACAAGACCGACAACCCCCAATAGACCGGCGTAAATCCAGACCCAAAGGCCCCGACGATACCGGTTTATTAGGCGGGGTAAAAACCCCTGAAAAAAAGAATTTGTCAATTAACATGCCCATCAGGGAATTGCATTTCTAATAATAAAATTCTTCTTCTTCATCTGATTTATTTTTGAACAGGCTTTTAATTAGTCCTCTATAAAAGGGTGGAACCTGCCTGTCAGTCTTGATCGAAGTCTTCCACACCAGGCTCAGCGGTTGCGAGGATCTAAGTTTGTAATCCCCATGGCTGCATGGTCACATTTACACAGCTTATCCCAATAAAGCTTTAGTCTTCCAGCCTGCCGACTTGATGCGATGGATAGCTTTGTGACCCGGGGGATCCAGCTGGAGCTTCTCTCGACATGGTCAAGCCATATCATCCTGCCCAGCTAAAGAACACCAGTTATTTCCCGTATACCAAGTCTAGAGAGAAGAGTCTCGAAGAGAGTGTCGTCTTTTGGCTTGACATGATAGATCCATCTAATCATGGCTCTTTTGTTACGCTGATAGTGCTCGCCAATGCAGCTCATGTTTCAGAGCCATAAAGCATAACACTCCTCACGCAACTGGTGTACACTAAGTAAATTGCAATAAAATTGCTTGCCACATTGAACACGTGACGCTCAGTCTTGGAAAATGACTAATTAGTTGATAGATGAACAAGTCATTAGACGTCACACAAATATACAATTAATATACCACCATCCAAAAAGAAAAGTTTTTATATCAAAAATTTTAGATATCAACATGATAGCATTTAAATGCGACCATAATAGGGGTTTTTTTTTTAGGGAGGAGGGCTTATTTCACAAAAACAGTAAAATCTTTGATATTTATGTGGCTATTATTCCTTGAAAATACGTAATGATATAGGCAAAAGCAAGCGTACGACTAAAACAAAACCATAAAATGAACAATTGGGAATTTTCTTTCTATTTCACAGGAGGGAAGAAAAGAGGGAGCCGGGGGAGGGGACTAAATTTCTTTCTCAGCTGTTTTACCAAAACATGCATAAAAGAAACTTTTTAAATATTTCCCATTAATATTAAAAAAAAAATATTTTTATTTATTTATTACGAGCTCGTGATCCTGTACAAATTTATTTTGACACTTGTCAGTCTCTCTCTCATGTGTGTGTGCATGCGTTTTGAATCTTGCGACATCTAGCCACACTGATGAGTTGCAGAGACGTTTGTGAATAACTAATATATATATATATATATATATATTGGTATTCTAGGTTGGGATAGGTATAGGATGATCCCCGTAAAGTCCTTTTCAGAAAAGACTGAGTAGAGAATTCAACATTCAGTATAGCGCAATATTGATAACAATATATAGAAAAACTCACTTTATTTCAAATTATATTTTAAAATCGTTTATAATATCTTTTTTCTATATAAATTTTCTTGCTAAATTATATTTTTTAACTATATTATAATATCTTTACATTATTTATATTTTCAGACCAGCAATAGATACCAAGTCTAAGATTTTTAAACGTCATTTTTTTATATATTTTTTTTATTGTTTTCTTTCATATTTTTGTATGCGACCGTGTCTGTGTTTTACCTTTATTTTGTCAGATAATACACTTAGTAGCAGACTGTGTGTGTGTGTGAAGATGATTTAAATGTTTCCCACATACCCGTGAAGAACTGACTACTTCAAATTCAGACAGGCAACGTGCCCATAGAAGAAACGGAAAAATAAAAGAAACAGTAACGAGAGAAGGAATGGAATTTTGGCCTAAAACTGATCCAAGTTAAAAAAGGGAAATTTATCAAAACAGAAAAATAAAATGGTTATTTCTCATTTGAAGTTGAAAGGATAAAAATGTTGGTGCTTCTGTATTATTAGGGACGGAAGAAATTTTCATTTTAGAAGAGTCAGTTGAAAGGGGAGATTACTCAAAGGGGTTTTTTTTTTGTAACCATAACCAATAAGGAAAATCCAGAGAATTAGTAAGAAAATTGATTTTTAAAAAAGAGCACTTATGCAGTTTACGGACCGGGCTGAACTAATAACGTTATAATTTAGAAAGCCATTCTTAACATGAGGAGGTGGGGTGTTGATTAATTATTCTGGACTTTCACTTAATTTAATAAACAGAATAGTTAATCCCCCCCCCCCATGTTAAGAGTGGCTTTCTAAATTATAACGTTATTATTTCAGTACGGTTCGTAAACTGCATAAATACCCTCCCCCTTTTTTTCTTACTAATTGTCCGGATTTTCCTTATGAGTTATGGTTACAACAAAAAAAAAGTTTGAATTATCTCCCCTTTCAACTGACTCTTCTAAATTAAAGATGCGAATGTCATCTGTCCCCAATAATACAGAAGCACCAAAATGTTGATCACACTATTTGAGGTTACGGCAAGAATGAGTTCCCCCGGGGCACAATGGGTCAACTTTAAGAGATTTTAAAAATAAATTTTGATATAAATTTCCCAATAGCAACTTTCTGCAAAATACAATGAATGAGATATAACATTTGGGGTATCACCTCAAAGGTTAGAAAGATTCGGCCCAGATAATCCATGTGATAATGGGGTTAGGGCTGTCAACCAACAGCATCCAAAGTAAATTTAATCAAAGTGATTCCAAGGTACAATAGGTAAGCTTCGTTTTAATCTTATTTAAATCCCAATACTCTGCTAAAATTAATTCTATGGCTGATGTATTTATATATTTGATCTGCATGACACTTTTAGCATATGAAATGGCGAGCAATTCAGAGGTTTTAAAAGAGGGACTGCAGGTTTCCGTTCACCAATGTTAATTTGATACAAAACAAACTGCCGAAAATTGCAAAATAGGTGTCATATTACAAGGTTATATTAGTAAGCCTACTGTCAAACGGGGTGACTTTGGACATCAGGGTGACTTCGGACACCCTGAAATGGGGCCACACTGGTCATCTAGATAATGTGGCTATATCTAATATTTACAAAGCCATTATGCCCCGGTTGTAGTGCAAGCTGTGAAAATGTTTTTTTTTTTTGGGTGGGGGGGGGGGGGGCATTAGTTTAGCTGATTATACAAAACACTTTTGATTCTGAAAGTATGTGTATAAAGTTTCGTTAAAATAATAGGAACAGCACTAACAACATTTTAAGCAGCAAAACAAGAAGTACAAAATGACAAAAAAAAATTCTGACGTTGAAGAGTTCTGATGATGAATGATCAATAGAAATGGTGTCCAGTGAGAGCACTAAGGATGATGTAATTAAAAATGGCAGCAGCAGCAGCAGCAATTGTAGCACTGTAACATGTTGGGGAAAAATAGAGTAAATCATAAAAAAAAAAAGAAAGAAAAACAGTGTGCCTCAGAAACCCCTTGTGCCCCGGGGCACCCTATTAACAAAAATGCTGAAGTGAACTGCAGACAAACGTACACAATATTTAACATTTTATTTTTCTGTATAATTACTGTAAACCTCCAGTTGAAAGTTTACAGACTAGCAACACACATATCGAATTTGAATGTGTGAATAATTTTTTGTTATGCATAGAGAATTCTCAACATCAGTAAAAATTATTTGAATTTTTTGTGATAAGACCAGACATTTGTTTGGATAACCTTGCTCAAGTTCACAGGACTTACTTTACCACTAGTAAAACATTACTGTTATTATTTAGTTGAAATCTATTAAGAAAATAAAGACATTTTTTTCAAATGTGTAAGCTGCAAAGAAATGGAGGGGGGAAATGACCTCATAATGTAAGGAAGATAACTCATATTCTTACATTTAAGTTAAAATAGGAATTATCTCCCTTTATATATATATATATATATATATATATATATATACACACACACATACATACACACAAATTATTTATTTAAAAACTATACATTATATACTTCAGAGACATACCAGGGTTTCATTGAGATAAGCTGCCCTTTTATTTTTGTTAAAAAGGTCGTTAGAGCTCAATTCAAATCATATGCGACTCACAAAATAAAAACAAAGCAAATTTATTTTGTGAGTCGCTGATGATTTGAATTGAGCTCTAACGACCTTTTTAACAAAAATAAAAGGTCAGCCTATCTCCTTTTCCTTGTTTTGGAAACTTTCCAACACTACATCCACTGATCATCACTTTGGTCTTGGTAACATTCACTCTCAGACCTTTATTTTCCATAGTGTCCTCCAAGTCTTTAACTTATCAAGTAAATCTTCCATTGTTTCACAGGCAACCACTAAATCATCAGCATAAGGAAAGAATGTACAATTTTACATAAGAATGCCAAATTCTACCAAAATTGCTTGAAAACTAGAGAATTTCTTGTGAATTCGTCCATAAATTCAAGTAATTTTTACATATAATGATATCAATTTTGAACCACAAATTCCAGAGTTAAATTCTTATAACTTTTGAACCATTGGGGATATTTGACTAATTCAAAGCCTTGAACTCCATTTACTAACTAATGTGATTAAATAATAACCTAGAAATTAAAAAAAAAAAACTGGAAAAAAGGACAAAAATCACCGGTCAGAATATGGCTTTGTCATACCTATTGGTATTTAGATCTAACATGAAAAATCCAATAAGATAACTATATATATTAGATTGCTACAATTAAAAAAAGGGACTATTTTCCTGCCATGATTATTGGTAATATTCTGTATTTGTGTACATTCATTTCAGTTTTGACTCTTCATATAATTGTAATTGATTTATACTCTTATTATATTTATTGGAACTGCGTCTGCTTTTTAACTTTAACACAATAAAAGAAAAAAAGACTACTTGCTTTTTGATGATGTTTGGATTGTAAAAGTAAATCTTGAGGAATGGCTCTTCCTTCTGATGATAGCCATACATTGATCTGAAACAAAATTAGAAAGATTGGGTTGAAACATTTTGAATTAAATAGGATTTTATACAGAAAAAAAAAGGTGTATGGGTAGGGCATCTCCAAGTGTTTTGTTTTTTTAAATGGGCATTATAATTAGATTGACTCGCAAATATATGCTCCATCTGGTCGCATATTTTTGCTAGTTGTTTTATTTAATTGCTCTCTCTCTCTCTCTCTCATATATCTATATCTATATATCTCGCCAGCTGTTCCATCATATTTCATTACAATCTAATTTAATTACGTAACTCAATTATATAGATTGAAAAAAACAATGTATTTACTTATAATTTTTGTTAAGATTATTATCGAGGAAAATATTTTAAATACATCTGGAAATCGGGGGAAAAAAACAACCAATCATGAGTGTATATTTGCGAATATTAATTTATTAGAAGCTTTAAAACAAATTAATTATGTAAATTTGAAAGACGCAGGGTCTGACTGCTGCCGGATACTTGATATTATCGGGGGGGGGGGGGATGTATCATTGGTCTTGCTTTGCTGCCTTTTTCTTCACGCGAGTCTATTCGATGCCCTCCTGAATCATCAGAATTTTATCAGATTTCAAGGTTTTTGAAGTCATCTTATAGTTGTTTTTCTTGTGTTTTTCTTCTGCTATTGGACTGTAGGAGTTATTTCTACAACTCCACCACATATTTCTATCATTCCCTGATGACTGACGATTAGACTTTCGAACTGTAATTTTTGTTCCATCCGCCAAGAAACGTGTACGTCTACCAATAGATTAATATGGAAAAACTGATGGTTTTGTATATTAGACGAAAATGTAAATGATGATTCTCCACTGAAGTGCGGAAATAAAGAAGTGAAGGAACTGAATTATGTCTTTGGATTGCTTTTTACATGGACTTTGGAATCGAATTAATAATATATATGCTCTGAATTTTGTAATAAATCTTGATTGAGCTTGTATTTGAAAATTTTCGGATACTGTAAGGAATTTAAAACATTTTCCTTATAGAAACCCATCAAATAATATATATATATATATATATATATATATATATATATATATATATATATAAGAGAGAGAGTATATATCTTAAAATAATTGCATGGATAAACCTTACAGGAAAGCAGAGAAAGAAAGCAAAAAAAAAAAAAAAGAAAGAAAACAGAAAAGTAACACTTTTCATTATTTCATCATCATCATCAACAACAGTTTATTTGTTAAATTAGGCCACAATTAATTCTCTGATGAGGGTGGAGCCCGATTGTCTAGTCTTGATCTAAGTCTTCCCCTTCATTCTATTCTTTGGTGAGACCTGACAATTCTCCTATCACATTTGACCATATCCTCCTAAGAGGTGGTCTTCTCTGCTGGCACATTCAACAGACTTTAGCAATCCAGCCATTTATTTAAATTAAATACATTTAAAATCAATGAGTAGTCAAGTGTTTTATTCAAAGATTTTACCTTATGTTTAACTCCTTCCCGGTTTTACATAAATGTAAAGTAATATGCTTCGAATGAATTTAAATATTTACTTTATTGGATTAATATATATAAACAAAAAAAGTTGATAAATCATTAAAAAAAAAAAATTTTTTTAAATACTTTTTAACTATTTTCTAATATGTGAACTACAGTAGTAGTCATAGCAACGTAAGTCGAAGAAATATGTAAACAAAAACAAAAGTGTCAGAAAAAAACGACACAAACTGAGATGCCGAAAATAAGAACAGTCTTGTTGATTCAACAGTTTTCAAAATAAAAAAAAGTAAACGAACACTAGTGCTTACTTTTCAATGATAATGTCATTGTTGAAAAACCTATTTAAAGCATATGCAGGCTTTCTTGCGTAACAATCTTAAGGATGTTCCCATAAGTTTGGGACAAAGACTTTTTCAACAGGATGGAGCACCAGCACACTTTGCTAATAGAAGCCTCCCTTTTCTAACAGATGGATTGGGGACAGATAGGCCTCGTGGAGTGGCCACTCTGATCACCAGATCTTACTCCATTTGACTATTTCTTTTGAGGCCATTTCAAATCTGACCGCCAAAGGATAATTGTGGATACTCTTAAGATTATGAAAGACACTTTGATGAAGAGAACTCATGTAGCTTTTATGGCGGAGACTGCTCAATTTTAGCATTGGTTCAGTAAAAAAAGTTTTCTGTCTTGTTTTAATAAAGGGTGTATTTTTGAAAACCAGAAAGGTGTGCAACTGTTGGGATATATATATATATATATATATATATATATATAAAACCTTGGATGTCTGGTGTCTGTTTTCAAATCTTTCCTTTTCTTATGTCCCTCCCTACCCCAAGATATTTCTTTAGTCGCCAGACAGCGGACGTAGTTTACCAAGTGACAGAGGCGTTTTTTGGGTTGGTGATTCTTGACACGCTGACTTGATTTCTTGAGAGACATTGAATACCCTCCCTGCCCCTTTACAATTTCCCAATTTCTCTCTCTATATATGACTTTTTCTTCCCTCTCTATGTTGCCTTCCGTCATAAATCATGTAATACCCCCTCCCTATAAAATTATAGATTAAATATGCTTCAAATTTCCCCCTCTCTCTAAATATGTATTAGATATGTTGTCACTCTCTCTCTCTCTACTTATATTTGAATTGTCGAGTGTGAATTTCTCTTTTCTCATTTTCAAAAATGTAATCATCTCACTTGGATGCTTGACAACACCACAAGGTTGAAATAAATTATTGCATCGATGATTATGTAATTTCGTGTTACTATATTTTATTCTTGCTCTGTTTATTACATTGAGCTCTCATACCCGGATTTCCTCCTGGAATTATTTCATTATAACACACACACACATATATATATATATATATATATATATGTATATATCGTCTAAACTACCCAGAACCAAATAAGTAACACATTTATTTTTTCACTCACTTGTGTGCTTGTGATTTTCCACTGACTGATTACACCCATATTATACAAACACACACACACTAGCTGACGTTGCTAGCTTGCTATCATTTCGCAAAGTTCACTACTTCAAATACTTTAAACATTAAATTTAAAATAATACACATTTTACTCATAAGTTTCTGGTAAACATGAAACAAAATCTTACTCATTTATTCATATAAGTAGATAAACATTTTGGTACTTTCAATACAAATTTATCTTTTAAATGTGACCGTAAAGAAAGGAAAAGAAATAAGAAATCAATTTGCATTTTCACTCGCAATTTAGAATAGATCGCAATCTGTTGAAAATCAAGTTGATCCTTCCAAAGAAAGGAATATTTGAACACAGATATTTGCCAAAGAAATAAAACTATATTGTGAAACATAACTATTTGTAATATTAAGATCAAAACAATAACTGATTTAAAAACAAATAAAAGTTATTTAATAAAATGTCCTTTTTCAAAACCACTATGCAAATTAAACTTGCGACTGATATCGCATATAAAGCAGCAACATGAAAAAAAGATGCTGTGCCTAAGAGTTGAATTAACTTGAAATAGGGCGTTTTATCTTTACCGTTAGAGCGAGAAATGGGCTCAACTTTCCCATTTATTCATTTAGATATATACATATACAAACAACGTTGGAGAATAAGTGTTTGACTTTAATTGACTATACATATAAAATAAAGTAAACTCGATTTTTCCCCTGCAACTTCAGTCACAATAGGAAAATAACTGAGCACTTTCTATGCAAATCTTTTCTACTCACCACCTACAGCACTTCCTAAAGTGTTTCACGAAAACATTCTTACATTTTTTTATACTTACAAATATTATTACATTTATTCAGAGATATCTGCTTCTCCCAAATACGTCTTCCAAAAAGAGGGTAGCAACTATATTCCCTCCATATAAATTTTCTACTCCTATGTCAGTTTTCTATACTGTGTCCTTTGTTTATAGAAGTGACACTCTGTTACTGCACCGCTACATTCCAGATTCAGGGAATTCTCTACTGTAATTCCGACTGCTTGAAACGTTTTGGGTAAATGATTAAGTTTTAACAAACACATAGACGTCGGCCATATTTCCGATCACAGGCAAGTACATTTTTGACGTTAGTCTTTTCCATTTCTATTTATTTATTTATTTATTTTATTTTATTTATTTTATTTTTTTTTATTAAACTTATTTTCGACAATATATTTTATTCTATATATTTTTTTAAAATACGACAAACAGCTCAAAATTCATTGCTCTCGCAACAAAATAAACAGTGGGATTTCTTCATAGACCGAATAAAATTATTTTCTTCGGAAATATTCGGCATTGTATCCTACATCATTAAAAAACAATCATTCTAATAAATAAAGTAATTCTTATGACTAAACATAAATGTTTGCTTGCATTATTTGTCAGAGAATAAAATACTACATTTCCGAATATAAATAGCTGCTTGCTTTTCCTTTATTTACCGATAAGATGTAAATACTACTAAGCGATTATAAGACTATTATTGCATGTGTTGGGGGATACCAACAAAATCATAAAATTACTGGGGAAACTCCAGAGAAATTAAGTTAATTCAGATTACTCTTTTGGAACTCTGATTTTATTCGGAATAGCAGATTATGCTTTAGTTTCTATTTTCGAATGGTTAGCATCATACAATTTATAATGGATTGTGCTCTGATAAGCTTGCTGCTCTGGTAGCCCCACGACGTAAATTCACTAGACCAACCCGACAATCTGCCAAATCCCATCCATACACTGTGGAGGTCTCCAGATGCTGAAGAGCTTTCTACTCCAAAAGCTTCTTTCCTCGTGCTGCTGGACTCTGGAACTTCCTCCCTGCTCCCTGCTTTCCTGACGTTACTGACATACAGAAATGTATAACTAATGTAAACAGACACCTTGCTGCGCAGCTCTTTAGGTTGACCCCCCCCCCCCCCAAACCGTAACCCTTTTTTTTTCAGTAGCCCCTTACGTCTACAGTGGCGGCCTGCCTGGTTTGGGGTGAAGTATGTTTAAAAAAAAAAAAATACAAATATCAGGGACTCTCAGAGAAACGCCTTCTTCAGTAAAGTTTTTGCTTATTTTTTTTTTTAAATAATTACTTTTCCGTAACTTATGATTTTCATTTTTTACTGTGAGGAAACTTCCGTTCCTTCAAAGAGGGCCACTGGATTGGAACAAATTAAAATTGCCTTAGTTTAGAAGGATTTCTCCTTCACGGACTGAGGACAGGAAAGAATAACAAGCAAATAAAACAAAAAAGAAATGGTTTCAGCATTTTTTGTTACTATTGTTTGGATTTTCTTTTAGCAAAAAAAATTATTTGCCGACACCTATATCTAAAAGTAAACAACTATTATTAATTTGCTCGATTTTATTTGAAAATTATAAAAAAATCAACAACAATGAAATGTGAGATATTTCAATCTCTCTATGCTACAATTGACACTTTCTTCCTTCTACCCCCCCCCCCTCGCTCATTTGTATCTCTTCTTTCCTTTTGCCTTTTTTTTTGGTCATCACGTGATGCTTTTCGCAAACACGACCTTCAGGACAAGTGTCAAATTTTTTAACGACACCAAAAAATAATAAATAATAAAAATAATATGCTAAGAAGAGAATTCTAGCAAGTTTCATCGTACACTTAAATGCCGTAATGAAAAAAGTCCCACTTTAGTTAGAGGTTAATAGTTTAACTTTTAAATATATTTAACTTCTTCGTCGTTTTCATCTCGGCGTTTCACGTTTTTTTTGTAACTTACTAAAACATGGTTTCAGTAAACATAAATTGTTTGACATTAAATACGAGACTCATTTCATTCTAAATATTTTGGCTGACTGAAATCGAATTTAGCCGATAGCTAAATCATTTATGTAAGACAAAAAGACCTTATAATAGAAAATGAGTCACCGCTTATCAAAGCCAAAGGCCACTCGAGGATAACGGTTAATGAGATTCTCAATTGGCGATGAACAACACATTGAGAGAATAACATCATTAACGAAAATTTATAGAAAAAAATACATAATAGAGCATCACTTCTTTAAAAAAAAAAAAAAATGTTAGTAATTTACGTGATTCAAATAGGATTTACATTGCTGTACAGAAATTTACGGTAAATCTTTACTATCATACCCAGCATAGTTTAGCCCCCCCAAAACTTCAAATTCTACTTTCTTTTTGCGATTACATGTGAATAGTCTGAATAAAATATCCGCAAAAAAAAATAACAAAAAAATATATAACTTAGATTTTAAAGTGGGGTTTACTTTCCTATATTAATTTAACGTAAAACGAGCAGTCACTTCCTGGCCAGTTCGCGATAACTCGAGACGTATAACCGAATTGTTTCTCAATTTTGGGACCAGAATTCAATTTTAACAAACGTTAACAAACTTCACCGAACAATGTACACAATACAAAGCGAAATGTTTTATTTTATCTTTACCCTAACCTAACTTGAACCCTAACCTAACTTGAACCCTAACCTAACTTGAACCCTAACCTAACTTGAACCCTAACCTAACTTGAACCCTAACCTAACTTGAACCCTAACCTAACTTTAGACTAAGTTTTAGTTTGTAAAGTCGGTTTAATTCAGTTCGTAGTGTGTAGAATCATCGGAAGTTGATTCAGCCTTTTTTTTTCTGGAAAGTTGAAACTGCTTACGCCACGATTGCAAATTTCTGGATACCTATTCCTAAAAAGCAACCACTCTTCATCCACATGGTGAGGGGGGATCTTAAAACATTAAATATTGTTTCCATACTTCGTTTTACTGCAAGACACACCCCCTCACCAAAAGAAATAAAATAAAACTATAAGCTTAGTTAACACATACCTCCATCTAGCATCAATTTTTATTTTCCTAAAATATTGAAAGAAAAATTGGTTCCACATTATCGCTAAATGGCGTGGAAGTGGGTGATCATTTTACGTTAAATTTACATATAAGAAAGTGATACCCCACTCTAAAAGCTAAAATATTTTTTTGAAATTTTGAAATTCATTTCTTGCAGCTATTTTTTTAATAGTTAAATCATTCTTTTATATTCACCCTGGGCAACGTCGGGACACGGGTCCTGCTTTTATATATATCTATATATCCACAAGATAAAAATCCAAAGAATTTTAACCGGACTTATAGAGTGCTCAATATTAAGGAGTTTTTATATATGTACATAATCTGCGACACTGGTATGTCGATGTTATCAATCAACAGCTGTTAGAAACTGAAATCTAAGTTTCTAGCAGCTGTTGATTATGTATGTGTCTGTATAAATAAAAATAATCATTCACACACACCCACACACATTATATATATATATAAAACACACATTACAATTTTGTTGCGGGGGGGGGGGGGGGGGTATTTAAGGACAAATAAATTTGTTAACATTATTTGTTTTTTTTTGTTTTTTCCGGAAATCACTTTTTAAATGAAGCTTATTTAAAGGAGAGGGTATTATTGTACATTAGAGCTTCATGCTAAGGTTAGGGTTAGGGTTAAGGGAGGCATGTAATTTTTTTCTCCCAATTCCTTTAAGTTTTTCAGGTTATTGCTTAGAAATCGCTTATTTTTTGCTATTTATTAGAAATCAGAGATGTACATGAATGAGTTAATTCCGTTTTTCTTTTATAACGTCTGCTCATAGAAATCATGCGCAAATTATTTTTATTTTACAACAAATTAAAAACTATAAAAATAGCAGACCTTTTTAGTTAAATGAGAGCTGCACAGCTCCCAATTTAGGATAACCCCCTAAACTTTCACTCTAATTTTCAGTAGCCCCTGATGTCTGCAGTGGCAACTTGCCTTGTTTAGGGTGAACCCAGCCTCCCCAAAAAACACACACATGCCTGCACAACTCCCCACTTAGGATGCCCCACTATAGATCTGGCCCCTAATTCACAGTTGTAGCTCCTTACATCTCAATTACAACATCTTTGTTTAGTGTGAATAAAAGTTAATAAAAAAACTTGTAATGTAAAAAAGTCTAAACTCCAAAAAAATTACTTTTACGTATTCTATTCTTTTTAGCATTTCTTTTTATGCTTTACTGCAGTAAAGCTTTGAGTTGACCTTTACAGAGTACATGACCTGGGGAAAAAATATTTAAACTTTAGTGTGGGAGTTTACTTACTATTTAACGTAAAATGATCACCCACGTTCTGACCAGAAAGTGTTATTAATCACCCAGTTCTTGACCACATTGTGTATGACGGAACGTGTAATTTATTTTGTTGTATTCCTAAAATGGTTTCCATTAAAAAAAAAACAAAAAAAACAACATTTTTTTAAACTTTTTTTTTTTTATATTGCCACCATATGTGGGTTTAGTATTGGGGGTTAATGAAGGGTATGTTTTATTTATTTTTTAAGGATCCCACTTGTGTTTACAATAATAAAACAAAAAAGGCCTTCATTAACTCAGAAGTCTGGGATGGTAATATAAAAAAAAAATGGAGTAGCAATAAAAAAAAATTTAAAAAATCTTAAATTAAAAATACTTGATAGTGTAGAGGATACTCGTCAAATTAGCCGATGACAGGTGTCACGGCAAGTGACTATTCCTTATTCAATTGTTTGGAAAGTTACGGGAAGAAAGTCTGTACCTTTATCATGTACAACACGTGCAGGCGTTATTACAAATAGATTATTCTGCACTAGTTACATTCTGTCAGTTGTTCTTGGAGCAATGCGTTGGAAATCTCAACTTTTCCGGGTGCATTCTCTTCTGTTCAGTGATGAAATAATTTCCACAGGATTGAATAATACACGGCCACAATCATCATGTATTGGCAGATCATACGGCACACATGCAGTTCTTCCATCATATGGCCAACAACAGTTCTCACTCAAAATCTATGCAGGTATTCTTGATGATAGGCAGTGGGAGGGCCACACATACTTCCAAACAGATTGACGTGCGAGACATCTTGTAAATCATGACGACTGATGTCATGGACGACATTCCACTTAACACTCGTTGAGAATTGCATTTCTTGCATAATAGCGACCCCCCCTTCTCTCCCCGCCCCCATTTCAGCCGCAAAGCTCACAGGTACTTTGACGGACATTTTTTTCTGGTCGATGGATAGGAAGGTGTTCTATTTACATGATCTCTACGCTACCTTTGGGGCCATCTGAAAACAATTGTTTATTCAACTCCAGTGCATGGCGAGGTGGATCTACACAATCGAATTGTAACAGGGTACGAGACCATACGAAACATGCCAAGAATTTGGGAGTGCATTTGTGCTTCTATGAGGTGCCATTGTGAGACCTGCATTACTGTAGAGAGTGCAGATTTTGAACAGTTGCTCTAGTGCATACAAAAACATCGTACACGTTAGATGTTTACAATAAACAATGTTGATCAGTATTTGTTTAAATCGTCTATAACTCTGAAACAGAGTGTTACCGAACCTATGTTTATAGAAACTTTTCCATCATTTACACATAAAACATAATCCCAAAGTTATACCATCGATTTTCCAAACACTATCTGCAGTTAGCCTGGTGCACACATTTGAGAGTAAATTTGACACAGGTTGAAAAACACATTCCGACTTGAATAAAACAAAATTTTATCACCAACATATTTGTCCGATTAGTAAGAAGAACAAAACGGATAGAAACAATTGACTTTATTATAACAGCAACTAGTTTGTTTAGGATCTACTTAAAATTTGTTTTTATTGTTTTCAGAATAAAAGATCATTTCCAATTGTTTAAAAGATTAAAAAGTAAATAAAGATGTTCAGAATGAATTAAGAGTCAGCAACTTGTTTGAGCAAAAATAGCACGTTCTTTGTCATTAAGTTGTTGTTAATAATATATATATATATATATATATATATATATATATATATATATATATATATATATATATATATAAACCCTAATTGAGGAAATACTAAACCAAAATGAAAGCTTCAAATAGGTAATCTCAGATTCAGTTTTTATAATAAATTTATTTGCATAAAAACATTTGATGTGTTTGTTCAGAAAATTGTAAAAGAATGGGTACTGATATCGAATATGTACCAGTTTCTGGGAACCTTGCGGTGGCAGTGTTCGGGCATGTTACGTAAACACCCGAGAGATGTTGAGGCGATTAGCCAATCAGCTGCCAGACGACATGGAAGGAATGCGGCGTTGGATCACCGAAAACAGACAGATTGGAAGAATGTTTTCTGCGAAGACCATCTGTCACGAAATCCTCGTCAGATCGGAGTCCCAGGGTATATGCTTGAGATAGACGAGGCTGTTTAACCCTAAGCCGACTGATTAAAAATGACAATGTTACCACCCCCCCATAATTTTTCAGTTTTAACACAAAAAATTAAAAACTTCTATTTAATGAGTGGACTGAATTCAAAAAGAAATAATGAAAATGTATTTATTAACGATTGTTTAGCATTATTTTGTTAAAAAATAAAAACAAAAATTATTAACAGCGATTTCGCTATGTTTTGTTATTTGCTATCTTTCTTGAAAATAAAATTGAAAAAATATGATGAAACAACGTATCAAAGTTATCGTCTGTCAACGTTCACCTCAGCATCTCTCAGGTGTTTACGTAACATGTCTGAACGCTGCCGACACGAAGTTCCTGGAAACTGATTCATGTTCGATATCAGTACCAAAAAATTCTGAAGATGTTTCAATGATTTCAAAAAAAAATCAAGTGTAAAATTAAAGGATTAAAATATATATATATATATATATATAGAGCGAAAAATTATATATTTTTCGCTCTTCTGGCTAGATGTGATGGGAGTCCGTCTTATTTTGCTCAATTCGGATTTAGCGGGTTTTCTAATTAAACAACGAATTTGGATTTGACTTGAGTTGCACATGTTGGGATTTCGGAACTTTGATTGGACTGTTTGTATTATTTTGATTGATTTATTTTTCATTAACATTGAATATGGATACATTTCGCGACTGGATAACTTTGCCGGCCCCTTCAATTTCACGTATTTGGACTGCTGTTTGTATCTTGGAGTAATGTCCTTCCTGATTATGCTTTTCAACTTGTATGACCTGGATGGACTGTATGGATTCAACAAAAGTATGTTTTTGGATTGATATGTTTGATGTTATGTATTTTTATATATTTGTGTATATAATTTTATATATTTTCAAAGCGTAATTTTATTGCCTGTAGTAGTATAACTGCGGTAATGGTCCTCTGAAGAGAAGAATTATCTTTGAAAACTCATGAGCTAAGGACTTAAGGATGCTTTGCATGAACTTTGAATTCTAATAAAATTTGATTGACACCTTATTTTATTACTTCATTTTATATTATAATATATATATATATATATAAATGAATAAATGTGAAAGTTTTGTTTTTTTCATCAATCCTAATTAAAGGATTAAAAACACTTGATTTAATGAAAGAAACGTTTGGTATAATTTAAACATAGATACAGAATTTTTTTTTTTAACATATTTAAATTAGGGTGTAGGTTTTGAGTGTCATCCTAAGTTGGGAGCGGTGCAGCAAGATGTCTGGTTACATTAATTTTAAACTTCTACATGGCTGTACAGTTGGGGAAACAGGGAGAAGGGAGCGATTTCCAGAGGCTGGCAGCATGAGGAAAGAAGCTATTGGAGTAGAAAGGACCTCCACAGTGTATGGATAGGATTTTGCTGATTGTCGAGTTGGTCTGGTGTATTTACGTCGAGAGGGCACCAGAGCAGCCAGTCCATCGGAGCACAATCCATTAAAGTATTTGTAAAACAAGCACAAAGATGCAACATTGCGGCGATGGGACAGGGGCTGGAGCTTAGTGAATAGTGAGGGACCTATTAAGTTGGCGACTCTCTTTTGAACTTTGTCTAAGAGGGAAAGACTAGTGGATGATGCACCAGCCCAGACATGACAACAATACTCCATGCATGGGTGGATGGCAGCTTTGTAGAGATACATCTACATACGGATATATACATACATATACATATAAAATTGCATACATCGCTACATAGATGCATATACAAACCCACATACAATTTGGATACCCGTTGCATCAGACAATGACAATTCTGTCTATTCGTAAGGAGCCCTCATATAGCTGTACAGTCCAATTTGTGATCGACACCTTCCGTCACAAGCAGAAAAAGTGAAACTATCAACAGATAACGTAAATCCGGTTGTTGGTGTTCTGCTTCCTCTGACATTTCTTGTTATGTTTATGATTCCTATCCTCCTCGAGATCCGCCACCAGACGTAGGGTCAAGCCGCGGTAGTTTTCATGTTTGCTTGGAGTCAGGCTAAACTTTTTCATGTGGATCTTCAGTTGATCTTTGTACCTTTTTCCTGAGTGTCCCTATTTACTTGCATCTTCATGAAAGCAAAATTCAGCTCCACAAAAAGGGGAACTCTGGATTGGGACAAAAATGTCAATTGCCTCAGTATCGAAGGATTTCTCTTTGATTGACTGACTGAGGACAGAAAAGATGAAGTGTAGTATTAGAACAGATACAACACTTTGCTCCTAGCCAAAACACAGACAAAGATGATATACACACAAACACCAACGTAAACAGAGACATATAAATATACACATCATCACTGCAATTTACTTTTATTATTAGAATGTTGAATTTTAAGTAAATTGAAACAGATTTCGGTTTTTACACGCACATTCTCACTTTCAATTACTTAATATTTTTTCAAATTTTAAATTTTGGCTTTTCAACTGCCAACTTATCCATCTATGTAATTCCTCTGATGATAAGATTTTAATCTTTGAAAAGCCTTGGCTTAAGGAAAGAATAATAAACATGTTTTTACCGAGTACACCTTGCATTGAACAATCGAAATTGAAATAAATTTGTCATTCGTACATGTTTATCCCTCTTCTTTCATCTATCTTTATATATATATATATATATATATATATATAAATGAATAAATGTGAAAGTTTTTTGAGTTTTTTTTCCATCTATCCTAACTATATTAACATCAAAACTGGTTATGCTTATTTAATTCTATGATACAACCTAATAATATTTTGTAATACCGTATATACAGTACACAGCAAACACCCACAAACACATTTCTATTTTAATTTGCATAAACAGCTTCTAATAAATTAGTATTCTGTAATATAGTCGTAATTTTGCATTGTAATATTTTCTTATATCTACAAAATATTTCTGTCAATAGTAAAACATCTCATATCGCTGGGATGCTGAGATACTACACCTTCATCTAAGCTAAAAGGCCAAAGAACCATAAAAATAATGACCCCCCCCCCTCCGAAAAAAAAACCTTGATTTAATTTATTATTGTGTTATCTTTTAATGAGTGAGTAGTGTAGTATCGGTTCTGTTGTCATAAGACCATCCTCCCAAGAATTACCTCCTCCTTTTTTAACGGGAATGAGAGTAATCCTCCGTTGGGGAAGGAGGTGATATAATATCTTTTATGTTCTCAGGGTCTACTATCTCCGTTTCTTTTTGGGTTTTTTTAGGAGGGGGGGGGGGGAATGTAGTATCTGTTCTTTTGCCATACCATACAAGCATATATATATATATATATATATATATATATATATATATATATATATATATACACACACAGTAGGCCCCAGCTATTCGCAAGGGGATTACGTTCCAGACACACCCCTGCGAATAGCGAAAATCCGCAAATAGATTTTGATATCTCAAAGTTCACTAAAAATCAGGTGTTTGTACATTAGCATGTGCTTTTTGGCATGAAAGTCACCAAATTGGCGTAGATCAACTCTTTCTGTTTGCAAATTAATTGATTTAAAATTTTTTTTTTTTTTTTTAAATATTTCAGTTTTGTATAAAGTTTGCAAAAATTTGGATATAATGGTTTTGTATGAGCCGCATTTAATATGAATCCTACGACATAACATTTTTTTTGTCATATTGGCCTTAGTTGGACTTAAATGATTATCCTATTTGTAAGTTCTACCGAATTTATGAAGAAAATGTTAACTCAATGCTTATGCTGAAAATCCGCGAATAGTGGGAGTCCACTAATATATATATATATATATATATATATTAACTGTTTTTCTCAAAGTAAAAAAATAAAAGCTAAAGTGAACTTGACAGCACATTTTTTGTTCTAAACGTTTTACCAAAAAGTAAAAACTGCTTTTTTGCTTTTATAAAAAAGTTTAAAAATAGTTGGAATAGAAAGATTCTCCACTTGAGTATCCTTTGAGATTTTCTTAATTATTTATTAAATCCAAATTGTGTAAGTTTAATTATTTTTAGTTATCCATTCAAACTTTACAAAAAAAAAAAGAAAAGAAAAAAAAGGTGACCCAAAAATACAAACAAGAAACATTTCTCACAGTAACAAGACCCCAAAATCTAGAAGTGTCGAGAATGAAATTGGTCGAAAGGGGAAGAATGTACGAGGGATTAAAATGCAAGTCTTTTATGGCTTTAATTTGCAAGACATTTTCCGTGTATCAGAAATTTGAGAATAGTTTTAACAAGAACGGATATTTTTAAGATGTGTGAATTCAATCTGCTATTTTAAAATTAAGAGGAGAAAAAAAATTGTTTAAATGAGTTTAAAACTTTTTAATAAAACAAACCCAAATTTTAGGCGGCACATATCCAAGCCTATTGTCATAATGGACATACCAATTTTCATAAAGTTGAACTATAGTTTTTCAAAATATTAAGACTTATTGATAAAAAAAACAAAAACTTAAAAAATAAAGCTGCTCATAAAGACGCAAGGAAACATCTAAATGGACCGATAGAATTGTAATTACCTACTCTATGGTTCTAGTTCAATATAGTCATGGATGTGAGTGGTCAAGGGAATAAAAATCTGAAATCGAGATGAATTTCATAATGTGTGTGCCCCAAATGATTTCCGGGCAATTCTAGCTTTTTAGGACAGTTAATAAAAAAAAAAAAAAAAAGAAGTTCTTGCTATGGGAGATAAATTCTGTGCATTTATTTTTGTGTGTGTAGGAGAGAGCGGAGAGTTAACAACAAAAGCAGAATTCCGCTAAAAAAGCAGAGAACTCACATCCTTGATAATTTGGAGATCGTAATAAGCGAAAGCAAAAAAAAAAGGTCAAATAAAGAAAATAATGATCCGAAATCATGTATTATATGAGTATTTCAATATAATTTGTCAAAAAATGTTGCTTTGTGCAAAATATAATAGTGTTGTTAGTACGGGTGTGCGATGCTGTCTGATAGAAGTAACAGACATCATTCGGAAGAAAGAGAAGGATAATCAATGGAATGACAGAAGCAGCAGTTACCATCTACACAGACAGTGTGTGTGTGTGTGTGCGCGCGCACACGTAAGGTAAGGGAAGAGGAGAGACAGAGAGATAGAGGGAGGAGTAGTAGTTTCTATGCAAGTCACATAGATGCACTTCACCTGGCTTCATTAAACCCTGCTGCTGCTGCTAACAGCACAAAGCCATTGCAGGGAATTATAGGAGAGGCCAGATCTCCTTGGTCTGACTATGAGATGGCCACAAGCATTATGCCGACAAGCAGTACACTAGTTTAGGAAATGGGGTGGACCGAAATGCTAACCAACACAAGGAAATCTGAAGAGTAAAATCAGAAATGGAGGACATCACAAGTGACAGGAGCATGGTGGTGGTGGGAGCAGACATGTGATGGTAATTCTGTTGAGGCCAGACACCAGACCCACATCTTAATATTGATTGGTAATTGGGCCATACTAGTGCTGACTCCACATTACTAACACAACAGAACAAGCAGTAATGGTAGAACAAAGAAAATCATTTTTCCATTGCGTTTAGAATTCATGTGACTTGCATTTAAAGTGGTGACAAGAGAGATAAAGAGAGAGAGAGCGAGAGAGAGAGTTAGAGCATTACATAGAAAGAGAAAGCTGCAAGAAGACAGAGAGAGAAGACGGAGAGAGGAAACGGAGAGAGGAAACGGACAGAGAGGAGAGAAAGAGAGACAAGACAGAGAGAGGAGAGAGAGACAGAGAGAGAGGGGAGAAAGGGGAGAGACAGAGAGAGAGAGAGAGGGCAGAGACAGAGAGAGCGAGAGAGGGGGGAGACACAGGGAGAGAGAGGAGGAGAAACACAGAAAGAGAGAGAGGGGGAGACACAGAAAGAGAGAGAGGGGGAGACACAGAAAGAGAGAGAGGGGGAGACACAGGGAGTGAGAGGAGGAGAGACACAGGGAGTGAGAGGAGGGGAGACACAGGGAGTGAGAGGAGGGGAGACACAGGGAGTGAGAGGAGGGAAGACACAGGGAGTGAGAGGAGGGGAGACACAAGGAGTGAGAGAGAGGAGGGGAGACACAGGGAGTGAGAGAGAGGAGGGGAGACACAGGGAGTGAGAGAGAGGAGGGGAGACACAGGGAGTGAGAGAGAGGAGGGGAGGCACAGGGAGTGAGAGAGAGGAGGGGAGACACAAGGGAGTGAGAGAGAGGAGGGGAGGGGAGACACAAGGGAGTGAGAGAGAGGAGGGGAGGGGAGACACAGGGAGTGAGAGAGAGGAGGGGAGGGGAGACACAGGGAGTGAGAGAGAGGAGGGGAGGGGAGACACAGGGAGTGAGAGTGAGGAGGGGAGACACAGGGAGTGAGAGAGAGGAGGGGAGGCACAGAGAGTGAGAGAGAGGAGGGGAGGGGAGACACAGGGAGTGAGAGAGAGGAGGGGAGGGGAGACACAGGGAGTGAGAGAGAGGAGGGGAGACACAGGGAGTGAGAGAGAGGAGGGGAGGCACAGAGAGTGAGAGAGAGGAGGGGAGGGGAGACACAGGGAGTGAGAGAGAGGAGGGGAGGGGAGACACAGGGAGTGAGAGAGAGGAGGGGAGGGGAGACACAGGGAGTGAGAGAGAGGAAGGGAGGGGAGACACAGGGAGTGAGAGAGAGGAGGGGAGGGGAGACACAGGGAGTGAGAGAGAGGAGGGGAGGGGAGACACAGGGAGTGAGAGAGAGGAGGGGAGACACAGGGAGAGAGAGAGACACAAGGAGAGAGAGAGGGGGAGACACAGGGAGAGGGGAGGGCAGACAGAGAGAGAGTAGGAGACGGGAGACAGAGAGAGTAGGAGACGGGAGACAGAGAGAGTGGGAGACGGGAGACAGAGAGAGTGGGAGACGGGAGACAGAGAGAGTGGGAGACGGGAGACAGAGAGAGTGGGAGACGGGAGACAGAGAGAGTGGGAGACGGGAGACAGAGAGAGTGGGAGACGGGAGACAGAGAGAGTGGGAGACGGGAGACAGAGAGAGTGGGAGACAGAGAGAGTGGGAGATAGGAGACAGAGAGAGTGGGAGACGGGAGACAGAGAGAGTGGGAGACGGGAGACAGAGAGAGTGGGAGACGGGAGACAGAGAGAGTGGGAGACGGGAGACAGAGAGAGTGGGAGACAGGAGACAGAGAGAGAGAGTGGGAGACGGGAGACAGAGAGAGTGGGAGACAGAGAGAGTGGAAGACGGGAGACAGAGAGTAGAAGACAGGAGACAGAGAGTAGAAGACAGGAGACAGAGAGTAGAAGACAGGAGACAGAGAGTAGAAGACAGGAGACAGAGAGTAGAAGACAGGAGACAGAGAGTAGAAGACAGGAGACAGAGAGTAGAAGACAGGAGACAGAGAAAAGGGAACGAAGACGAAAAGAGAGAGAGAGGGAATAGAGACAGAAAGGGAGAGAGAGAGGGAATGGAGACTGAAAGAGAGAGAGAGGAAGGGACAGGAGAGAGAGGAAGGGACAGGAGAGAGAGAGAGGGACAGGAGAGAGAGAGAGGGATAGGAGAGAGAGAGAGGGACAGGAGAGAGAGAGAGGGACAGGAGAGAGAGAGAGAGGGACAGGAGAGAGGGACAAGAGAGAGAGAGAAAGGGACAAGAGAGAGAGAGAGGGACAAGAGAGAGAGAGAGGGACAAGAGAGAGAGAGAGGGACAGGAGACTGAGAGAGGGACAGGAGACTGAGAGAGGGACAGGAGACTGAGAGAGGGACAGGAGACGGAGAGAGGGACAGGAGACGGAGAGAGAGGGACAGGAGACGGAGAGAGAGGGACAGGAGACGGAGAGAGAGGGACAGGAGACGAAGAGAGAGGGACAGGAGACGAAGAGAGAGGGACAGGAGACGAAGAGAGAGGGACAGGAGACGGAGAGAGAGAGAGAGGGACAGGAGACGGAGAGAGAGAGAGAGGGACAGGAGACGGAGAGAGAGGGACAGGAGACGGAGAGAGAGGGACAGGAGACGAAGAGAGAGGGACAGGAGACGGAGAGAGAGAGAGAGGGACAGGAGACGGAGAGAGAGAGAGAGGGACAGGAGACGGAGAGAGAGAGAGAGGGACAGGAGACGGAGAGAGAGAGAGAGGGACAGGAGACAGAGAGAGAGAGAGGAACAGGAGACGGAGAGAGAGAGAGAGGGACAGGAGACGGAGAGAGAGAGGGGGACAGGAGACGGAGAGAGAGAGAGGGACAGGAGACGGAGAGAGAGAGAGGGACAGGAGACGGAGAGAGAGAGAGGGACAGGAGACGGAGAGAGAGAGAGGGACAGGAGACGGAGAGAGAGAGAGGGACAGGAGACGGAGAGAGAGAGAGGGACAGGAGACGGAGAGAGAGAGAGGGACAGGAGACGGAGAGAGAGGGGGACAGGAGACGGAGAGAGGGACAGGAGAAGGAGAGAGGGACAGGAGATGGAGAGAGAGAGAGGAACAGGAGATGGAAAGAGAGAGAGAGGGACAGGAGACGGAGAGAGAGAGAGAGAGAGACAGGAGATGGAGAGAGAGAGGGACAGGAGACGGAGAGAGAGAGAGAGAGAGGGACAGGAGACGGAGAGAGAGAGAGGGGGGCAGGAAACGGAGAGAGAGAGAGACAGAGAGAGAGAGAGAGGGACAGGAGACGGAGAGAATAGGGAACAAAGAGAGGGGGGACAGAGAGAATAGGGAACAAAGAGAGGGGAGACAGAGAGAATAGGGAACAAAGAGAGAATAGGGAACAAAGAGAGGGGGAGACAGAGAATAGGGAACAAAGAGAGGGGGAGAGAGAGAATAGGGAACAAAGAGAGGGGGAGACAGAGAGAATAGGGAACAAAGAGAGGGGAGACAGAGAGAATAGGGAACAAAGAGAGGGGAGACAGAGAATAGGGAACAAAGAGAGGGGAGACAGAGAATAGGGAACAAAGAGAGGGGAGACAGAGAATAGGGAACAAAGAGAGGGGAGACAGAGAATAGGGAACAAAGAGAGGAGAGACAGAGAATAGGGAACAAAGAGAGGGGAGACAGAGAGAATAGGGAACAAAGAGAAAGGAGACAGAGAATAGGGAACAAAGAGAGAGGAGAGACAGAGAGATAGATAGACAGAGGAGAGACAAATAGAGTGAGGGAGGGGGGGGGGTGAATAGATTATCTAAAAGACAAAGATATAAATACAAAACAAGAATGGCGCAGAGGAAGCAATGTAATGAGTATAAACAATACAATTTCAACATGATTAGATGCAATTTTTCTTTTTAATTTTTGAAATAATATCCGACAATTTAAAAAGGATAAAAATAAGTTTAATACTTTTTAAATATTTTATAACATCTAATGTTTTGATTCATTGTTTAGCTTTTTCAGAGTCTAAGGGAAAATTTGGATTTTGCTAATAAAATTTGAAGTTTTAAACCGTCATGAAAAGAACTCAGGAATTCTTTCACATTTTCCAAACTTATTGGTTTTATTTTTTCTTAGAGAATCTAAATAAAGATAAGAGTAAAGAAAGGGGAAGAAACAAAAAACAAAATATTATTAAATATGAATTGAAACAATGGAAGCATTAGAAGTGAGAAGAAAAAGAAAAAAAGAAAAAGGAAAGAAAACAGAAAAAGAAAAAAAAAACAGAAAAAGAAACAGAAGAAGAAACAGAAGAAAGAACAAGAAAAAGAAAAAAAAAGAAGAAACACACTTACATGCCAGATACCAGGTTGATTTTGTAAACATGCTTAGTGTTTGCATTGGAATTGCCAGAAGCTATATTAATTGCTTTATCCAAACTGGCTGCAAATTGTTGCAAGTAGGTGTTCCATGGCTGAGTGCCGTCGTAGGGCACGTAAATGTAAGGAAACACTCCATGAACATGCATGCATGTCTTCTGGCCTGAAAATTAAAAAAAAAAAAAAAAAAAAAATTACGATTAAATAGATATAAAAAATAAAAAAAAATCACGAATAAATAGATATACAAAAAAAAAAAAAAATTTATTTAAAAAAATAAAAAATAAAATTTAAGTCAATGAATCTGACCAAAATTTGATAGCCTATCAGTGATTTTATCATTGATAACAAAAGAGATATCAAAGTTCCTACATGACTAAGAAATTTACTGATATTTCATTATAACGCAAAAACTTATAAGTTGTTTGAAAGTGAAATTATTTTCATACAACAAATAAGTTTTAATGTTGCAAAGAACATAAAAAAGAGGCAAAATGCCTTCAGAAACCATGTGTTAACATTAAAAAATTTTTTTAAAAATGACTTTTTCAAAATTTATACCTATTTGTGACCATGTGCGATTCTAAGTTAATATTTTAAAAAGACATTAACACTGTTAGTCCACACAACATCAGGATGCTACTTCTACAAGACCAAGGACTATTACGAAATAAAAATAAGGTTAATACCTTTTGTTTAAATCTCTGATGAGGCTCGTTGTACCGAGCAAAATTATGAGAAAAAAAGGTCAAGATGAAAAAAAAAAAAAATTATTTTTATTAAAAAAAAATATATTTGCATCTAACATGGTTTCTGAAGGCATTTTGCCTCTTTAAGTTTTACGTCTTAAGGATGCTTTAAAAAGTAACTTTCCCAAATTTATAGCTTTTATAAAGAAATATAAACTAACAAACGCTGAACGGGTTTCATAATATTGACGCTCCCTTAAAATCTGAAATTTTTTGACATACAAACTAAAGAGTCCGCTTAAAACAAACAGATTCACATCATGCTGACAGAAATATAATTTTTTAAATTTTTTTCTTTTTAATTAAAATAGGAATAATTAAATAGTAATAATAAAAAAAAAGGAAACTGAAACAAATGAATTAACTTTCGGCACATTATTTTGTAATTCCAAAACAAAATTTTAGTTTTATTATATCTAAAAAAAAAAAAAAAATAATAATATGGGAACACAGATCTTTGCAACATAAACAAATGGTACCAAATTAATTTTTGTAGCTCAATTAGCCACTGAATCATGGCCGTTCAAAGTTTGTTGGAAAATAAAAAATGTCTCGTCTTGTGTGCTATGGGTCCAGGTTTGGTTGTTTTGTTTTATGGTATATCAACCCTTTTCGGGTTATTTAATGCCGAATCAAGTCATATTTGTACAAGTTTTTACGCTTCAAGTTCTTTATATCTTCAAATATTTATTCATGGTGTTTGGTTTGGTTGTTTGGTTTTATAGCATATCAACCCTGTTCGGGTTATTTAATACCAAATCCAGTCATTTGGTGTTTGGTTTGGTTTGGTTGTTTTGTATAGGTAAATTGTTGTTTTTGTTTTTGGCTTTGCAGAATATGATTGGGTTTTGCAAAGGGAAGGGGAAAAAACCAACAACATCAATGTTTGGTGCATTGCTATTGATCCAGAAGTGAATTTTCAGTGTATAACTAAAATTGTAGGCTTCAAACAAGTAGAAAAATCCTTATAAATGTAATGTCATCCTATGGTTAATAAAAATTAACTATAAATTAATTATAATAAAAATTAACTATAAATTAATTATAATGAAAATTAACTATAATGGAACAACGATTATTAGATCAAACCAGCTGAAATATTGGGCAAATCTGATTACCTCTGGAAAAAAAAACAGATGCAAAAATGACACGGAAGTGCAACTTTGTTCATATAAGATTCATTTCAACAGCGAGTACATTGAATCTTCTTAATATGATTCATACCACATTATAAATAAAGCTAGATTTTTCTTTTTATAGTAAAAAATGGTTAAAAATTTTTTTTTTAAACCTCAGATTTTGATCAGGTAAAAATAGACAGAAACAATTTGATAATAGGGCAAAAAGTTCATTCATTAAAGTTTTCAACTTAGATTATTTTTACAAAAAACAACTTAAAAGTCGATATTAAGTCCATCATATTGACTACTGGCCCCTTTTTCTTTAGGACAGGACTATCTTTATATGCACAGAAATACATAATATCGCACACACCCAATCTGAAAATCACTGACATAAAAAAATAAAATCGCCTGTCACTGAAAATAATAACTCGAAGTATACTGGGGCAAAAAGAAAACATTACTGACACAAGAGAAAGAATTGCACATTTATAAAAAGAAAAGATCAACTTTTGATGGCATCTAAATTTTATTTAAAAAAACCCATAAAATAAACGAAATATCACAAGTAAAAAATGAAAGGGATTTTACTATATTTACCCGTTTTTACACTCTAAACTAGGCTGGTTTATAATACCTACCATTATTTTCCTTACTGTAAATACAAGAAATAAAATGTGATCTTCAGATTATAGAAGTCTGCTTACAAGATATCCTTTATACTATTATGATGATGCCTTATGTCATGATCATGATGCCTTATGTCATGATCATGATGCCTTATGTCATGATCATGATGCCTTATGTCATGATGATGATGATGATGATGATGCCTTCTGTCATGATCATGATGCCTTCTGTCATGATCATGATGATGCCTTCTGTCATGATCATGATGATGCCTTCTGTCATGATGATGCCTTCTGTCATGATCATGATGATGCCTTCTGTCATGATCATGATGATGCCTTACGTCGTCATGATGATGCCCTATGTCGTCATGATGATGATGCCTTATATGATGATGATGATGCCTTATATGATGATGATGATGCCTTATATGATGATGATGATGCCTTATATGATGATGATGATGATGCCTTATATGATGATGATGCCTTATATGATGATGATGATGCCTTATATGATGATGATGCCTTATGTCATGATGATGTCTTATGTCATGATGATGATGCCTTATGTCATCATGATGATGATACCTCATGGACATTGAAAGCCTTGTTCAACACATGAACATTTTTTTTGAGGTTTCCTTCATTCTCTAGATTGAGAATTCAGAAAAATCGTTAGATCCTTTGAACAATTTAAATAAATAAAAATTAAAAATGCAACTGTAATTTCTAAAATTCTTAGAATTTGTAAATAGAAGATCTAAAACTCTTTGCAATGCGTGTGAATGATGATCTTTTTAACTAGTTGAAATCCTTCATTCTCAGTCAAAAAGAAGTAGTCACGCTTCTAAGACAACATTCTTCACCATATAAGATGCCATTTGGTTTAAGGATCTATTCTTGGTCCCATTCTGTTTGTTGCATATATTAAGGAGATCAAGCTGTGTACCTTGAGATAAAAAGGACATATCCTGAACTCAGACCGGGATATCATGAAAACTGGAAACTGAAGTTAGCAGTGGACAAGTGTACCATCATGCATCTTGAGAGAACAAATCCAGTGGCCACATTTTCCCTCTACAAAATCATCATCTGCTTTTCGTATTTAAGGTGCTACATTTGTCCCAGATTCTGAGGGGGGGGCAACACCTCACACCTGCTCTGATCCAAAGGGTCGATATCAATCATGCCGCATGCAGTCAAATCACTTCTTATGGACTGAAGTCAATTCTTCCTTAGTCTACCACGCTCCCTAGCGTATGAGGTATCCAGGTGTGTTATGGAGCGGATGCAAGAGATGACATGTTGTACATGGCCCAACCATCTGAGACGCCAAATGCACAAGGCATTAAAAATCTCACCAATACTAAGCTTCTGATGAAGCACAATTAAAGGGGTCCTTTCTGCCGCTAAAATTGCACCTGATGTCGACCCCCCCCCCCCCAATCCATACACACACATTACGAGTCATAAGCAGTTCATTTCCCTGACAATTGTATATTATCCTCTGTACTAGACATGAACTTTTGATGAGTTGTTGTAATGCACATGAGAACGAATGTACGAACCAACCAACCACTCCACTCCATGGAGGATAAGGGAAATAGATTTATTGGCACTAGTACAGAACTCTTCAAAGATTCAATAGTTTATGCAAGTTGTTTTTAAATCCAAAATTTTTTTTTTTTTACTTTTATTGAATACTTTCATTTTGACTTTCAAAAAATTAATTTTATTATTGAACAAGGATTTATCGTAATATTTCATAGCAGTAAACTAAAAACTGGTCTTTAAAATTTGATGCATAAACTAAATTTAAATATTCTACAAAGAAAACAATAAAAAAAACTATAAAGTAACATATTTAAAGTAGTGTTTTCTACATTTTAACACCAATAAACTCCATATTTTCAAAGTAAAATTGAACTGCATTTGAACAACAATAAACTTCATATTTTCAAAGTAAAATTGAACTGCATTTGAAAACGAATAAAATTCATATTTTCAAAGTAAAACTGAGCTACATTTTAACACCAATAAACTTTATATTTTCAAAGTAAATTTGAACTGCATTTGAACACCAATAAACTCCATATTTTCAAAGTAAAATTGAGCTGCATTTGAACAACAATAAACTTCATATTTTCAAAGTAAAACTGAGCTACATTTTAACACCAATAAACTTTATATTTTAAAAGTAAAATTGAAGTGCATTTGAACACCAATAAACTCCATATTTTCAAAGTAAAATTGAGCTGCATTTGAACACCAATAAACTTCATATTTTCAAAGTAAATTTGAACTGCATTTGAACACCAATAAACTTTATATTTTCAAAGTAAATTTGAACTGCATTTGAACACCAATAAACTTTATATTTTCAAAGTAAAATTGAACTGCATTTGAACACGAATAAACTTCATATTTTCAAAGTAAAACTGAGCTACATTTTAACACCAATAAACTTTATATTTTCAAAGTAAATTTGAAGTGCATTTGAACACCAATAAACTTCATATTTTCAAAGTAAAATTGAGCTGCATTTGAACAACAATAAACTTCATATTTTCAAAGTAAAACTGAGCTACATTTTAACACCAATAAACTTTATATTTTAAAAGTAAAATTGAAGTGCATTTGAACACCAATAAACTCCATATTTTCAAAGTAAAATTGAGCTGCATTTGAACACCAATAAACTTCATATTTTCAAAGTAAATTTGAACTGCATTTGAACACCAATAAACTTTATATTTTCAAAGTAAATTTGAACTGCATTTGAACACCAATAAACTTTATATTTTCCAAGTAAAATTGTGCTGCATTTTAACACCAATAATCTTCATATTTTCCAAGTAAAATTGAACAGCATTTTAACACCAATAAACTCCATATTTTCAAAGTAAAATTGAGCTGCATTTGAACACCAATAAACTTCATATTTTCAAAGTAAATTTGAACTGCATTTGAACACCAATAAACTTTATATTTTCAAAGTAAATTTGAACTGCATTTGAACACCAATAAACTTTATATTTTCCAAGTAAAATTGTGCTGCATTTTAACACCAATAATCTTCATATTTTCCAAGTAAAATTGAACAGCACAAAGAAATAAATTTTAGAAATATTCATTTGCGAAGCAGAACATTAAATTGAATACTTAATTTTACAATTGAAAATGTTATTTGTAGCATTAAAATAACGTAGGAACTTTTTTTATGTGACAAAATTTTATCCTTTTTCAAACGAACAAAAATTCAGTTTAGAAGCCCCCCTCCCACCAAAAAAAGGATTTACAGATGTAAAATCTCTACAGAGTTAAAACAAAGGGAAGAAAAAGTAAACCATTTATTTAAAGAATTGAATAAACCTAATAATCTACCAGCAAATAAACAATTACGAATCGTGAAAGTTAAGTAATATTTAATTTATATAATCATAGGATGATAGCAAAGAGATAATTTTATTTTATTTTAAAAAATTTCTTTCTAAATTAATTTCAAGATCATTTGCACGTTTTTTTTTTTAATAACTAAATTAAATAATTCCACAATACAAAAAATGTCAATTAAATTTTTTTTTTTTAATTTTTTTTTTATTTAAAACTTTTTAATAAGCAGAAGTTATCTAAAAAGTTGCAGAAAGATTAAAAAGCGAAAAGAATTATTAAAACATTTAAAGGCGTAACAAATAAAGAAAACAGCGGAATGTAACTTTCTCTGCAGGGTTCTTGTTTTCCAAAGTGGCAGAGGTGCATGCGGCATCCATAATTAAGAATCGGATTGCAATAGATTCACTCTGCTTTTTCTGGAATTCTGCAATAAAATTTCCAATTTTATCGCAGAATTACTTCTTCAGCATTCTTGTCAATCTTAATCTTAAACTGTTATAACATCTTTTGAGACGTCGAAAGAAGAATTTATTTTACATATTTAATCAAAGTCCAAATTAAATGCCTCATTATCTTTCGAAAGTAATTGGATCATTAATTCCTTGGGTTTCAGTAGCATGTAAACATTTATTACAAATTTGCTAGAATAAGCAGATAAAAACAACTGAGCCATCGATAGCATTTAACATTTAATAATGAATTGTTTAGTTAAAGACTTGGAGTAACGGTCTGAGAGTGAATGCTACCAAGACCTAAGTGATGATCAGTGGTTGTAGTGTTGGAAAGTCCCCAGATAGAGGAAAGGAGCCAGATGCAACTAAATTTGTTATGGTACTTGCAAGCATTGGGTACACAAGTGCAATGGAATAACAGGTGGGTTGAGAGATGAGAACCAGTTTGTGTGCAAGAAGTGCAAGACAATAAAGACGGATGAAAACTCAGATGTGGAGAAAGTATATTTGGATGGCAGGGCTATCAAGGTTGTTGAGGAGTTTTGTTATCTTGGTGATACCATTGGAGCACAGGGAGGAGCTGGTGCTAGTCTAATTGCAAGCGTTAGGACTGGATGGAGTAAGTTCAGGAAACTTCTGCCATTACTAACCAGCAGTGTTACGACTGTCGACCAAGGGAAGTCAATTTCTCGAAGTCGTTCATGCCAGCATGTAAAAGAGACGTTAAACCGAATATGATAATTCAATAAGAATTTGGCAAATCTATGAGAGATTCATAGAGTTTGTTTCAACAGCTCGTTCTTGCCATTTTAATGCCGATAATTCTAAAGATTCTTTCTGGATCAGAAATGATCCAGATTGTTTGGTTCATCAGAAACTTGAACACTCAGACCGAATGTTTTGGAATTTTTTTTAGATGGGAATTGATTATTTGGATTATTCAGACTACTCTTCTTATCTTGGATGTTATTCTTAACGTTTCGACCGATGTAACCTAACCTTCTTCAGGGTGTCTTGTAAAACACTGGAATCTGTATGAAACCTTCTATTTAATTTACGGGGGTAGCTTGCTCTCGTTCCGTCAGCCATGACCGGGTAGAAGTCTTCAGTAATTTGTAATTATATTCTTAGTATCGCCCGTACTGAGGATTGAACCTTCACCCTCCAGAAGACTGTCACTAAGAACTGATTGTTACTTAACACTTATATATAGTAATAAGTAGTTAGACCACAGATCTATAACAAGAATAGGTATAAGGCTCCTAAAATTCATACCAGAATTGTCCTCAAGGATGAGTGGCACAACGGATATAAGTGCTAAGTAATAATAAGTGCTAAGTAATAATCAGCTAGATCAATAATCCAGTTGATATACAGTTGTAAAAGTGCATTTGATGGTTAAATGTTTCAGTTTAAGGAATCCCAAACTTGTTTGCACATGCTACTTAACAAGTTACTCATTGTCACTAAGTAGATGGCCTTTGCACAAGTGGAGTGAACATTTGTTTATAGATGGGATTTTGATGTAAATGCTACGATTTGATGCTCCAGATCCTGCATTCCTCGACAAATTCAGATCTAAACAACTCACTTAAATTTCTCCATATAACTAGTTGGCAAAGCCAGCTCACTATTGCTTCGCTACTTGAAACCAAAATTTTAAATAATAAACATGTCATTCATAAGTTTCTTGTAAACACAAGACTGAAACTTCCGCATTTGTTCATATAAATGAACATTAACATTTTGGTAATTTTTATACAAATTTACCTATCTTTTAAATAAAACCGTAATTAAATCAAAAAGAAAGAAATTCACCTGATGTGTGGGTATGTAGGGGGGGGGGTTGTAAGCTTACAATTTAGAAACAGGTGGCAACTTGTTGAAAATAAAGTCTGTCCCCCTAAAGGCCAGAAAGGAATATTTAAACACAAATGCAAAACGCTTTGTCTACGGAATCAAAATCATTGAATTTAAAAACCATAAAAGAAAATGTGGTCTAGTTAACAAGATAAACAGAAAGAGAACTCGCCAGCCAGCCACTCCTCCCTTATGCCTCATCAGTAGCTTTCTAACGAGCGATGTTAGTATAATTCAAGAAAGGTCTTTAGTAATTTGATCCTTTTTTTATTAAGTCATTAATATTGACAAAACTATTGCATATATATAAAAAAATAGGACAATTACAAATGAGTAACACAAACATTTATTTATTATGAACTATTTCAAAAAATAGTTATACTAATTAGGCATTCAAATAGCAGTCATTGGATCTTTCGTTTGTACTATAGAGTATTTCAAAATATTATTGATTTAAATAGTACTAACCCGTTTTGATGGAGTGATAAATGAAAAAAAAACAACTTTCACATTTATTCGTTTCGATGATGTTATAGTAAACTTGTTGTAAATAAAAATAAATAATTCTTAAAGGTAAGTGATATTTTTATGAAGGAATATAAGAAATATTTAGTCAGCGTACCACCTTTTAACCGCTGTTTCTGACAGAGCAGAATCCGAATAACAATTATCAAGCCATTGCTTTGTTTGAACAGTATTTTCTCCCATCAGAAAGCAATGCTTTATCAACTAACGAAATTCAGATTTTTCCATTGTTTTGACAAGTTACAGCAGTAGTTTCACTTAATTTGTAAACTAATCCAATTGGGTTCAAATTTTGACACGTGTCATTTGAAGGTTAGTACTAAATAAAAAATCATATAGATTTTTTATTCGTGGCACCATCTTTTCGAGTGATGTGTTATAATGTGAAAATAACCAACCAGCATGAGAATAATAATCCAAATAATATAATCTTTTAAGAAAATTTTTAAAATCAAATTTTATGTTAAAAATGAAATAAAAATTTCTTTAATTGAATTTTAAAATATGTTTTTTTTGTATTTATGTGTATATGTTGTTTTGGGTCTGTAATAATGTTGCTATGGTGATACGATTTTTTTATTTCTTTTTTTTTTTTTTTTTTTAAATGGAAGTTGCTAAAAATTTTGAAACCAGACTTTATTGATTTTGGTAACTAACTTTTTGAAAAAAATATCAAATATTAAAATTGTGTTTTGATAGTTTTACAAAAAACATACATGGAAAAGTACACTTATATTATGCCTAGGGGGAAAATCCTGAAGTCTAATATATATATATATATATATATATATATATATATATATATATATATATATAATATTTGAAAAAAATCTTAAAATATTGTCATTTATAGTTTAAGGTTTAGAAACTAAAGATAATTTTAAACCAGATTCATTGATAATCTTGGTTAACATTTTTTACAAATGAAATTTTAAAAGTAGGAAGTAGTTTTTCAAAAATGTTTTTTCGGGATTTCTTTCAAACAAAAAAATGTCTGATTCATATCAATTAAGCAGCTTAATTTTCACATAAAAATATTTTTCTAAGAAATTACTGGTTTAATTCGTAGAGTGAGAGATCAGTTTGCGATGAACTAAAAATTGGGTACTTTCTTAAATTAGGGTCCACGCTAAAATCAACTTGGCATTGGTACTTTTTGGATGTTTATGTAAACCGCCAGAAAGTACCGAAGCAGTTTGCCAATCAAATTGCGAGAAAATAAGCAGAGACATGTCAACATTTCAACTGATTGAAACGAATAAGCAGACGTCATGTCAACATTTCAACTGATTGAAACACGATTGCAACTAATTGAAATTTGAAAGTACGGCAATGAATTTTCACAAGTTATCACTGGCTGTTGCGCTTCGCGAAAGAGTGATTAACTTTTGTCAGAAAGAAAAACTGATCGCAAAAGAAAAGAAAATGTGCAGGCAAAAAAACAACAAACTTTAATACATAACTCTTTTAACGAAACCAAAAATAATTTTCAGTAAAATATTTTTTTTAAAAACACTGAAAAAAATATAATTTATCACTTGTTTACTTTCTATTTCTTTATTTATTTTATTTATTTCTTGACTAAATGTATCATTTGATTTTTTTATTTTTTTACTTTAAATGTTTGTTAATGTTTGTTTTCTTCCCACTTGTAAATCCAGCCTAGTTTTTGGATGCAGGTACTTTCCGGCAGTTTACGTAAACATCCGGAAAATACCACTGCCAAGTTGATTTTAGCGTGGGTCCTAATCTCAGAAAGCACCAAAATATGAACAATATCTTCAATTTTGTTTGTTATTAAAAACGGAACAAAAAAATAGAAAGTGAGGGAATAGAAGATAAAAATTATGGTTGAACTATCATTAATTACGGTTTTGTGTAAATGTGGCAACAATATTAAAATTAAACAAATGGTTGTACTATGAAATGGCCAAATAAATGGAAATCAATTTTGGTTAAAGTGGCATCGAAATCTGGTACCCATCTCCAATTAAAAAGGTTAGCTTTTCTTGAAATATGTGAATATTTGTTGCTAAAAAAAAAAATTTTAAAAAAAATATAAAAAAAAAAAAATTTTTTTAAATAGGTAAAAAAAAAATTTCATTGATGAAAATTTTAGGAGAGAAAGTTGGTATTGTTAATGTTTGCTAATTTTTTTCTCTTTTTCTTAAACTTTGAAAGTAAAAATTGAGGATGTAATTTTGGACTGGACTCTCAAACATTTTTTTTTTTAGTTTACTATTACTCTCGCTAACGGAATGAAGATTTTAAATTCCTTGTTCTTCTGAGAGAAGATCGGGTTCCAAAGTTCAATGGGCCCTGATTAATTAAGAGGCCGCAAGTCATCAAATGTTAACCACTATGTGCCAATTGACAGAACTTTGAACGCTCAAAATGGCAGATATTCAAAAAGACACAAACATTTTTTAAAAGTATATTGAGCATTTATTTTACAAGACAGGCCATCTTGCAAATGTCAGATTTGCAAACAATGTTTTCTATTTACGTAAAATAAAAAAAAATTCAGCTTTGTATTTCTTATTTTCGTTCATCTCAGAGAGTTTCGTGTACCCCCAATCTCCGCAAGAGATGTCTACTGTAATACTAATTCCAGATTCATTAAAATTTACTGTGCCTATTTACTAAACATATTTCTCTAACAGTGTGTTTTTTTCCTATATTTTTATCGTAAAAATAATTTTATTAGATTTTTAAATTATGGTATCACCCAAACTAAAATACAAAAAAGCAAGACAAAGAAATGTAAATTTGTCATCTTATACAGTATAATTTTATTTTTAAATAAACTTTAAACTTATAAGAAACTCAAAATTTAAGAGTATTTTAAAATTATTTACAATATAACAGTAAACTGCACTAATAATTTTTATTTTTAGCATTGTTTCGTCCAATTTTTAAAAATGTTTTTACTTGTAAAATCTTACCGCTCTTGAATATAATTTTAAATACATTGTACAATAATTAAAAAAAAAAAAAAGCATATCAAAAGAACGCATGGTTAATTTACTTCAAGTCTGAACCTCTTGCCAATTGTGTTTATTGTTTGGATATGACACTCCCCCTTCCAAAAAAGAATCCGAAAATAGGGGAGATATGGAATTAGAACGGATTATTAATTTATAAATTAGTCATGCGACTGGTGACCGCTAGTGAATTTGATACTCCCATGAAACTTCCTCCTTCAGAGGAAACCAGTTCAACCCGCTAAGAGTGAATGGCGTACCAGGTATCAGGGGTAGGGATATTTAAGTGAAACTACTGTTGCAAATTTTCAAAACAATGGAAAAATCTGAATTTTGTGTTGTTGATCAAGCATTGTTTTCTGATGGGAAAAATACTGTTCAAGCAAAGCAATGGTCTTTGGACTCTGCCTGTCAGAAACAACAGTTAAAAGGTTGTATGGCGACTTTAAACACGGTCGTACAGACGCAAATGATTCAGGTCGCCCAAACTCGGCAGTTGTCCACCAAAAAAGTCCACAAACTCGTTTTAGCCGATTATAAATTGAACGTGCATGAGATAGCAGAGTAGTTGAAAATATCAGAAGACAGCGTATTCATCATTCTGCATGAACATTTCTCAATGAGAAAGTCATTTAAAGTTGGTGCCACATTTGCTCACAGTCGATCAAAAACGTGTCAAATTGACACGTCAGAGCATTGTTTGCAACCGTTTCACTGCAACAAAAATAAGTTTTTATGTCAATATGTGACAATGGATGAAACACGGATCCACCACTTCACTCCGCCGTCAAATCAGCAGTGAATAGTAGCAGGTGAAAGCCGTCCAAAGTGACCAAATACTCAAACATCAGCAGACACGCTTTCGGCCTCCGTATTGAAATGCGCAAGGTATTTTGTTCATCAATTACCTTACGAAAATTATTGTGATATGTTGAAGGTGTAGGCCTAGCATATGAAGTACATTTTTTACTAATGGAGGAGGAAAAAAATTTAAAAAAATTTTTTTATTGGCATTTCAATTTTTTCAAAAAATGTAACGTCTTACTTTCATTTCTACGAAAGGACATTAGAGGGAGTATGTGACGAAGCCATCTTTTAATTTACAGCCATAAAAAAAAAAACGCAATGTGTTCATAATTTGTTACTGTCACCTGTTTTTTGCATTTTGACAAATAAAATAAAAACGTCTTTGCTCATTAATTTCTATATTGATAAAATTGTGTAATCACTACTTGTGTGTATGTCGCCTCTACGTGATTTACACGATTTTATTTTTACTATTACTCAATTATTTATTAAAATAAAAATTGCAATAGTATAAGGTAACAAAATAACTTCAAATACTATTTAAAATAAATTTAACTAGAAAATTAAATGTACCAGAATGCATTTCACTTCAGTTTCTGTTTAAACAAGTCAGTCATTTAAATCTTTTGTTTATCATCATTATCATATTCCATTTAATTTGTTTCATATACTGGCATAGTTTAGGGGGGTGAGGTGAGGGGATACTTTCAAAGTTAAAATTTCTAATTAAACACCCTAATTACATTAAAATTTTGAAAATCTACATACACAAATATTCTTTTATGAATTTGAACATTTTCTATATTTGTGTTACACAAAAAATCTTTTGTAATTGTAAGACTTACAATGTCTTATACAGTAGAGAATTAAAAAGAAAATTTTATGTGTATCAGAAAAAAACATTATTTTGTTTTATGACACATGTAAATAATTTCTAATTAAAAACAAAGAATTAATTTGTTGATAAAGCAATTCACAACAACAAAAATGGACTAAAGCTTAATGGAGACATATTTGCAAATTGTAAAATTATAACTAGTTTTACATTCATGTTAATATAATTTTGTTGATAGTAGAAACAATTCTGAAGTTTAAAAGTCTCACGATGCTTATGAACATGATGCGATGAGTCAAAAAATATAACAAAAAAAAAAACCAAACAATTTAATATCTATCTATTCCCAAAACGTTTTAGGCCATTTAAAAATTTTTTTTAGCATTTTCATTTTTAGCATTGCGGCTCTCTGGTCATGAGCAAAGACATTTCTCTTGAGTAGGGTATGATTTGTAATGATTTTTACTTTCCCCAGCTACAAGTTATCTTTAGCAGGTATCATGTTCTTAGGTCTAAGAGTTTAAATATTTTAGTGAATGGGCCACTATCTTTATACCCCCTCCCAATACATCCTCAGGCTCCGCTAAGAAATTGAAAATGATAGTATCGAAAGTAAGAAATAACAATGACATGAGGGTTCAGGGCTAGAAGACGCAGAGGTCATCATTCATTCCCGAGCAACACTGGATTCATCATTACATACATACATACATCTAATCATTTCATTTTCAGATAAATTCCAAATCTGCTAGTAAAAAGGTTACCAGAAATCAATCCTCTTCCCTTTCCTTATTCATTTGTAATGCTCGTGTGAAAACAGTATTTTTTTTTGTACATCTGGAGATATTGAAACGTGATTTTTCTAGTCATTTTTATACCATATTGTCTACTACACACACACACACACACACACACACACACACACACACACACACACACACACACACACACACACACACACACACACACACACACACACACACACACACACACACATGTAAATGAGGACATTAATTTCTCCTTCCTTCTAAACTGTCAAAGACATTTATTGAGCGCGCGCGTGTGGGTGTGTGTAGAGAGAGGGGAGGTGTTATCAATACAAATTGAAGAAAAAAATAAATGTGATAACTGACCTGCAGGTGTAGCGCCAAAGATGCGGATGACAGGGACTTTGAGCTGAGATGATTGCAGGACATCCAGATCAGAGATCGGATGGGAGACATAATGATCAGCAGTAACTATACGAACCGAAAACATGATTCCAGCAGACAGGCTGCCTAGACGTTATTTTCACAACATCATCCTTTGTCGTCTCCTCCTCCGCCACCTCCTCCTCCTCCTGTGCAAAAGAAAACAAAAACATGTAAGAATAACAACATCTCGTTATTTGGCAATGATTTTTACATAGAAATGTTTGTGGTGGATAGAGAGATATCTTAGGATATAATTGCGAACTATGAAATCTATGCAGATTATGAATTCAATTGAATCTTTTGTGGTAAATGTGGGGAGAAAAACATCTGAACACACAATTTCCAATCAGCTACGGGTAAAATAGCAATTTGTGTCCAACTAATTGTATACAATGAATCTTTTAGAATAGATACTGAGATTTGGCATTAAATAACTCAGAAAAGGTGGATTTACCGTTAAGCAGACAAGCAAAACCTACAAAGACGAGCGGCAAAGAAAAATGAGACCATCCAACCTGAAGTGAATGTGTGAACAGCACATGTGCAACACACGTGCAAACAATACAACAAAAACAATAGAAAGGAAAGCAAATTCAGATGACCAATTACCGATAATACATCACCCAAAATTGGTGAAGTGACCAACTATGATTGCACACTGAAAAACAGTCCTACCTTGGTAACTATAGAAACAACAGTATCTCACACACACCCATTCTCTCTCTCTCTCCCTCTCTCTCACACCCATTCTCTCTCTCTCGGTCTCTCTCACACACATTCTGTTTCTCTCTCACACACACACACACACACACACTCTCTTTCTCTCTCTGTGATGTGTCTATTTGCAATTCACTTTGAGATTTCTTGAAACACTAAATATTGATTGTGGTGTGTGACTTGGGCAGTAGTGGAGCGGGGTGGCTCAGTAGACATGACACACAAGTAGCGTATTGATTAGTGAGAGACATCTCCTTCTCTTCTTCCTCCTCCTCCTCCCCAATAGGGTTAGTGTGTGCATCTCAAAAAGAAATGTGAATGAAGGTAGCAGACAAGAAAGAAGGAAGAATTGTCTTCAAGACAACAACAAAATGCCAGTGCCAGAGTTTTGGTTTTTGCTGCCTTGATCATTATTATTATCATCATCAATAATAATAATATCTTTCTCTTTCCTAACATTGATCCAAAAGATGGCCAACCATTAAGAGAATAAGGCCCAGGAACTGACCTGATAGGTCAATGTGGACTGGCTAGTAGACTGTAGTTCAAGTTAGCACACAAGAGAAAGGAATAGTAGAAAAGAGGTTGAGGTGGTGGTATCGGACAGGTGTAGAGGCTAGAGGCGTAGAGGCTAGAGGGGGGGGGGGAGAAAGGGTGTTGATAGTGCCAGAATATAATTAGAACTTCGGTGCTTGCCAAAGCAGCCGCTACAACTAAGACAGCTCGAGTTTGATACTGGGGCGGGAAGGGGGAGCATTCCTCTTTGCCACTCAACTTGATGGAGGAGCAGTCTCCTCATACAGACACCACATCGAGGGAGAAAACAAACAAAACACCAGTCAGAATTACATTACAGCTAACTTAGCTTTCTTTTCTCCTGACCAAAAAAAAAATTTTTTTTAAATAAATTTTAAAAAAAAAAAATTTTTTTAAATAAATAAATAAAAAAAATATGTTAAAATAAAAAGGAACACATAAATAAACTGTGGAAAACAATAACTTTAGTAAACAAGTGAGAAAGGGGAAGAAGAAGAAAATGCTGCGTGTGTGTGTTAAACTAAAGCTGGCTTCTTTTTCTCAAGAAGTAGACATGAATACCACGCACACGCACAACTAACAGGTAAAAGAACGAGAGCTATTTCTGAAGCGATAAACAATAGAATCAGAAATGCTATTTGATTTTTAAAAATTATTTCATGCTGATAAAAATCGCAATATGACCGATGATTTTCAAGAATCCAACATTCAATTCACAAAAAGACAAATAGTGTCGTAATAAAGTTATAACTGTATTAGTGGTATGAAATGGAAACTCTTGTCACTGCACATATTTATGAAATGATTATTCATTTTGGCAAGTCTCATTAATTTTGTCTATGACTTGAAAATCAAAGTAAGAAGTACACATTAGTTTTCTGATCGCAATAATTAAGTATCCAATAAAAGAAATCAAATGATACAATTACTACTTAAGAGAGAAGTGAGCATTTCTTAAATGAAGACAACATTTACATCTACTTAACCTAGTTTATAATCTGTACTATATTTGTAGGTCTGCGTCTGTAAAAGACGCACACTTGAGTGATGCGCACAAATATAACAATAAAAACAATATTAGAAGAATATTAGAACATGTGTTGGCACCAAACATCCAAAAACAGCCGTTCTTATTAATAACTTGAAACTTGTACATTTTTTTTATGACCATGTGGAGTTGAGCGCAGGAGTACAAAGGAGGCCAAATTCGTTCCTGGACAACACCGAGGCCGTCAGCTAGTGTTCCTAGAAACCATTGAAATCACACTGGGTTCTGAACAAGTGATACATTCTAAACAAGTCGATTGTATTAATTTTATCAAATAAAAGAAATAAAAAATAAAAAATTGAAACTTTCCAACAAAGGATCCAAAATGAAACATCCATTTCTGGAAAAGATTTCTTTTTCGCATTGAAAGATTTTCATACTAACAGGGCTGTGGCGTTTAGAGTAGACGACTTTTTAAACCAACCAAAGAAATCTATATTTCTCTCTCTCACTCTCACACATAGATATATATATATATATATATATATATATATATATATATATAGATAGATAGATAGATTTTTCACTTAGAAGATAGTTTATTCAGTGAAGACCGGGATTAGACCAATAAAAATAAGCTCGATGATACTCGGTCACAGGGTACAGAGCATTTATATGTGATTTTTTTTTTTTTTGAAAAACCTTCAATATATATATATTAGAGATGGGCGGTTTTACCGAAAAACCGCGTTTTTTCGGTTTCGTCACCATACCGAATACCGAATCGTTTTTTTTAAACCGTAACCGTTCGGTATTGTGTTTTTACTACAGTAAGCCACCATATACAAGGAAACACGGTTGAAAAGATTTTCCGATTTGAAAAAAATTGAATATTACCAAAACATGTTATATTAGTAAGAGGACAGATTGAACAAATATATGATAAAAACATTTGATTTGTAGGAAGAAATCTTTGTTTACAGTTTGTTTATCATTAACATTTTGAATTTTCAAATGAAAAAAAGAGAAATACCACAGACAACATGACATCGTATTTTTAGCATAAACTATTTTCAAATGAAAAAAAAAATCAAACGCGTTTCGTATGATGTCGAAAATCTATTTGATTCAACTCAAAATTTTAAAATAATTATTTATGTTTGTTTCAGAGTTATCTAAAAAAATAAGTTATTAAAATGAAATTTAAAAAAAAATACTTGTTGTAAAAGTAAATAAACGAAAAGTAGCGAGCGAGTATAAACATTTAAAAAGAAAAAAAGTAGTTGCCAATGCTAGTATCACTTTATTCGGATTTAAAAAATTATTTTAAACATTAGGCATTTCATTGTTTACTTTTGAAAAGCCACTTCATACATAAATTGTCATTTCTAGAGAACTATCTCTCAAGTATACCGTTTTCTCTCCTAAAAATGGGTTATTCAAAAAGTAGACTATGCAACGATTTATATTTTACTAAATTGTTAATATAGTATTTATTTAGAGTTGACAATTTATTCGAAAGTTTAATTATTAAAATTATTAAACTTTAATCCAAGTCATGAATTCTATGACTAAAATTACCGTAAAGCTTAAAAAATGACTTTAGGTGAATTAATAATCTCTACTTTTTTTTAACCATCCTTCCTTTTCCCTTGGCGCGGTTTTCGGGTGTACTACTAGTCTTTTACGCATGTCTATAAAGTTTTATTACCCTGTCTTAAAAACAAATATTAATAATAACTAATCATCACACAAGAGAATGAATAGCTTCCATAGTAAAAAATTTTTTTGCAAAAAAAACCGAAAAACCGAACCGTAAACCAAGGTTTTAAGAGGAAAAAACCGAAACCGATACCGAAACCAAAATTTAAAAACTGCCCAACTCTAATATATATATATATATATATATATATATGGGAAATGAAAAAGGAAAAAACCAAGAGATATTTTTTTATATATTCAACAACGTTTCGTCTTTATTGTATAACTTCCTCGGGATGATAATTTGAAGAAAAATGCCATGCAAGTACATCGAAATATTGGGTTGACATGATGGGTTGATAAGGAATGTAGTAGCCGTGGCTACTATGAGCGCTGGAGGAGAGTCCAGGCTGTGAGAAGTCAGTAGTGGCGATAGTAGTGGATATATAAAAAATATCTCTTGTTTTTTTTTCCTTTTTCATTTCCAATTACGTCGGATTACTCTCATTCTTCCTTTCTCATATATATATATGTGTGTGTGTATATATATAGACATTAACAGTAATTAATTAATTAAAGTGATAATAAAGAAAAAGGTGGGGTGGGGTCAACCTAAATTGGGAGCTACGCAGCGAGATGTCGATTTACATTAGTTTTAAATTTCTGCATGTCAGTACCGTCAGGAAAACAGGGAGCAGGGAGGGAGTTCCAGAGTCCAGCAGCACGAGGAAAGAAGCTTTTGGAGTAGAAAGCTCTTCGGTATCTGGGAACCTCCACAGTGAATGAATGGGATTTGGCAGATTGTCGGGTTGATTTAAATGTAAACTAACATTGGTAGCTAGATAGAAAGATATATTGACAAGAAGAGTTTGTGGGGGCTGTCCTTCCCTCCTCCCACATTAGACACATATTCTTTTTTATTCTTTTTTAATTACAATGATTGTTTTGATCCCACAGACAAAAGTTTCACATTTGTGTTCAAATATACGTCTCTAGCCTTTTCTTTAGGGGAACTGACTTGATCTTGAACAAGTTGTTATCGGTTTCTAAATCGTAGGTAAAAAAAATTTTTTAAATAATTTTTTTTTTTAAACACCCCCCCCCCTCCATATTATTAGTCAGGTGAATTGATTTCTTTCTTTTCATTTTTTTTTACAGTCTTATTTATAAAAATTATCAAAATGTTTATCTTTGTCCAGTGTTTACAAACATATAAATAAAATGTTTATTATTTAAAATTTTGGTTTCAAATATTTAAAGCAGTGAACTTTTTAAAGTGACAGTGAGCTGGAAAAGTCTTTTTATATATATATATATATATATATATATATAAGAAAAAATTGTGACCCGTTCGCTTACTCATTGAGTGTGTGTTGAATTGTTTGAACTAAAAGAAAGTTTGCTAAGCCAGTTAAATATTTTTAAAATATAAATAAAAACAAAATTAAAAATTAGCCTCTTTCTGCTCAATATATCTATTTCGATAAAGTTAGATGTGGGTGTAAGTTTATATATTTAAAGTTAGATATGGGTGTAAGTTTATATATTTAAAGTTAGGTATGGGTATAAGTTTATATATTTAAAGTTAGGTATGTGTTTAAGTTTATATATTTAAAGTTAGGTATGTGTTTAAGTTTATATATTTAAAGTTAGGTATGTGTTTAAGTTTATATATTTAAAGTTAGGTATGTGTTTAAGTTTATATATTTAAAGTTAGGTATGGGTATAAGTTTATATATTTAAAGTTTGGTATGGGTATAAGTTTATATATTTAAAGTTAGATATGGGTATAAGTTTATATATTTAAAGTTAGATATGGGTATAAGTTTATATATTTAAAGTTAGGTATGGGTATAAGTTTATATATTTAAAGTTAGATATGGGTGTAAGTTTATATATTTAAAGTTAGGTATGGGTGTAAGTTTATATATTTAAAGTTAGGTATGGGTATAAGTTTATATATTTAAAGTTAGGTATGGGTATAAGTTTATATATTTAAAGTTAGGTATGGGTATAAGTTTATATATTTAAAGTTAGGTATGGGTATAAGTTTATATATTTAAAGTTAGGTATGGGTATAAGTTTATATATTTAAAGTTAGGTATCTGTGTAAGAGAGAGAGAAAAAAAAGAGAGAAAGAGAGAAAGAGAAAGATAGAGAGAGAGAAAGATAGAGAGAGAGAAAGATAGAGAGAGAGAAAGATAGAGAGAGAGAAAGATAGAGAGAGAGAAAGATAGAGAAAGATAGAGAAAGAGAAAGAGAAAGATAGAGAAAGAGAGAGATAGAGAAAGAGAGAGATAGAGAAAGATAGAGAGAGAGAAAGATAGAGAGAGAGAAAGATAGAGAGAGAGAAAGATAGAGAGAGAGAAAGATAGAGAGAGAGAAAGATAGAGAGAGAGAAAGATAGAGAGAGAGAAAGATAGAGAGAGAGAAAGATAGAGAGAGAGAAAGATAGAGAGAGAGAAAGATAGAGAGAGAGAGAAAGATAGAGAGAGAGAAAGATAGAGAGAGAGAAAGATAGAGAGAGAGAAAGATAGAGAGAGAGAGAAAGATAGAGAGAGAGAGAAAGATAGAGAGAGAGAAAGAGAAAGATAGAGAGAGAGAAAGAGAGAGAGAGAAAGAGAGAGAGAGAAAGATAGAGAGAGAGAGAAAGATAGAGAGAGATAGAGAAAGATAGAGAGAGAAAGAGAAAGATAGAGAGAGAAAGAGAAAGATAGAGAGAGAAAGAGAAAGATAGAGAGAGAAAGAGAAAGATAGAGAGAGAAAGAGAAAGATAGAGAGAGAAAGATAGAGAAGGATAGAGAGAGAGAGAAGGAGAGAGAGAGAAGAGAAGGATAGAGAGAGAGAGAAAGAGAAGGATAGAGAGAGAGAGAAAGAGAAAGATAGAGAGAAGAGAAGGATAGAGAGAGAGAGAAAGAGAAAGATAGAGAGAAGATAAAGAGAAAGATAGAGAGAGAGAGAGAAAGAGAAAGATAGAGAGAGAGAAAGATAGAGAGAGAGAGAAAGAGAAAGATAGAGAGAGAGAGAAAGAGAGAGAGAGAGAAAGAGAAAGATAGAGAGAGAGAGAAAGAGAAAGATAGAGAGAGAGAGAAAGAGAAAGATAGAGACAGAGAGAAAGAGAGTATAAAATAGAGAGAGAAAGAGAGAGTATAAAATAGAGTGGGGGGGGGACAAGATATAATGAGAGTAGAGTGTAAACACTTAGTAAGAGATTAGAACAATTAAAATGCATTTTTCTTCAAACATAACTCAAAATTAAGGAATATTCTAACATGTATTATGTGTTATTAAAATACATAGAAAGAAAAGCCTTAGGGAAACAAAGGCTGATCAACTCAGCTTTCGTATAATAAGAGATTATTTATATTGGTTTGATTGTAAAGTAGATGGCTGTGTTTTTTCTAGACTCTCAAGTAGAGTTTTTTGGCGTTTTCTAAATCTTCAAAACAAAAAAAATATATTTGTATTAAATGGTCGTAGTATTAATAATGACAGTAACATTTTTATTTCTTTTGTTTGAGATGCTTGTTATCGTGTATCACATTTTTTTTTAATCAAGACTCAGCCAATTTTCACCAACTCTGACTCCTAAAGCAACAAATTTTCTGACTCAGACTCCACAACCCTGTATAATGCAAAGCTCTTTCTCAGTGTAATCTATTTTAATCTAATTAAATAGGAAAAATATGTATTAATGCAGTTGTAAGTCTTTATCAGTTACCATTCTAAAAAAGACATAACATTTGCATATATATATATATATATATATATATATATATATATATATATATATGCAAACATAGGTGCATAGAGTGTGTATACATTTGCTAATGCTAAAATAAATTCTTAATATTCCGAAAAAGATGTGAAAATATAAAGTAATGTTTTTGACACAATTTTCGTTACATGCAGATACAAAATCTCTATTATAATCGATACACCTGTCCTGGGGTGGGTTCATAAAAAATGAGACATTGAAAAAAAAATTTGGGGGGGGGGGGGGGGTAATAAAGATTATTAATATCTTTTGACTAATTTACATTTTAAAAAATTTCCCAGCATTTTTTTTTTTAATCAGATTTTCACAATTTTAAAAAGAAATATTTTCAACAAAACTATTCGATTCAGATAAATAGTAATTGCTAAAAAATAATTTTCGTCAAAGAAAAAAGTGAAATCGATAAATTTACAAATGTTATGAAAATTGCTTCCCACCAGGCGACGGGGGTCGATGAAAGTATGTAGTGGAGAGACGAGTTGGACGAAGGAGACAGGAGAGATGGGAGAGACGGGAAAGAGACGAAAGTGGGGGGGGGGGGACGAGAGAGAGAGACGAAGGAGGGGGGGCGAGAGAGAGAGAGATTAAGGAGGGAGGGCGAGAGAGAGAGAGACGAAGGAGGGAGGGCGAGAGAGAGAGAGACGAAGGAGGGGGGGCGAGAGAGAGAGACGAAGGAGGGGGGGGACGAGAGAGAGGCGAAGGAGGGGGGGACGAGAGAGAGGCGAAGGAGGGGTGGGGCGAGAGAGAGACGAAGGAGGGGGGACGACGACGAGAGAGAGATACAAAGGAGGGGGGACGACGACGAGAGAGAGATACGAAGGAGGGGGGACGACGACGAGAGAGAGATACAAAGGAGGGGGGACGACGACGAGAGAGAGATACGAAGGAGGGGGGACGACGACGAGAGAGAGATACGAAGGAGGGGGGACGACGACGAGAGAGAAATACGAAGGAGGGAGGGGGGACGAGAGAGAGATACGAAGGAGGGAGGGGGGACGAGAGAGAGAGACGAAGGAGGGAGGGGGGACGAGAGAGAGAGACGAAGGAGGGAGGGGGGACGAGAGAGAGAGACGAAGGAGGGAGGGGGGACGAGAGAGAGAGACGATGGAGGGAGGGGGGACGAGAGAGAGAGAGACGAAGGAGGGAGGGGGGACGAGAGAGAGAGACGAAGGAGGGAGGGGGGACGAGAGAGAGAGACGAAGGAGGGAGGGGGGACGAGAGAGAGAGACGAAGGAGGGAGGGGGGACGAGAGAGAGAGAGACGAAGGAGGGAGGGGGGACGAGAGAGAGAGACGAAGGAGGGAGGGGGGACGAGAGAGAGAGACGAAGGAGGGAGGGGGGACGAGAGAGAGAGGCGAAGGAGGGAGGGGGGAGAGACGAGAGAGAGGCGAAGGAAGGGGGAGAGACGAGAGAGAGGCGAAGGAAGGGGGAGAGACGAGAGAGAGGCGAAGGAAGGGGGAGAGACGAGAGAGAGGCGAAGGAAGGGGGAGAGACGAGAGAGAGGCGAAGGAAGGGGGAGAGACGAGAGAGAGGCGAAGGAAGGGGGAGAGACGAGAGAGAGGCGAAGGAAGGGGGAGAGACGAGAGAGAGGCGAAGGAAGGGGGAGAGACGAGAGAGAGGCGAAGGAAGGGGGAGAGACGAGAGAGAGGCGAAGGAAGGGGGAGAGACGAGAGAGAGGCGAAGGAAGGGGGAGAGACGAGAGAGAGGCGAAGGAAGGGGGAGAGACGAGAGAGAGGCGAAGGAAGGGGGGAGAGACGAGAGAGAGGCGAAGGAAGGGGGGAGAGACGAGAGAGAGGCGAAGGAAGGGGGGAGAGACGAGAGAGAGGCGAAGGAAGGGGGGAGAGACGAGAGAGAGGCGAAGGAAGGGGGGAGAGACGAGAGAGAGGCGAAGGAAGGGGGGAGAGACGAGAGAGAGGCGAAGGAAGGGGGGAGAGACGAGAGAGAGGCGAAGGAAGGGGGGAGAGACGAGAGAGGGGTGAAGGAAGGGGGGAGAGACGAGAGAGAGGCGAAGGAAGGGGGGAGAGACGAGAGAGAGGCGAAGGAAGGGGGGAGAGACGAGAGAGAGGCGAAGGAAGGGGGGAGAGACGAGAGAGAGGCGAAGGAAGGGGGGAGAGACGAGAGAGAGGCGAAGGAAGGGGGAGAGACGAAGGAGGGGGGAGAGACGAGAGAGAGACGAAGGAGGGGGGAGAGACAAGAGAGAGACGAAGGAGGGAGGAGTGAGAAAAAGGGAAAGAGAGAGTGAAAAGGAAAGAAGAGAGGGGGGGAAAAGGAGGAAGGAAGGGTAAAAGAAAAGGAGGAAGGGAGAGGGTAAAAGAGAGAGAGAAAAGGATGGGGGGGGGGGGTCTTTTTGTTTTGTACGTAGATATCACCATTTAGTTGCTCCTCACTAATTTTTGTTCAAATCCAAAAAAAGGAAATGCTGGTGCTGCAGCATCATAGATATAAAACTGAAGAAAGGGTAAAAACATGAAGAACACCTTCAGCAATTTGCTTTGCTGCTTGATTATGATGCAGATATATTTCAAAAGTCTCCCCTCCTTCGGGAGAGGGGGGTCGAATAAACTATCACCAGCATGTAATGTGTCTCCAATTAACATTAATTAGTCGCAGCCACTTTTAATATCACCTAGAGCAAGGTTTTTCAAACTGGATCCAGACCCTTCAATGGATCATTTGGGGGGGGGGGGGGGGGGGCTTTACTAATCAAAATATAAAAAACATTGCAGTTGAAATGAGGTTTTGTACTTAATCTTTCATGAGATAACCCTATTTTAAAATATGTATCTTATAATATAAAATAATGTAACTTCTCCCTCCACACTTTTGTTTCTCAACAGCTTCTTTTTTTTACTAGAAGCTACATACAAAAATCTGTTTTGCCAGTGTTTTACAGCACATATCGGTTTGTGTTACGACAAATTTTATTTCCAAACGATTTTTATATTTAATCCTGATCAATATTTCATATATACTGTTACTCTCCACATTGACACCGGGCCAAACCGTTAATAGTGTAATTTCTGATAAACACCATTTCATTATTACTATCTCCCTCCTCCCCCCTTCATATGGATGTCATCTTTGTTTTGCTTGTTTTTTTCACCTAACAAGCTACCATCTTCTTTCTTTTTCCTTTTTACTCCAAGAAACTTTTTTTTTAAACATTAAGAAAATTACATTGGACTGGAATTTTAAAAAATGTACTAGCAAAATAAAGATAAAAACAAAAGGGTTCCGGGCAACACCAGGTCAGTACAGTCTGTGCAAATGAATAAATACAAAAGTTGGGTCCATTTCTCGTGTTAACGATAAATTTAAAACACCATCTTTTTTATATACTGTTTATGTATCTGCGATATCAGTCGCAAGATTAACAAATTTGCATATTGAATTTTTAAAAGGGCATTTTATTAATTAACTATTATTTGTTATTGTTTTTTTAATTCAATGATTGTTCTGATTGTAATATAACAAATAGTTCCGTTTTGCAATATTGTTTAATTTCCTGGGAAAGTAGTTAGCATTTGTGTTCAAATGTTCCTTTTTTTTTAGAGGGATTTTTAACTTGATTTTCAGCAAGTTGCGATTTATTTCTAAATTGCAAGTGAAAAAGCAAAGTGATTTCTTCTTTCTTTTCCTTTCTTTATGGTCACAAGATAAATAAATTTATATTGAAATTACCAAAATGTTAATGTTTTATCTATCTATATGAATAAATTAGAAATAGATTGTTTCGTATTATGCTTCAGAATTTTTTAGATAATTCGTAGTACATAAGGACCCGTGGAGAAGTGGATATAGTACTAAGTATAATTCAGTTCTAAGTGACAGTCATCTGAAGGTTGAAGGTTCAATCCTCAGTGCAGGCGATACGAAGAATTGCGAAATTACTGAAGACTTCTTCCCAGTCAGGGCAGATGGAACAAGAGCATGCTACCCCCGTGGATTGAATAAAGGGTTCCGTTCAAAATTCCGTCCAGATTCCCGAGTTCGACAAAGTACAAGAAGGTCGGAGGTTATAGCGTTCGAAATGTGATAAAAACACCCAAGATGAGAACAGTAGTCTGAATATACCAAATTCTACAGATTGTTTCATGTTTACAACAAAGTTATGAATGAAATGTTTATCTTAAATTAATGTTTCAAGTATTTCAAGTAGCGAAGTGACAGCCAGCTGACAAAGTCATCTAGTTCTTCATAATGACAATATTGTTCTGTCTTCTTCTGTACACATATCAAGGTGATATTTCAGGGTCGATCTAGACGCATAAACGTTGGTTTTATTGAAATATTTGCATATCCATGTTGACATTAAAACAGGTGAATCATTTTCAATCACTAATAAATGGTTTACCTTACATATGGGTTAAATATTCTTCTTAGATCATGTCTTCGTTGTGCATCTCATTTGCATAATCATTTTTCGAAGCCTGTTTTAATAAATCAATGTCATGTGTTGTTTGTTTTTCATTTTATTGCACGATTTTCTTTTCTAGAAACAATACTTTCACGCATAACAAAGGATAAATAGTTTCGATTTAGTAAATATTTTCTATTCCATTTGTTAATTTTCAAGGGAGGTAATTCAAATGTCGACTAAATTATCAGACAGTATGATGGTCAGGCTACGTTCCAAGTGTAGTATCTGTTTTGCTCCAGTCAAGAGAAATCCTCCTCTAAACTGAAGCAATTTATATTTTTCTTCCAATCAAGAGTGTACCTTTTTGGGAGCTGGATTTCTCCCTACAGTAAAAGCAAACCTTGTTTCTAAGTTTTTCCTCATGTGTGTGTGATGATGATGATGATGGGGGAAGGGGGGTAAACAGGGGCAGTATGATGATTAGATAAACATGCATGTACACACTACACAGATTATTTTAAAGTTAAACAGGTATGCTAACTGTGGTTTTGCCTTCTTTGTGTTGATTTTCTATAAAATGTATTTTTGTAAATCAAACAGCTTACCATCATTTAGTTTCATCCAATTTCTATTCTTTTCTGTCATTTTGATGCTGACCCAATAAAACATTTTATTGCTGTATATTATGAATATTTAATCACAAACAGAAAAAATAAGAAACAAATATATTACACTGATCCATTCGGTGAAAAAGTAAACTATAAGATTAATAATTCAATAAATAATTAATAAATCCCTTATTCGTCACTTGGACATTGTTTAGTTCAGTATCAAGAAATTCCGATTCCTTATATATAATCATCTCACAGTAAATAGTTTTCTTCGAATGTCCGGCTGGCTTGGCAAGCCGAGAGCAGACTAAAGGCGTTTCCACGAATAAAGCCAAGACAATTCACGATTGTCTCCTGTGTTACGAGTCATTAATAAACCAAGGCTGCCGAGGAAGTCGCGTGTGGCAGAGCCAATCACTGCACTCATCTCCACAGCGATCAGTTTAAATACAAATCTGTCGAGAAGATTAGCATATTTTGACCGCTTGCGGCTCTCTGCTGACGTTGCTGCATTCCAGGATTTGTTGCCAATTCTATCACTGACGAAGGGCGCAAAAGTGTCGACACAAGTCACATCCCATATCAGTGACTTACCGTTTTTAAAGGGAAACACTGTCAAGCCATCAGATCGTTTGCCATCTTACTGAATTAGTATCTGTTAATTCTTTGGAATAAGCACGAGATTGTAGAGTTAAAAAATACTAAAAAGATAAAAAAAATATACTAAAAAGATAAAAAAAATATACTAAAAAGATGAAAAAATACTAAAAAGATGAAAAAATAATAAGATGAAAAAATAATAAGATGAAAAAAATACTAAAAAGATGAAAAAATACTAAAAAGATAAAAAATACTAAAAAGATAAAAAATACTAAAAAGATAAAAAATACTAAAAAGATAAAAAATACTAAAAAGATAAAAAATGCTAAAAAGATGAAAAAATGCTAAAAAGATGAAAAAAATACTAAAAAGATGAAAAAATACTAAAAAGATAAAAATACTAAAAAGATAAAAATACTAAGATAAAAAATACTAAAAAGATTCATAAGTTTACAAATATCTGTATTTACATTTTGATCCCCATCTTATTGAATTATTATCTGTTAATTCTTTGGAATAAGCACGAGATTGTAGAGTTAAAAAATACTAAAAAGATAAAATATACTAAAAAAATATACTAAAAAGATGAAAAAAAATACTAAAAAGATGAAAAAAAATACTAAAAAGTTAAAAATACTAAAAAGATTAAAAAAATACTAAAAAGTTTAAAAATACTAAAAAGATAAAAAAATACTAAAAAGATAAATACTAAAAAATAAAAAATACTAAAAAGATAAAAGATACTAAAAAGATAAAAAATACTAAAAAGATGAAAAAAATGCTAAAAAGATGAAAAAATGCTAAAAAAGATGAAAAAATACTAAAAAGATGAAAAAATACTAAAAAGATGAAAAAAATACTAAAAAAATAAAAAATACTAAAAAGATTCATAAGTTTACAAATATCTGCATTTACATTTTGATCCCCATCCCCTTAATATGTTTATCATTGACGTTCTTCAATTAAAAATATGTATATCGAGGTGGGGAGTAAACAATTTATTTGGAAAGAAAGGGCAAACAAATACTTCATCGACGTTTCTTTTTCTCTTTTTTTTTAACTCAATTTTTTTAGGCATTTTTAAAAAACTAATCGACATACACAAATCAAAAGATTAGTCACCAGTTTGTCGTGTACGGTGGTGTGACAGTTTTGTGACCGTTTGATGGTTTCATATCAGATTTGTCATGTAGTGTTTTATTGTTTTAGTAAATCGTTTGTAAGGTCACCATCCTTTTCACCATCTTGTAGTGTTCTAAGTGAAGGATACCATTTGTAGTAAATCTATCGCATGTTGGAGGGTCAATATTAGTGTCCGTTTTCAAAAATGGAAAGAAAACAATATTTTTATGAAATTGCAACACAAAATATAAACAATGCGAAGACCAGTGCTTTCACTTTGAAAAAAGAAAAGAAAAAAAAAACTAAACAGATACAGCTAAATGAACACACACACACACGCCAATTTTTACAGCTATTCATTTGTAGGTGTATGTGAGAAAAAGAAAGGTGCTGTGTACAAATCAGTATGTGTGCTCGTGTCAAGTTCTGTGTAAATGCCAGTATGTGTGGGTATCTGAATTTCATGCTGTTAAATGTATGTGTACGACTCAGCTGTTGTGAGTGAGTGTATGTGAGTGTGTGAAGTTGAGTGTCAGTCAGTGTGTGTACGTATTTTTTTTTTTTTTTTTTTTAAAGATATATATATTTTTTTTTTTTAAAGATATTTCACCCCAAACAAGGCAGGTCGCCACTGTAGACGTAAGGGGCTACTGAGAATTCGGGAGTAGGTTTTGGGTGTCATCCTAAGTTGGGAGCTGTGCAGCGAGATGTATATTTACATTAGTTTTTAACCTCTGCATGTCAATACAGTCGGGGAAACAGGGAGCCGGGAGGGAGTTCCAGAGGCCGGCAGCACGAGAAAAGAAGCTGCTAGAGTAGAAGGCCCTCCGGCATCTGGGGACCTCCACAGTGAATGGATGGGACCTAACTGATTGTCGAGTTGTTCTAGCATATTTGCGTCGCGGGGGCACTAGAGCAAGTTCATTTGAATTTCATGCTGTTTAATGTATGCATAAGACTCGGGTTGAGACAGTGTGTGGGTGAATGTTACCACCGCCATTCTGACCTGTTGTAATGATGGCTGTCATGATCACTAACTATAGTCAGGAGGGACAAGTATCAGGTTTTGTCAAGGCATATTTCGTTCTGTGGTTTGATTGTGTAATGTCGCTGTCAGTTTCAAGCAGGAAAGAATTGGTAATTCGAAATCATGATTAGTTATCAAGAGTTCAATTATGCACATGTAATACAGCGCACATTGCATTATCTGGGGGGGGGGGGGGTTTACAATTTTTTTTTTGTTTTTTTAAATTTTGTTTCCCAATTTTCTTTGGAACCTGGTTTTAGCACAAAAATCTAATGACGTATTTTTGTAGGCGTTCTTTATTTGTTTGTGTTCCTCACATATACAATCTAAATCCTATAAGAATACTTACTGGTGTGTCAACTGTGATTTTCCATATCAAAAGATGCAGAGTAGAAACAAGCTGAACATTACACCTGATATGCTCGTCTCCCTGTGTTCCCAACTAGAATCACCTGATTATAAACAGCCACATCCATTTCATTAAATGGCATTTTAAATAATATATTCACTTCCGTGTTGGAATTTTGTTTTCAAAAAGTAATATTTTAGATCATCAAATATATATACATAGAAATTGCTGCTGCTAAATAAATAAAGATTTATGTGGACATTTGGGGAACCCTTTTTAGGGTTCCAGTATTTTTTTTTGGTGGGGGAGATTTTTGGAAGAACCAGTTTTATAGAAACACTTTTAAGTAATATTCAAATGTGAGAGAGCGAGAGAAATGTTATATGATAAACAAACAAAATACAGAGTACAAAAGCACAAGTTCACAAAAGAAGTATTTTATATATGTTTAAAAATGGAAGTCTACACAGATAGAAAACATAGAATAATTGTTTAGTATTTGAGTGTCCTTTCAGAACAAGGGGGATCCATTAGTTTAGATATCGAGGAAGCGTGAGTCGATAATTTAAGGGCTATGAATTATCCACGGGTCTGAAAAATCGTAATCAAAACTGCCTCACTCAATTACATAAATTACATTTCATTGAATGTTTTTAAATAGATTCAATCATCATTTGTTTTCATATTAGAAAGTTCAGTGAGAAATGTATGAAGTATTAAAATGGTTAAGTTTATACATTTGTTTTCAATTAGCAGACGACATTGAAAGGGGATTCAAGGAGTGTGTGTGTGTGTCGCCTTTAGTGTGCGTATACGTAAGACAGTAAAATAGCTAATGCATTGTGTATGCATGTGTGTTGGTGTCAGTGTGGCTATGTGTGTATGAGGTTAGAAAAGGCATTCTCAGCTTTTCTAAGGCCCGGAGAGGGGCGAAGGGCTGGAGAAATGTTGATGTTAGCTCTGTCATGAATTTGGGCTAAAACATCCTTGTAGAAAGAAAAAAAATCTGGGTTTATATGCATTCGGGGTGGATCAAAACGGCAAATTTGATACATTCAGAGAAATGCATCTGATTGGCTTAGAATCTTTGTATTTGTTCTTATTGATTCAAGTAGATGTGTGCACCAAACAGGAGGCGCAGAAACCGAGTTCAAGCATTTTAATTTTGGGCACCAACGGGTAAACTTCGCCGCTACAGACATAATAATCGGTTGCAATGCAAAATGTTGTTTTTTTTATTTGCATTAAAAAAAAAAGTTTGAAATTTTTTGACCTAGAGGACTAGTTGGAGGGGGAGGGGGGGTGTACAACCAATCATCTTAATATAATTGTTTTAAAAGCTTTTTCAAGTTTGAAAATTAGTTTTATTTTCAAGATGCATCCTCCTCACATCTCTTTTTGTCATTTGGTGGTTACGCTTCAGTTTTAAATATCATTTACATCGATGAATGTGCTCGTGCATATCGACGAGAGGTTCTTTCTCTCGGTTGGTCTTTTATGCTTCAGTTTGAAAAAACAATTTAGTTTGAAATGGATTTGTTTTTTGTTTATACAACTAATAGCAAATAGGTTTCGAAAGAATTTTCTCTTTCATTAATCGATAGAGGACAGATATTCTGTCATTCAGAAAAGTAAATTTATCACTTCGTTTCTTATTTTTTAATTTTGAGAAACAAAAGAAAATTACACTCAGAAAGATTTGTGGACTTGTTTCAATTTATTCAAAAAATTCTTTAGTGTTTCATTCACTAGTTTTCAAGTTGGATTTTTTTTTAGGAAAGACAACTTAAAACCCTATACAGAGAGAGATGTAAGTAGTCAATGGCAAAAAAAAAGGTGAAATCGAGATGAATTTCTTAACTTTTTTCGTTCATTTTACTTCAGTCGAAGTTTTCAGAGATCAAAGGGGCCCCTTCCCGGGTTTATTCCATTAAAGCCCTTCTCTACCTTTCAAACATTGAGTTAGTAAAGAAGTGAAGAATACAGAGAGAACCGTCATAAAAAGGTGAAAGGAAAGCATATAACGGGAGAGAAAAGAGGAAAAGAAAGAGAAAGTGAGAAAGAAATAAAATCCAGTCAAATAGCGATAACAAAATAAGGCGGTAAAGCTCTAGCAATTTGACAGAAGTCGGATTTTTCTTATCATAAAAAGAAAGAAAAAAGCAGATTTCGAACAGAAGGCAACAAACTCGCATATCTACTATATTACACACTAACTCCTACTGATAAGCAGCCCTTTTTATTTAGGATGAGACTATCCTTAGATGCAGAGATACACTAAATTGTGCAAAGCAAATTTTTAAAATATTTTTTTTTTTTTTTTCACATAAAAAAATAAATCGCCTGTCATCGAAAATAGTAACCTAACGTGAAGTAGTCGGGGGAAAAAAACTATTAATGATAAAATAGAAAGAGAAAATGTGAAATTTTGTTTCCATCGAAATTTAATGAAAATAACCCCAAAAACTAAACGAGTTATCACAAGTTGAAATTAAAGGGGAACTTTGCACTTTCACCGACGCTGGTTTGTGATACCTTTATTATTAGTGTGTAAATGAGCCTAACAAGATTTAAGTTCGGCACGGCCAGTTATTACGCCAATCATGCAGCCTCGATTCAAGTTGTTGAACCCTTTTTGAAAAGAATTTTGTAAACAATGCAATAAATGTCAATCGAAAAATCACACTCAATTTGAATCGAGAGATGAGTTACAAATCTCATCCAAGATGACGTAACGTTCGTTTACCTTCTAATGAATAGAAACATTATGCAATCCAGTTTTAAATTTTAGTGGATGAAATACAATGTCCTTTGATGGAATTTAATTGTTAATTACTGATCTGAATCCAAAGATTCTCTGGAAGAAGGAGACTCTTGTAGTAGAAGACATCCATCCAATCCAACACTATTACACATCACCATCAGGGTTTTTTTTTTATCACTCCTGGAGGAGGAACCCCTCCCTGGTTTCTGACACCTTATTGGTGACTGGACTGTCATTCAGGGGTTTTGCCATAGTCGCCACGCTAGGCACTGCGGGTTGGCAACACTATTTGTCCATAGCTAGGTGTCGACATATAGCGCTTGGTATTCCCAAATGGTCACCCATCTAGCACTGGGCAGGTTCAACGTTGCTTAACTTCGGTGATTTAACGGGAAACCGATGTGTCAACGTGATTATGCCATATTAAACATACAAAATGGAAACCAAACATTCCTACATGTATCACAGGTTCATTTCATTTGCCTATCAACATTGTTAGACTGTTTAAAAAGACCCCCCCCCTTTTTTGTTCAATGCTTGTTCTTACAATTCATTTTTTTTTAAGAAAAATGTTTGTTTGTGCAGTGAATTACATGGAGAAATGAGAATTTTCTCAATTTGTGTGTAGGTCACATATAAAAGTGGCAACCTTAATCTTTTTTGTATAATTTGGACTACTATTCTCATCTTCAACGTTTCAGCCGATGTAACCTCTGACCTTCTTCAGGTGTTTCTGTTGCCGAACTTGGGAATCTTTCTGTTGTCTGCACGGAACTTCGAACGGAACCCTTTATTTAATCCACGGAAATCTTCAGTAATTCGCAATTCCTAGTATTGCCTGCACTGAGACTGAGGATTGAACCTTCAACCTTCAAAAGACTGCACCCAGAACTGAATTTTACTTAGTACTTTATCCGTTACGCCATGGGTCCTAGCGGACATGCTAGCCCCGTGGATTAAATAAAGGGTTTCGTTTGAAATTCCGTGCAGATTCCCGAGTTCAACAAGATACATCTGAAGAATGTCGGAGGTTACATCGGCCGAAACATTGTGAGAATAACAACCAAGATGAGAACAGTAGTCCAAATTATACAAATTATCAATCCTCATCTCAAAAATTCAGAAACTTAATCTTTTTATGTTAGATTTGGTGAACTATCTTTCGCATAGACGGTTTAATATTTTTTTAATAAAATATTTATTTGATCACTTCTGGCTTCAGCTGATCTCCCTCCCTAGATAAGGAGTAACGCTCAGCAAGAACTTCAAACAGACCATTCACAATTTCTGCTCAAGAAAGTTATAATTTTTATTCTATGAAAGAGTCATACTTTTTAGTTTTCTTAAAATGAACGCATAATATCCAAAAAGTGTCCATTTTCATACTTTTTCGATATCAAAATCAATAATAAAAATGTAAATATTTAAAATTGATAAAATTTAACAAATCTAACAGCTGTCACAATAGAAAAGTGATGAGATTATGTTAGTTGAAACCAATGCCATTTACCAACACAATATATTACATTACCTAACAGTCATGTAGTGTCACTGTCCAACGACTCGGCCATTCAATCATTACAGACTAAGTATATTACTTTATATTGTACTAGCTGTCCATAACCGGCGTTGCCCAGAAGTCTTTCGGTTGACACAAAAGCTCCTTTAAAATAAAGTTTAAGTGTAGTATAGTATACGTCACTTATGAATTTTATCGTTTAAATTTGTTTTTTTAAATAAGATTTTTTTAAGTTAGGGGAGGAGGGCTCAAGATTTGGTGGAGAAGGAGTTCTAAATAGCTTCCAAAACTTTCAATATGTTAATACATGAGGATTTTCTAAGAATTTTAAATGACCTTCAATTCGACAGTTTAAATGTTTCCAAATTCCTTTCAAATTTTAAGAGGCCACAAAATAATCCCCCCCCTCCCCCCATTTATAAGCAAAAAATTAAAATGGCTGACTTGCTTGCCTGGGTTATGGAGGCTTTGTTTAAAACTGACAATTTAAAAGAGAATCATAACTTGTTGAAAATCAAGTTAACCCTAATCTGTAAGCCAAGTGACCAAGTAAATTGCAAGCATTTCTCCACGAAATAAAAACAATATTCCTAAACAGAAGTATGTGTTATATCCAAAACAATCATTGAAGTAAAAAACAATAAAAAATATTGAATTAATGAAAAGTCCTTTTGCAAGTGAATATGCAAATTACTTTATGACTTAGATTGCACATCCTTATATACAGTATATCAGAAAGATAGGTTGCTTCTGTTGTATGAATTTGAAAAGAGCATTTTTTTTATATGGAAATCGCTCCAGACAAGGCATGAAGCCATTAAAAAAAAAAATACTACTTCAAGGTCAAAAACTAGCCAACAATAAGTGTTAGATGGATAGATTCCGACCCAGAAACAGCAATTATTCTCCCTTTGTCAGAAACATCACTCATGGAATGTGAGGACTAAAGGACAAAATAAGGAAAGCGAGAGTTACGAGGCTGACGAAAGTAACTTGAAAGTCCATTTTTACTCTCTATAATCTCACTTTTCGTGCAAAAAATGGCAAAACTTCATAAATATACAGAGGTATATACACACTCACACTGAGAACACGAAATGCAATTAATATATTTTTCCTCTCCTTTTTTAATAATCAAATTGTCAGAGCATGGGAAGAAGTTTTTTTAAATAATGTTAATAGATTTTGTGATTAACATTGGGAAGTGGGTGTGGGGATTTTTTCCCTCCTTTTTAAAAAGAATCTACGCATACTGGCCACTCATATTCAGGTATAAAAATTACCCCAGTCTCCTTAGAAGTGAGAATACCTTATGACTTTCCCCTAAAAGGGGATGTACTGCTCAAGAAGATGTCCTTCTAGGATTGAGCTCTAACTTTCACTAATTTAAGACCTTGTGCCGATGAATATTAAAAAAAAAAAAAAAAGAAGAAAATTAAGAGGATTGCCTTTGAGAAAAATACTTTTAATATATAGTTTTCATTCAGCTCTCAACCATGTAACCAATATGGATAAGAACACTGAAAATGATTCTGCAGTTTACGATGGAATAAAAAAAAGTATTGGTTATTTGAATGGAAAGCAGAAGTTTATCCAGATAGCAATGGGGATTCATTGGAGTCATTGTTTTGTTTTTTTATACAACAGGAAAATAAAACCATTTATCTATTAAAAATAAAATAAAAAACTGAATTTATTCATGCTTCCAATTGTCCCAAAAAATGTTGGACGGAGTTGAAAAAATAAATAGCACCAAGTTGCAGTTTTTTTGTGATTATATTTTTATATAACATACAAAGCATTTTCAAAGTCAGATACAAATAGTATTTAAGCTGACAAATCAAACTTTGTTTTTAACTCGTCAATTTTCATTTGTTATTGTTGTGCCATGTTATTGGCAATAATGTACTTTGCTCCAATTTATTTTTTTAATTACTCAGTCCGGCCAAAACAACTGGCAATATGAACATTTTTAAATAATCACCTAAAAATAAAAATTAGCAAGAGGGGTAACTCATGTTGAAGAATATAATAGGAGTTATCTACCTTATAGCTATATTTTTTCTGTATAAGCTTTAAAAATGAGCAAAAATAAACATTAAAAACTAAAATGATTTCATTTTATTCTGGACAACGTTGGGAAGGTACAGCTAGTATCTATATAATTATCCACAAACATGTGTTTCATCACCTATACGACTCATCAGTATGGTTAGACATAGCAAGATTTGAAACCTGGACACCAGTGGTTAACATTCCATGCTTCACCAACTGAGCAAACGAACCAAACTACGACTGAAGTGGGAGAAATTATATCATATAATTTAAATATATATATAAATTAAATATATATATAAATTCATTTATTTACATTTTTTATGATAGAGTACTTTCAGATATTACTACTATTTCTTTTACGGAAGAGCATTGCTTTTACGCTAAATTGAACCCATTATTTCCTCATCAGAGTGCTCAACCCATAAGTTGTAGTTTTTGTCTGTCTTTGTTTGGAGAGCAAAATAAAACTTATTAAAATGTGATTTTCTTATTCAATTAAATCGTTATATCTTCTAAGGTGCAAATTCACGGTCATAAAATAAAGGTTTTTTTTTTAAAGTGTTCATTTTAAATTGGTATTTAAAAATCGATTTCAGAGTTAAATGTTTTGTAACCGAATCTCCACCTATGATGGATAGCAAACCAAATCATATATATTAATTTTTTTTTTTTTTTAGTGAACCAATAAAACAATGGGCTTAAAAAGGGTCTGTTACATATAATTAATATCTGAATGGATTGAGAGTGGGGGAGATTCTATTTTATTAAAAAAAACAAAAAAACATGTGGAACTAAAGATATGATTTGAAACAAGGGAACCTGATGAAATTTATAAAAAAAAGTTGTATGTCGAGTGAACAGAGATTTTGCAATATGTTTTTAAATTCTGTTATTCCTTTTATTTTAGATTTTGTATTCAAATTATTTCTGCAATATTTAATGTGACCGATATCAAATTAACCGATTCGAAAGAGAATGCAACGTATGTAATCCCTTGTAACTCAGTTGTATTGCAGAAGGGGGGGGGGGGGGGGGGCACTTGAAATTGAAGATTCAAATAACTAAAGTCCTACCAGAATGAGAATATCATCGTAAATTGATAGGAGTGAAATAGTAGGGTAAACTAGACTCAAGCAAAAAATATGAGAATTAGTTTATGAAAAAAAAAAAAAGTATTTCTTTGCTGCTTATCTCAGCATTGTCTTCAGTCACTTGGATTTCTCCTAATCATTGGACTTATACAATGCTAGGTTAAGAGAAATGCAGTTGAGGATTGTTTAACTCTTAGTGACGCAGGTCAGTTGTAATAAAAAATAATCATCATAGATAATAGATCTAGAGATGAAGATGAAAAAAGTGAATGTTTAAAAACTTAACAATCGCCTCTGTTCCTGAGACTTAATATAAACAGGAGGGGGGGGGGGGGTAAACATGATTCATCCTAAGGATTACAACTAGGAGGAATGGAGAGGGGGGGGGCAATAACATTAACATCAAGATTCACTCAAAATAGTTTAGTCAAATGAATTTTTGAAAGCTTTTTTTTTTTTACTAAATTTTTGTTTTGTTTTTTAAATCAGAAACAAGATTCGTTAATTTTTTTAAAAATTTTGTTTTTAAATCAGAAAAAAAAAAAAAGAAAATTTAATTTTTTTTTTTTAATTTTTTTTTTTTTTAAACTTTTTATCGAACTCGAAATTAAAACTAACACAAAAATTCAAAAGAAAACTTTAAACAATCAACTGACGGACAAAGCCGTAGTGTTTTTGAATTGAATGGAGAGTCAACTAAGGAGAAAGCAGAGAATGTCATTATGCAACTAGCTGAAGTACTCAGCCACGTCAGTTAAGATTAAATAACTAGAATTACATCACTAAACCTTTATTCTCATACATCTACTAAACTTATCCTTATTAGTATTATTGTGATGGTGGTGGTAGTACTAGTAGTTTTATGATAGTCATCGTCATAGAAAATGGTAACTTATATTAAGGACAGGTAGGTCCAACCAAGAAATGTGTTTTTGTCAGAATGCAACCTAGGACTGAAACGACTTCGGAAACTATACAAATGATAAAATCTATTTTTTAAAAAAAATGGCCGAGAAAGGGTGTGGCAGCTCCGTTAGCTCCACCTCCAGGTTTGAATGTAAAATTAAAGTATTTATTAGATACGCAGCACAGGTTAAGTACGGATATTAGTATCAATATACTAAAACTTTTTTATCCTTATTTGGGTAATGAAACCAGTTATATTAACCACTAAAAACTACAGTTCACAAAATATAATCAAATACAAACCTTTGTCTGTCACGCTTGAGTTTGAAACAGCATTTTTCATTGTTACACACGCAGATTGAATTTGAATCGACGCAACTTGTTCGTCCTTATATTCCTTCATCAGAAATTGCACTGTAAACCCTTAGGTAGAAGTAGTATACCTATATCCAATTGGTAATCTGTCCAATCCAAAATATATAAACAACATATGGGTACTTTCACAGATTAGGACCCACGCTAACCCTGACCCTAACGACGGGGTCAAAGTTAGTGTGGGTCCTAATCTGTGAAAGCACCAACATATGAATAATGTCAATAACAACAATCACCTCATCTCAGAAATAGTGTGGGAGACGACAGTAGTGAAGTGGATACCAACGATGCAAGCATACCAAGTTCGAATCCTGTCGGTTGCATAGCACCACTTTCATTATGCATGTTAGCAAATCGCACTTAAAACTTTAAAATTATCGAACTAATTAAATACCGTATTTTTATAAAAATATTAAAAGTTTGGATTTTATTGTAGATGAACACCCATCTCTTGATAAAATGAGATTCTACTTTTTTTAAGCGATTACGTGTGAATACACTAAAAAACTGTCGGAAAGAGAAACAACAAAAAATATTTTAGAATTTAGACTGAGGGATTAGTTTCACAAATAAATTTAACATAAAATGATCCCCCATTTTCGAGCCATTCTAGGGTTTTATGGCAGTTAACCATTTGCCATTGGAGATGAATTCTGTACGTTATTGTTTTGGGGCAATTGCATGTGGTTTTACAACCTTGCAAGTCGAACTTAGGATTAGTATTAAAAAATATATTAGTTAACTGCACTAATAATTTAGAATGACCGTAAAAAAAAGAATCTCATTATGGGGGGGGGGGTAATTTAGCTGAGTGTGTTAATGTACACATTTACCAAAGTTTGTTGTCAAAATTTTGGAATTATCTGAATAAAAATTTTTTTTTTTTTTTAATTAACGGCCTCCCATCCCAATTAATTGCTGCACGGAGGGCGGGTAGGTTTTGCTAGTTTTTAATAAAAATCAAAACTTTTCACAATAAATCTAAAACAAGAAATATTTTCATAAAATGTGAGGGAAATCACATATTTGCTAGAACTGAAACATTTTGAATTTAAACGAGGTTAAAAAAATATATTTTTATCTGATGTTGAATCATGTAGAAATTTGCATACCGACATTTTTACTAGACATACAACGTTCACTTTAAATCTCTTAAAAGAATAAATTGAATGAAAAAATAGATTTCTATTAATAAAAAAAATAAACAAAAAAAGCATGCACACAACAGTAAAGACTGACAAGGTAGGTAGGTAGGTAGGTAGGTAGGTAGGTAGGTAGGTAGGTAGGTAGGTAGACCTAGTTGAATAAACACAATTTTGGTTCTCTTAATAATGACAGTAATTTTAGAATAGAATGAATTATGTTCAACATGCAGATCGAGTGCTAGAGGCTGATAGCGCCACTATCACCACGACCACACCCCCATTTATGATACAGACCGCCTCCCCTCTCCACTAAACAAACATTTTTTTTTCTTTTTTAAAATCATAAAAAAATTCAATTTTAATATTTTAATATTCAACATTTATTCGATTAATTATTCAAGAGATACAAGTTTTCAAATTAAACATCAGAGTGAACGTTGGACATAAGTTCGGCCACACATGTGTAATAACGTCTTTTTCTTTTCTTTTTAAAATAATTTTATGTATAATATGCTGTTACTGTTGAAAGCTAATCTATTTACAGCATTTTAAATAGGGGACAAAAAATGAAACTGCCCAAACCACTCCTTGAGGGAGGTGCAAGCTGAAGCCCACCTCAGTCATAGGGTTCGTTCGCAGGCAGGGAGTGTTAGCTTCGTTCTCATGTTTGAGAGAGGAAAAACAAGGCAATGATTAATACGGATTCCTTAGAGTTATACCAAAATAGAAGTGGTGGTGGTGGTGGTTACTGATATGAACTATGGACTTGGTATGCAGCATTCGTGTTTTATCGGAGTTATTGCATCACTTTCACTAATACCCTTGGGAAAAGTATGAAGTCATGTGACCTTCCTCCGGCTATGGGTGAAATAATAAGGTAGGCTAGAATGTCAAACCCTGGCAGGGAAACTAGTTTACAAGTCTCCACTTACCCCAGCTTTGTTTCCAGTAAGTCTTGGATTTCTCCACGCCACTGAACTTCAGTAATGCTGTTCAGAAGTGCAGTTGAGATTGTGTAACCCTTGCTTCACTATAAACTCCCGTTGTACTAGCACCTCAATGGACGGTTGGCTGGGTTTAATCTATATAATAAAGTAATGTCGATTTTCCCCATTTCGTTGGCTAGGTTTCAAACAAAAACGTTCATATGCTAACACGTTCCACCAGGCACTTAGGCTGATTGCTCATGAGGGGGGAGATCTTTTTCTTTTCTTCAGGCTGAAAATTACTTATTTTACGACTAACCCTAGGTTCGGGCGCCCCCCCCCCCAAAAAAAAACTTGCCTTAACACCTACCACTAAGTTTGCTTGGTAATCTAAGAAAAAAACAAAAAAACTCCCTTAATCCTATTACTAACCCTGCCTGAGTAGCCCGCTCCCTCCCCCCAAAAAATTGTAAAACCAGACATAATCACCTAAATCAAGTACCCCACCTCCTCCTAAAGCAAAAATTGCACAAAATTTATCTCCCATAGCAAAAAAATAATTTAAATTGGTTAACTGCTCTAAAACACTAGAATGGCCCGGAAATCAGGGATCATTTTATGTTAAATTCATATGTGAACTGATCCTTCACTCTAAATTCTAAAATGTTTTTTTAATTATTATTTCTGCCAACTTTTTCAGGATGTTTCTGCATAATCGCCTAACAAAAAGTAGAATGTCATTTCATAGCAAAGGGTGTTAAGCTACAATATATATTTTTTTTCATACTGAAAGTATTGACTGATATGTTTTAACTTCATATTTGCTTTTAAATCGCTAAATTCTGTTAAAAAAGATGTTCAAAGTTAAATTTGTGTGTTTAAAGTCATTTTGTGTTAAATAAGAGTTTAAAATGGTAAAAAAAATATACTTGGTCCAAGAAATAAACATGTCAGCAAGAGAAAAACCTCAATTGCCTATGTGAAGAGGGAGGGGGGGGAGAAATCATTCTTTGATCAAACAAAGTCTTCTTTCTCCCTCTATCCGCTATCATCATCGTGAATCCTTTGAAGAATGGCATGAGGCAAAGCAACGAGGAAGAGAAAGAAAGATAAAGCAAGAGAGAGGGGGGGGGAGATAAAACAAGAGAGGGGGGAGATAAAGCGGGGGGGGGGAGATAAAGCAAGAGTGGGGGGGGAGAGAAAGCAAGAGAGGGCCCCCCCCTCTCTTGCTTTCTCTCCCCCCCAGAAATAAAATCGAGCATTAAAAAAAACAAAAAAGTGATTTAAGTAGAATTCTTAAATTTAAAGAAAAGGCGAAATTCCGCTTTTTTCTAAATTCTACTAAAAAGTGGATATCTTATATCGCTAAGGAAGGAATGTTGATGTTGCAATGGCGTTCACCCTGGTAGAGTTGAGCCGACTTCTCTACCGGCCTACACGCGAGTCCAGCTAGTAAATAATCAAAGGGGAAAATATTTTCAATATAAGAAATGGTGTCTTTTAACAGAATCTCAATATGAATAAATGGTGAAAATCTGTTGCGAAACAAGTTTTAGCATTCAATATTATCTTAAGGACGTTACTAAATACATTTTGGATGATGTGTTTTCCAGCCTTCATTTGGTGTATCGTTTATCCCCATATTCAAATACGACCGTTGTTCGTCGGTATTTTTTCTCCTATGTACATATTCAAATCCCATGAACTGGTTATTTTCACGTTAGCTTTTAAATGCACAAGCGTGCATAACTTGACATAAGTAATAAAATTAATACCGATGTATTAATGAGTACATTAGTCGGAAGAAAAACAAAGCAAATAATAACTCCGTAGACGTAAAATGAGGAAGTTCCATGAAAATAGAAATATCTAATAGACAACACAAAATCAGAATGAATCTATTCTTAAGATGCATCCATTCTATCTGCACATTTGGCTGTCAAAATGATCTTTCGAACTTGAGTGATAGACCAACAGATGGATGAAGCCATTTATAGAGAAATAGACGATCTAAGACAAAAAAAAATTTTTTTTTTTTTTTTTTTAGATCGTCCAATTTGGAGATATCTCATATCAAATTTTTTTTAAACGTAATAAATACATTGCAAAATAATGGAGAATATTTAGCTAATCTAATATTCCAATCTAATTTAAATATGCATTATTGCAAATCTTTCCTAAGTATATTGACATCAAAACCTTTAGGTAATACTTTTACGTCCCACAGCGGTAAGATGTGACACAAGGTCGGGAAAGTGGGATTGAAAAGCCAGCGCCCTAGAGGAAGAGGTGGACTCTGGCCGTCAAAAATTGCCTGGGCAACTCCATTGACATTATGCGGTAGGGGCGCCTCAGGCGATTAGCAATAAACTAACCCCTTCTCAAAGGGTGAGAATGCAAAGCCTGGGAGAGTGGACCTCCTAGAACTGCACAGGACAGTACCTCAGACCAGCGGAATCAAGTCCCGAAGGCCAAGACAGTACCGGTCTACAGAGTGAGCATTTATCAGAACAGATACTACACTCTGATCTTAGCCGGATGGATTTCTAAAGTAAAACCTTTAAGTTTTACTTTAATATAAAGTAATCTCTAAACTCCGTCAAACAAACCCCGCTTTTGCACATATGCATTTTTATTTTATTTTTAAGTTTCTAATAAATTAATATTCTGTAATATACATCTATAATTGGTATTGTCAAATTTTATTATATATTTATAATATTTTCCTCGATAGCAATATTATAATTATTAACACAATTCATTAGATTTTAAAAAAACAAAAAAAACAATAGCGTTTTAAAAATATTTTGAAACTTTCAGTTTAAAAGGGAGATAATCACATGACAACTTCCGGCGCTGATGTTAAGAGAACAGATACTACACTTTGATCTTAGTCAAAAGGCTAAGGAGCAATAAAAAATATTCTTTTGTGACTAGAGATTTTTAAATGAATGACCCCCCCCCTCCCCAATAAAACTCGATTTAATCGGAATTTATAAGTGTAGTATCAGTTCTGTTGTAATAAGACTGTCCTGTCAGGTTAGCTAAAATATGCGACCGGAGAGAGCGTAATATTTGCTATGTAAAATAAAAATTAGTTTTAGAAACACTTTATAGCAGGAAACAGACATAATACTTGTTTTTCAAAGGTGTCGTATATAAAATTCCCAATTCAGGATTTGTAAAAGAAAAAAAAAAAAAAAAGAAAAAAAAAATGATAAAAGAGAAAGTAAATTACAAATTAAATATAATTCAGTACGAGATGGCATGCTTATAGAAGGTTCATTGCACAAGAGAATAAACAAACTAATGTTAACAAACGAAAGAAAAAGAAAGCAGACATGAAATCAATTTAGTTAAATTGAAGTTGGCTTTTGATGTGCAGGAATTCATGAAGTAAATTGTCCAAATTGAATCGTTAATTAAGTTAATTATACTAAATAATCATTTCATCTTTTCAAAGTATTTACTTTATATCTATCAGATCCGAACGGAAGCAGAGACGTTCAAACTATCAGATCCGAACGGAAGCAGAGACGTTCAAACTATCAGATCCGAACGGAAGCAGAGACGTTCAAACTATCAGATCCGAACGGAAGCAGAGACGTTCAAACTATCAGATCCGAACGGAAGCAGAGACGTTCAAACTATCAGATCCGAACGGAAGCAGAGACGTTCAAACTATCAGATCCGAACGGAAGCAGAGACGTTCAAACTATCAGATCCGAACGGAAGCAGAGACGTTCAAACTATCAGATCCGAACGGAAGCAGAGACGTTCAAACTATCAGATCCGAACGGAAGCAGAGACGTTCAAACTATCAGATCCGAACGGAAGCAGAGACGTTCAAACTATCAGATCCGAACGGAAGCAGAGACGTTCAAACTATCAGATCCGAACGGAAGCAGAGACGTTCAAACTATCAGATCCGAACGGAAGCAGAGACGTTCAAACTATCAGATCCGAACGGAAGCAGAGACGTTCAAACTATCAGATCCGAACGGAAGCAGAGACGTTCGAAACTCAACTTGGCTATTATAAAGACATAAAAATGTTTGAAATTCAAGTTTATAACTAAAAAAAAAAAAAAATTTTGATTAAATTTTTATAAATTTATTTTTCTACTTTTAAAACTGCAAAGAATGTCAACTATCATGTGGAAAGTAAATATAACACATGCAGACATTCATTCACACATTTTCCCTTGATTTACCTTGTGTCGTTTCAACACTGCCAGTAAAGAATAAATAGGAGAGTAGAAAGTGACTAACTTGGGTTTTCTTTCGGCAGCCTCGTAACTCTCGCTTTCACTTATTTTGTCCTTTAGTCCTCACATTCCATAAACGATGTTTTTGACAAAGGGGGAAAAATTGCCGTTTTCTGGCTTAGAATCTATCTACCTAACACTTATCGTTGGCTAGTTTTTGACCTTGAAGTAATATTTTTTTTTTTTAGCTCCTTACATCAAGTGGTTTCATGCCTTGTCTGGAGTGATTTCCATAATAATAAAAAATGTTAATAATAAACTGATGCAGCAATTATGTTTTCGTTCTGTTTACATTTATAACATAAGTATACGAGATTGATTACGTTTTAGTTTAGACGCGTGCGCGTGCGTGCGAATGAAAACACCTTGTAGTATTATAAACAGAATAGGTTCCTGTAAAACGACAAATGGTTTTAATGAAAACAAATTGACTTTTTCTTCAATTATTCAAAATCTTTTATTTTTGTTTTACAAAACGAAGAAAATCTATTTAAAAAAAATTTTTTTTAAATGGATTTCATTTCTTTACGTTGTCCTCATATATTTCAATTATTTTATGAGCTTCAACGATAATTGGTCCTCACACAGAATTGAATGAAAATTCCTTGAAAATTTTAGCCTTTATTGAAACTTTCTTAAATGTTCTGTTAACATATCGATTTCTATAACACACAAAGAAACAAAGATTGATTTTATAAATATATATATCCATCTATGTAATTCCTGATAAGATTTTAATCTTTGAAAAGCCTTGGCTTAAGGAAAGAAAAATGTTCTGTTAACATATCGATTTCTATAACACACAAATCAATAAAATAATCATATATATATATATATATATGATTATTTTTATTTACACAGACATGTACAAAATCTGCGCACTTGAACTGAGATCTCATCAGGCAGAGTTAGAATCTGATCTTAACCGTAGATCATATTTGGAAAGAACTTCTTTCCAAATATGATCTAAGGTTAAGTTGCCTGATGAGATCTCAGTTTATAACAGCTGTTGATCGATAACATCGACATGCCCGTGTCGCAAATTTTGTACATGTCTGTAAATAAAAATAATCATATATAAAAGCTCTATTTGATATTGAGCAATTTTTATAGACCCGGTTGAAATTCTTTGGATTACTATCCTGTGGATGTTTTACCTGGATTATTATTATAATATATATATATATATATATATATATATGTGTGTGTGTTATGCGAATCAATATGTTAACAGAACATTTCAGAAAGTTTCAATAAGGGCTAAATTATATATAAGATATCTTACAGAAAAAAATTGACAGTTGTTCAAAAATATAATTTTGTTTTTGCGCAGGGGTTTCTTGATATGTAATTTATTTTAAGGCTTAGCACGGGTAAAAAGTTTGAGAAACGTGCTCTTGGGTGATGATTTGTTATTATTCCATGTGTTGTTGAATAAGGGGTAGGGTTAAGGGTTAGGGGTTAGGGTTAAGTAAGGAGGTGGTCAACTTTGTGACTCAATTATCCTCTTAATAATGTAAGGAGTTAGCTGTTGAAATACAACCTTCTAGGGTTCATTTTTGGCAGTTAACTGTAAAACTGTGATCATGATCAAAGCTTTCATAAAGAATAAAACTTTGAATCTTTGTTTTCATAAACCTTTTTGGGGAGGGGGGATACCTAAATAGCAGAAATACATTGACAAGAGATTCAAATTTTGAGGTAAATTAATTGTGTGGGGACAATTTACTTTAAAATGATATTAAAATCGATATTATTTAAAAAAATAAATTTATTTAAATTTAATTGAATACAAGGGAGAGAGGAAGAGAGAAAGAGATAGAAAAAAATAGAGGGGAGGAAAGAAAGAGGGGGTGGGGGAGAAAGAGAGAGACAAGGGGAAGAAAGAGAGACAAGGGGGAAGAAAGAGAGACAAGGGGGAAGAAAGAGAGACAAGGGGGAAGAAAGAGAGACAAGGGGGAAGAAAGAGAGACAAGGGGGAAGAAAGAGAGACAAGGGGGAAGAAAGAGAGACAAGGGGGAAGAAAGAGAGACAAGGGGGAAGAAAGAGAGACAAGGGGGAAGAAAGAGAGAGACAAGGGGGAAGAAAGAGAGAGACAAGGGGGAAGAAAGAGAGAGACAAGGGGGAAGAAAGAGAGAGACAAGGGGGAAGAAAGAGAGAGACAAGGGGGAAGAAATAGAAAGACCAGGGGGAAGAAAGAGAGAGACAAGGGGGAAGAAAGAGAGAGACAAGGGGGAAGAAAAAGAGAGACAAGGGAGAGAGAAGGGAGAGAGAAGAGAGAGGGGAGAGAGAAGAGAGAGGGGGGAGAGAGAAGAGAGAGGGGGAGAGAGAAGAGAGAGGGGGAGAGAGAAGAGAGAGGGGGGAGAGAGAAGAGAGAGGCGGGAGAGAGAAGAGAGAGGCGGGAGAGAGAAGAGAGAGGGGGAGAGAGAAGAGAGAGGGGGAGAGAGAAGAGAGAGGGGAAGAGAGAAGAGAGAGGGGAAGAGAGAAGAGAGAGGGGAAGAGAGAAGAGAGAGAAGAGAGAGGGGGAGAGAGAAGAGAGAGGAGGAGAGAGAATAGAGAGGGGGGAGAGAAGGGAGAGAGAGAAGGGAGAGAGAGAAGAGAGAGAGAGAAGGGAGAGAGAGAAGGGAGAGAGAGAAGGGAGAGAGAGAAGGGAGAGAGAGAAGGGAGAGGGAGAAGGGAGAGAGAGAAGGGAGAGAGAGAAAAAAAGAGAAAGAGAGAGAAAAAAAGAGAAAGAGAGAGAAAAAAAGAGAAAGAGAGATAAAAAAAGAGAAAGAGAGATAAAAAAAGAGAAAGAGAGAGAAAAAAAGAGAAAGAGAGAGAAAAAAAGAGAAAGAGTTGTCAGTTCTAGTTGTCAACTGAGGGAGAGAAAAAAGGCGAGGACAGTAGGGGGTATGTGATCGAGAGTCAATGGCGATGGCAAAACGGGGTGGGATGAGGAGGGGGTCGAAGAGAATGATTATGGCCAACTAGAAAACCAGGTGCAGCAAACATTAAGTGTGCACACGACACCGGGAGTGGGGGAAGGGGACACACTGCCCAGCAACGCGCGCTCGCGCGCACAGTGTTTACCGAATGAATAGCCGTCACCGTCTTGCTATCATGTGACCTAAAATTCAAAAAGTCTGAACACACAAGAGCAGATGCTATGGGGAGGAGGGGGGGGGGGCTCAAAGACTCAACTAATACACAAGCAACAGAAATACTAGGGGAGAGAAAGAAAAAAGTGAAATTATTATAAGGGGGGGGGCTATTAGTAACGTCTTTTTAGTGGTGCAACGTTTTCAAGACATACGGAGGTGTAGTAAGAGGGGGGGGTATGCACTTGGATTGAGAGAGAGAGAGAGAGAGAGAGAGAGAGAGAGAGAGAGAGAGAGAGATTGATTTTGTTTTCCCACGGTAGACACCCGATACAAGAGAGGCCGAGCAGTAAGGCTAACAACATTCTTATTTATTTTTCTATTTCCTAAAGAGCCGGGTAGATACATATGGTTAACCGGGTAGATTCATCTATCTCTACCTATCTGGTAGTTGTGTATACACACACACTAGATGGGGGAAAAGGAATGCAGCCGTTGGGTCACCCATTAGCTCAAGAGAGGGGATAGATAGTGTACAAAATAAAGGCAGGTGGGTGGTCAAACTACATATTAGGAAGTACTAATAGACAGAAACTTAGTAAGGTGGGTGACTTGGTGATTGAATTGCAAATTACGGCTAATTAGAACAATTAAAATGTTTGTTTTTTTAAACCTAATCAAATCTCCACACCAAGGAATATTTTAACATACATTTTATGGATTATAATATTTAGGGAAAAAAGCCTTACAGAAACAAACAATGGTTAACTCAGATTTCGTATAAGAAAGTTAGTCAACGTTTGTTTCCCCACACATTAAAATAGTTAAGGAATGAAAATACATTTATGGCAAGTAAGCTATACAGGAACGTTTATATTTCATTCCCGAGGGAAATCATCAGGTTAATTGCAATTCCATACTATTAAGCTATTGAGTAAATACTGAATATATATATATATATATATATATATATATACGTAATCTATTATATTACTTTATAATATGTGTATATATATATATGCATGTAACCCTCCGTCAGAAATAAGGGGGGGGGGGCTCTCCTTTGCCAGTGTTCGGACTAATATTCATATAAACAATTATTTAAGAAATAAAAAATGAAGAAAGAAAACGTTTAAAACTGGAAAGTTGTAAAAAGTAGAAGAAAAAAGGAAAGAAAAAACGTATAAATCGGTATAGAAAGCAGAATACGTTCATTATGTAAATATATTTGCTTTCTCAATTTTACTTACTAACCTTTCTGGGACGGGTGTGTGTGTGTGTGTGTGTGTGTGTGTATATATATATATATATATATATATATATATATATATATATATATATATATATATATATATATATATATATATATATATATATATTATACACACATTGCTCTTTATTACAGAGTGGAGGATGTATGTATGGTTGTACGGTTTAAGCGTCGGGATGTTCTATTTGCAAGCAGGTAGTGAGGAGAGGACGAAAAGAAAGAAAGAAAAAACCTGACTTCCCTCTTCTACTTGCCATAACTAAGTAGGTCAGCAAAACCCTCGGCTTTTCTCTCTCCCCCCCTCCCCCCCTCTCTAAGACATGCTCGGCGCTGCGAACAACGCGCGCGAGCGACAGAAGAAGAAGAAGAAGAAGAAGAAGAAGGCAAGGTATGCAGCCAACCTATATTTCACGAAATTCTTTTTCTCTTATTTCTTTTTCCATTTCTCAAGAAAATTAATTATTGTTTAACTTGCAAATTATTTTACAATATTCCTCATCCCCTCTCTCGCCCACCCATCATTCTTACACACAAGAAATAGAGATCCTTTAAGTTTGAATGAAAAGACAAAGATCTTTTTATATATATATATATATATATATATATATATATATATATATATATATATATATATATATATATTCAATTTATTATTTATTGTATTTACTCGACGTTGCCCGGGTGGAGACATTAGAATCAAAATAATTTTTTTATAGAATTTTTTTTCTTTTCTTTACTTCGTTTTAGTTTGTTTTTTGTTTTTTTACTTTCTATTCGATTAATAGTAACTAAAAATAATTCAACCGCATTTATGAAAGTTACATATAATTGAGAAACACAAAAACAGTTTTGTTAATAGAGAGATTATATCTGAAAAGGAGAGGGGGGGGGGTCTCATTTCTATCCTTAACAGACATCAGCCAAAACCCAAATGATATTAACGACCAAAGTGATCAAACATTGATTAGAAATATTTTTTGTCGTCTTCAGTCATGAATGACTAATGAATGAATTATGCAAATGTTTTGTTTTCCATTCGATGAATTTTAACAGTCTTTAATTAATAGTTTTTTTTTGTTTTTTGTTTTTAATTTTAATTTTTAGGCATTAATTAAATATTCTAAAAGAGAAAAAAGGTCTAAATTTTCAGTGGGCGTAACCGGATAGCTGGATAACTGAATTTAGGTTCTCGTGTACCAAACGGACGCACACACAACAAAATTTAAAAATCTTGAAAAAAATAAAATAAATAAATTTAAAAAAATAAAAATAAAAAATGAATAAAAAGTTATTTGGTAAAATTGTCGTTTCTCAACCAAAATGGCGGACAATAAATCGTTTGCAGCTTTCCGACCTAACAAATAAGTAAACCGAAAGAAATTGTTTAGGAATAATTTAAAATTTACCTTAAATTATTTTAAAGGAAATACAGTTGGGAAATTAGTCCCAAACAATTTATTTGGGTTTACTTACTCATTTGTGATGTAAGAAAAAAAATCTGAAAACTGCAGACGATTTATTGTCCGCCATTTTTGTTGGGAAAAGACGATTGTACCAGTTATTTCCTTTGTTTACATTAAAATAAATCGATAAATGATGAGATCATATGCCTAAACAGAATACAATCAAAAAAATTGTGTATAGGCGATAAAAATGGTTTTATGTGTTGTTTTTTTTATTAAATATCATTACATGAGGAACCATTTCTAGTTATGTAATCTGAAGAAAAACACGTTTGAAATGTGTAAATATGCTAGAATAATCTAGATTTTTGACAAAATGGCGTCTATATTTCAAGTGTTTACATGCGTAATACTAAATAGCTTTTGGTACTTATGCATATTAGGACCCAAGCTAACCCTAACCGACGCCAAGTCAATTTAGCGTGGATTCTAATCTGCATAAGTACCTAGATTTTAACTCAAAATGGTTCTTCATGTAATTTTTTTTTTTAATTTAATATATTTTTTAAAAAAACAACAAAAAACAGAACCATTTTTATCGCATTCTGTTTAGGCATAGGATCTCATCAATTACCAATAAATCACAACAACTAAAATGTATACATTATGAACACAAACGGATTCGAGAGGGAAGGCGGATTCTACCCCACCTTCTGGAAAGGTACCCGTTTGAATACATATCTTCCTTAAAGGGGGAAGGGCGAAAACAATAATCATAGACTAAAATACTAAAAAAAAAAAGCTTCGCCTTATTCATCAAGATAAACTGATGACAAGTAAATCTCAATAAAACAATCAATCAAGATCGTGTCTCTGTGTCTCCCACCTATAAGTAACTTTCATAAATACACATTGAATTATTATTTTTCTCTTTTTTACTAAAGAAAATAAGAAAAAAATAAGAAAACATGACTATTTTGTATTTTTGAATTGTTTTTCCTCTAAGTCTTCCTCCACCCTGGCAACGGTGGATACACATAGCTAGTTAGGAGCTATGTTTTGGTTGAAACTAATAAACAGCAATTTCTGCACTAGTAATAATGATGCTCACAGGTGGTTAGAAACTGGTGTTCAATTAACCGCAGGTCTTCTTCATTCTACAAGAGACCCCTTATCCTCCGGCAGTAATCAAACCAGAGGAGTGGCACTAGTCAAGACGGCTCCAACCCCTCATGTGATTTACTTCCTCCCCACAGCAGGAAGATGTGGCACAAGGTCGGAAGGTGAGGAGAGTCAAGCCAGCGTCCGTAAAGAAGCACTCTGGCCTTTTAAAAATTGCCTGGACAGCCCCATCGGCATTCCTTGGTCGGAGTGCCTCAGACAGTAAGCAATAAACTTATTCCACCCTAAAGAGGGGAGGCAAGGCCTGGAAGGGTGGATTTCCTAGGACGAATACACTAGCCTGACAGATAAAAGGCCATCGAAGTGCCCCAGTTTCTGCCGAACTGATTGTCGAGATCGGAACCTTGACTTCCCATCTCATTCATTTCCTTTTAAATTAGTCCCGTATTGGTAAGCGGTGCCTTATTTTTCTCAACTCTTCTGATCAAAACTTCGCCTTTCAGTTGCACTTTGTCTTTCGTCGTGATTTGACCACGTGCAACCTGACTATGCCAACTCTTTGGGTCGGACCGCATGGAAAGCAGACGTGAAACGTTGCAATACCTGAAATACCAAATCATGACGATGATGATGATAATGATGATTGTAAAGTTCATATTTTGATACATTCTTCTATCCTTTTAATCTCTAATTCTCAGAAGATCGACTGGTTCTGATCTGTGTATGTACCCCATCATCGTTTTTGTGTGGCTAAGTTTGAAGTTTTTGCATAGTTCCCATTGGTTCACTGTTCCCGCCCTATCAGATCTAATCAGTTTCTTTTCTGCTTTAATCAGTGACTTCTATTGCTATTATTAGTACTAAGTAGACCCGTGTAGTACCTTTATCTCTCTTTCATTGGTGTCAAAGTTGTTTTTTGGGGAGAGTTCAGTATCAACTTATTAAAGATACATTTGCTTGACATAGCTATATTTTATGAAAGAGATTTGATTTTATGAAAGAGATTAAAGAAATGTTAATATATTATTTTTAGTTATTTTTTGTGTATTTGATATTGGAACAATCAAAAAAGACGGTCTTAAAACAAATAGCAGCTACAAAACATTAAGTTTGAAAAAAAAAAAAAAAAACTTTAGCGACATCAGATAAATATTAAATTCATATTCTCAAATAGGGACAGGCCAAAATATCAAGTGACTCACTATAGAAGTAAGTCAGCAGCAAACGGTGTTGTGTCAGATTTAGTTCCCGTTATTAAACTTTCTCTGTAATATAACTTCCGGCAAGAGTTTCAGTTTCACAAATGTATTAATTTATTTATTAAATTGTTAGGTGAAATAGTTAAAGCCTTTCTAAATAATAACTTTATTATTTCAGCACGGTCCGTATAAACTGCAGAAGTACCAAAAAAAATCAAACCAAATTTGATTGCTTTATTTACCTAAAATACACAGGTGACTATTTTTCAGCGATCACCGCCTGGCTCCGTAAGACTTCCTGTTTTAGATCGCTTAATATTCCGGTTCGCCCAAATAGGAAATAACAAGTGATAACGGTCATACTAACATTGGAACAAGACTATTATTATCTAACATATAAAGTTATCTTGTCGCATTTTCAAAGTCAGCCACAAACAGTATTTAAGCTAACAAATCAAACTTTGCTTCGAACTAGCCAATTTTCATTTGTTATTGTTGTACCATGTTATTGACAATAAGATACATAGCTACAATTTACTTTTTAAATTACTCAGTATGGCCCAGACGACTGCTAATATGAAACATTTTTAAATAATCACATAAAAATCAGCAATGGGGATAACTCATTTTAAATCAACATTATGGGAGTTGTTTACCCGAAATTAAAAAATTTGCAAACAAAAATTAAAAAGACTTCACTGCATCCCAAGCAACACCGAGTAGATACAGCTAGTAGAGATTATGAACGGTTGACGTCGGAAAGCATTAACATATTGTGCTCGAGCATAACTCTAATATATATATATAAACGCCTTTTTCTTTTCTTCGAATGAATGGTATTTCTACACGTTAAAAATAAATAGGAGAGTAGAAAGTGGCTAACTTGGGTTTACTTTCGGCAGCCTCGTAACTCTCGCTTCCCTTATTCTGTCCTTTATCGCTCATGCAATGTGAGGACTGTTTTTGACAAAGGAGGAAGAATTGCTGTTTTCTGGGTCGGAATCTATCCATCTAACACTTATCGTTAACCTTGAAGTAGTATTCTTTTTAGGTCCTTATATCAAGTGGCTTCATGCCTTATCATCCATTTTTTTTAATACATCAGACAATTACTTTAAGCTGAAAGAAAAACTTGAGTTTCTGATTCTGTCAACTTAACTGACTATCTCACCGTTTTTCTTGGGACTAGTGTCCCCTAATAGCCGCTATTCGTTGTTGTTGTTGTTTTTGTTTTGTTTTTTTTGCCTATGTTTTCAGCCGATATACTCTCCACCTTTCTTCAAATGTATTATTTAACCAAACAACAAAAAACAATAAACTGTGAAAACAACTGAAGAAAAAAACAATGCAAAAATGCAAACTCTTCATCCTAAGAATTGCTGAATTGCTTTTTTAATTTAAAATTACGGCTACAAAAAATGTGTTTATTTCAATTAGGAAATATTGAGCTTTGTGTTTTTCTGCCTGATATCATATATTGGACTGAGTATGGATTTAGGGGTTATCAAAGATCCATCTCCAAAGGGAAAAAAAAACATTTTTTCTTTAAAAAAGACTATCTAGCCCCTCCTCTTCAGCAGCTAGCTTTTCATTTCTCCTGGTGTTTTTATCTACCTTCTACAAATGCTATCCCTTTGTCCATCCCCCTCCTATTGATTTCAAAGTCGCTTTTCTATAAAAAAAAATAAATAAAAGACCCCCATCCCACCCAACAGGGTTTCCTACCAACTGATGAGTGTACACACACCCTCAGATGTCAAAGTGTTGACAGGGTTTTTCATCAGTTTTTCATTCAGTTAATAATCTAGACAAAGGAGCCCCCTCTTCCAGAGAGGGGGGGGGGGGGTAAGAAAACAAAGAAAAGAGAGGGAAAGAAGGAGGAAGTCAAATTAGGAATGAATTTCTTCGTGCAGCATTCAACATTTCTCAGATTGCAATTTGAAAACAAAAACAATATTTACAAATGACATGCAAACTAACAACACTCATGAAACTTCAACTCTTTAATTAACAAACCGGATGATGATGATGATAATAATAATAATAATAATAATAATAATAATGCTGACAAATCCTATTAGAAAAATGAGGGAGGGACGGGAAATTTAAAAAAACAAAACGGATGTTAATAAGGTTAACAGTTTTGTTTTTGTTTGCCTTTTGTAACTTTAATGTTTTTGTGAATATCAATTTCTATCTTTTGATGAAAAGCTAATATTAATCTTTTCAATGTGACGGCCAATAAATTTACCACATTGCCCGTCACGTTGCCCTATTTATTTGAAACTCCCATGGTTGGGTTCTGACGGCCTTGACATTGTTAAAAGGATTTCTTCTTCTAACCATGTTGAGGGTAGTTTACACGACTCAAACCTTTTTCTCTTCTTTTCGTAAGGATGTTTTGCCAGCCATTCAAAAGAATTCTGTAGTTTATAAATTCATGTGTCAGTGTGGAGCTGACAAAGATTAGAATTTAGAATATCCCAACACATACCACATGATATTCGCCTACACAAGGTTTCAAGATCATCCGGGAACTTCCAGGCACAGGAATCAGCCATCGGTAATCACCTCGTTAGTACAAATAGTTGTTCTGACACCTATTCCGATGGGTGGTTTTCTGTTTTACACAGTGCCCGGTCGAACTACCATCTCAATATTATTGAGGCGTTAGTTATTAACAATTGTCGACCTAGCCTGTGTAGACAAAAGATTTTGAAGCATCAGTTAGAGATCTTTAATGATTCAAAGCCACCATAACGTTGAGAGATTTACCCTCCCCCCCCCTCTCAATCGTTTCCTCCAACTGAAATAAGTTTTTTCCCCTCATATCTCATTCGACTTTTAGGCCTTATCGTCTGACCCTCTGAGGAAACGTCAGAATGGTGAATTAAAAAATTCACCATTCTGACGTTTCCTCCCAGAGGGTCAGACGATACGGCCTTAAGGTAATTTTAACAATTTTCCTTTTTTTTTTTCCACTCGTCGGTTTCATTGATTATAATAATGCTTCCTCTAAAATTGATCCTACGATTCTGTTGTACACGAAATTTACTTATATATATATATATTTTTTTTTCTAACATTATTCTACTGAAACACTTTCAAGACAATTGTTCATACTATATTTAAAAAATTAAAAAGGTTTATTTGTGAAGAACTAACATTTTATTCGAATAATTGAAGAGGTAAATAGAAAGCTCACAAGGTTTATTGACGGCAGAAAAAATTGGATATCACAACACTTTTAAAATGTGGGCAGATTTCTTAAAACACATTTAAAAAATATACGACGAAGAGAACAACTTAATCACTCGCCACCAATAAACAGGAGGATTTCTTTATCGAAGAATAATTGATTAGCAAAACAAGTTATCAAGAATTTATCTCGTGTAAATAGTTCTACAAATAATATTGACCGATTTTTTGATTGAATGCATTGCATAGAGAGTCTTCAGGTGAAATGTCACCAAAATATCTCAACTTACTAATAGTTATACCGATGTGATAAAAAAAAAAAAAACATTTTTAATTAAATAATTCTTTCTTTTTTTTTTTATTTGCTTATTAATGTTTAAATGCATTTACTTTTTGTTTTAACAAAAATCTTAGTTTTTCACAAATTTTTGGTTTTTCTGAATAGATATATCATGAAGATTTCTTCTTGAAACTTTCAGCAGAATAATTTGAGAAATTATTTATTGGCAGAGCGAATTAGGGAGGTTTGTTGTCACATTACAAAAAGAAAAGCTTTTTATTTTAGCAATTATCCAGAAATATAGAAAGATGTATCCGAAAGGCAGGATTACTTCACAGAAAACCAGTGTAGTAGTGGGAAAAAACAATTACAATTTACATACGCAGAAAGTATTGATAACGCACACACTTTATATAAGAGAGAGAGTGAAAAAAAAATGTTACTGGTGTTGATGATGAAATGTCATATTCGTTATCATAGTTTAACACCACTAAATTGAAACATTTCTAAACCCATAACTTCAGTTATGTATTCTGTATTCTCACACATGCTTTACTATAGCAATGCATTTCTGATTGCTTTAGAATATCTGGGACGAATATAATAGCAGTGGCTAATAATACAAATATATAAATAGAAGAAAAAGGAAAGAAAAAACATACAGTATGACAACAAACCCAAAGCATGTGTGTTAAATAGTGATGGCAAAACACAATGGGATTAAAAAAAAAAATTTTTTAACTATTTTTTAAAAAAAAATCTATATTAATAAAATTATCAGACAAATTCATCCGTTTTACTCACATCAACGTAATATAATTACATATTGAATTATTTTTCTTTCTTTTTTTTACTATTAATTAAATGCCACAGCGTAGAATAAAACCATTTCAAAAATCCTATTTAAGATTCCACCAGACTGCATTTCGGTTTTTTTTTTCGATCTGCATTCATTCTCTTTGAGCCTGCCTCCTGATATTGTAAACATGCCAGGCTGCTAAGCTGTGAGCGACCCCCCCCCTCCCTAGTTCTGGCTGTAGTTTCCTAACCAGACATTTTCGGACAAGGTAAACTGATTCGCAATCTGACAAAATGAATCCGAGCCTTTAGCTGATTGAATCAATAGGTTTATCGAGCCACAAACTAACACCCTCCCCACCACCACTTTGCGTTCATTTCCTCACTCAATCTTTCTAAAGAAAACCTATCTTTTCTCAAAGTAAATTAGAGCTATATATAAAATGCAGAAAAAATTATAGTTTTTATAACAATTTGGTTCAATTATGACTAAACAAAAACTCTAATTAAATTTGATTTTCAAAATCCTTTTTAAAAAAATAATTTTGTAAAAAAAAAATTATGGGATAAAGAGGTTCGATCGATTTTATTGCAAGATTTTTTTTTTTTTAACTTAAAAAAAAAAGACACGATAAAAAGTGAAAAGACTCATCGTCAACGCCGCCGCCGTGTAGGTACAACTAGTAAAGAAAAAAGTATTTTCAAAAATATTTCCATCTTGATTAAAAGCCATTCGGTTAAACAGTTCCTATTTACTTGCCTCTCCACAGGTCAGTTTTTTTATATGGAGAAAATCCGGCTCCCAAAAACGGCAACTAATTGGGACAAAATAAAAATTGCCTCAATCTCGGATTTCTTGCCTGACTGAGGATAAAACAAATACTACACTTTGATCCTACCCTGAAAGTTGCCATTCGGTTAGACAGGCTAGGATAAGTGTACTTTTTAAACGGATTATTAATACGCCTTCTCTCCTCCACATTACCAATGCAATTGAGAATTTAAGGTTCCCTCCCCAGACCGAACCCATAGACCTCTTCGTCGGCTGTGGTGATAGAAACTGATCAGCAGGCGGGATTAGCATTTTCTCTTTTAAGGGGGGGGGGGGGGTGTTGATTTGGAATTTGACTTGTAACAACACATTTTCGGTGAGCAATTTGATGAGGTCCACAATTCAAGCTTGGTTCGTCTTTCTAGAGACGCAGGGCTGTTGGCATTCGTTCAATTGTGTTCCTTTAAGAAGATTGTTGGTCTTCTGTACTGTGTAAAAAAGAACGAGCCTCACGAGACAGAGTGGCGGTTAATGAGTGTCTCACTGGCGTGGAAATACTTTCACCCTCATTGCAGCTGAAAAGCCACAGAATGAAAAGTTTCTTTTTTGTTTGGAAGACCAGGTTCAGGTTCCGTTCCAGGTCAGCTTTTTAACTGTCATCGGCCAAGTTTTTTTTTGTTTTTCTGTTCCACTGTTTTGGCCATTTTTTTGGTGGCGGAACTAAGAATATGCAAGTAAAAAATAAAATAAGTGAAATGTAGGAGCAGCAGCAGGAGAGGCAGGCAGATGCTTGTTAGCACTAGGACTTGTACTTGAAAAAGCATTCACTCGGAGTGGGGTGAGCTGGCTTCATCCACTGCGTCTTTCACGAAGGTCGACCAAACCTAACAATTTGAAGTCAACAAGCCGCGTGTGCGTGGTCCCCCTCTGTATGTGACGAGTGTAAAATGCAATAAATTTGGGCAATTTGGGGGATTTTTTTACCCCCCTTTGACCTCCTGGGGGCGCGAACCAGAATTTTCCTGAGGTCAAGGATGCTCATTTTATATCCAGAACAATTGCCTCTACATTTTGGCCAAGTTTCAGAAAAATTGAATGGGTGGATCAAACATTATGGGAGAAAAGGGTCATTTTAGCCATTTCGGAGCCTTTTGACCCCCTGGGAGGCTAACCAGATTTTTTTTCAAAAATCGGAGAATGTCACTTTCTAACCTGACCAAAGTTACAACTTCATGCAAAATTTCAGAGAAATTCAATGGATGGTTGCAGAGAAAAATCCCGACGGACGGGCCTCAAAACATAAGTACCCCGATTTTATAAATCGGGGGATCAACAATTGTTTGATCTCTAATAACCACTCGTTGTTTCAATGGTAAACTCTGTAGACACGAGGCCCAGGTTCCGATCCAGGTCAGCTTTTTAACCGTCATCAGCCAGGTTTTACTTTGTCCAGTACACCATTTTTTCCAACCCTGTAGGGGGAGCTGGGGCAATTGCTTCGTAGATGAACTCTCTCGGTTGACGACGAAGCGCATGACACAGCCAACACAGACGTCTTGTGAGAATGACTTGTCGGAGATTAGAGTTCATTTAACAGTGGAACCATACTGCGTTGTTAGTCTCTACTACAACCACACATATTTTCTAATAATTTAAAACTAAAATAGTAATCACAAATGAGATTTTTAGTAAGTATAAGACAAAAAATATAGAAATCTCAACTAAATTATCAAAAACAATAAAAAGTTAACACTAAAAATAGTCGAAGTTTGAGAAATGCAAAGATGATCAAGCAATACATCTTCACGAGATGTTTGAACGAAAGTGTTATTGCAGATGAATGAGAATGAATTAGAAAGAGATGAATGAAGTAAGAAAAAAAGGAAGTAGTCTGATTTGTTTACACAGGTGAAATATATATAGAGAGAGAGAGATAGAGGAAAGAGAAATAAAAAAAATGTAAGAGTGACAAATCTATTTTATCTTCAGTTATTCAATAAAAGCATGTTTATTTTTTCTTTCCTTAAGCCATATATATATATATATATATATAATGAGAATAGAAAAGTTCTTTTGTTAACATCTTTTGCCTGTTTTATTTGAAAATCAAGCAAAAAGCCGTTATATGGCACGGATAAGATGCAAATATTTTTTTAGCAATGTTTTCTTTTTTTAAACTTTAGTCTTAAATTGTTCCAAGTATCTATATAATTGCTATATCCCATATATTGAGCTTTAATCATTTCATGATAGGTTCAAATTTCTAAAAGTATACATCTTACTTTTAGTTTCATAGAATTAGTTCCTAGACTGAAGATTGCGTTAGCATGCAACATCGATGTCTCTAGGTATTTAAATAATTAATATTTATTTATAAAAATATTATTGTGTGTGTGTATATATATATATATATATATATATATATATATATATATATATATATATATATATAAAATAGTCACCCAGACAGCTGTTTCGTTATCTCAGACTCATGACTGAGGCTAGACACAAGTTTATCCTTGCCGAAATTAAAAATCAGAATAGCCAGTTACATCCAAATGTGATCAGCAGCCAAGTACCTTATCCAGTGCGCTAACAAACTCGCCTTAACAGTAGAAGAAATTATAGCGCTATATTTATTTTATAAGAGAGAGGAGGAGGTAGAAAAGGCGAATGAAAAAGAGAACTTACTGAATCTTTATACCACAGGGAATTTGGTATCTGAGCACACCTGCAATACAGAAGAATGTGGGTTAAGGATCATTCCATTCGAGTCAAAATAATGAAACGGAATAAAAATAAAAGGATCTAATAAAAATTATTTCTTTATATTATCCAAATAAATAAATATACATATATATCCAGAGTTTTAATTGTTGACGTCTTTACTGAAACAGCGTGAATGAAAAAATTCTCATGGTGTCAGACTTATCGTGCCCGTTTCTCGACTATCTTTTAAAATTCACTTCTTTTTTCCAGCTTTTGTTCATTTGCTCTTTTCACCTGAAGATGATTCGACGAAGAATCGAAAACGTTCATGATACATGCGGAACATACATTAATTTTTTTTGATTTTAACACAAAAAAGTTCATTAGAAAAAATGAAAAAAAATAAAAAAAGGTGTAATTAAACAGAAAAATTCTGTTATTTTTAACAATGTTAATGCATATATATATATATATATATATATATGTATACACAGGATGCTAATTTTATTGTATTTTTTTTTTTTTTTTTATTTCGTTTTCAGTCTTGTCTTGATGAAAACAGTGACTATATTTCTATTTCTTTTTTGCAGAATAATTAATTATAGAGAACTTTGAACTTCTATATTTGCAGAAAAAACAATGAATTCTCCTTGGAATCTGCACTGGAAGTACAAATAAGGATATTTCAGACTTTTAGCGTCAGCAGGAGAATGGTAGAAAAGGCTAGAAAGAAAGTGAAAGGAATAGACTACAAAGCAACATCAAAATGGCGGTGTCCGTTACTGAAGTTTAGGAGATCCAATTCAGTTCTTCCTTGACGGCCTTAGGCTGAACACTAACGCCTACAACCACGTTGTTAGATAAGTAGTGAAATCCTGGATCAACCAGATAGACCGTATGTGTGGCAACAAGACTCACCGCCCTGCTATACCAACTGGAAGACCTAGACCTGGGAGTCAAAGAACTTTGTCGATCACGCTTCACCTGACATCTGGCCTCCCAGCTGGCTTGACTGCAACCCCCATCAACTTCTTTGTGTGCGTGCGGAGGGGGGGGGGGGGCATGGTGGAATGAGACACCAACAGATCCAGCTGCAACACGAAGGATAAGCACAAGGCCAGAATCATAAGAGCCTTTGGGGGCCAAAGTCGGGTATATTGAGTGAAATCAACAGAACAAATAATGAAGAAAAACTGGCCAAAGTTGAAATAAATCTAAAAAAAAAAAAAAAAAAATGAAACTTATTCTTTTCCTAGACAAACAAATTTCTTGTAAACAAATATCGTCCTCACCATTGACATAATCCCTGGAAGACCAAGCTGTAGCGAAATACAGATATCAACACAAAAAGGGGCAACGTCTATCCTAAAAAGAGCCCTCGGATATAAATTTAAATGAGGAAATCAAGTGTTAGCTCCAGGACGGAGCTCCTTTATCTCTTCAAACTAACTGAAATAAAATGTAAAAAAAAATAAAAAAATAAGATAATATATTACACATATTTTTTGTTTCAGTGTTTATTTCAACCGTGCTCAACACACAAGTAGAACCTAGTAGTAGTAGTAGTAGTATAGAAATATACTTATGGCAAGTGAGCAACACAGAAATGTTTGTGTTTCATTCGCCAGGCTGAATACATTTAGCCTGATGGATTCCCTCAGGAGGAAGGAAACAAACGTATATGCGTAACTTACTTGCCATAAGTATATTTTTATACCAATATTTATATATATATATATATATGCTTACGCACATACCTCTAGAAGCAGTAAGCCAGCTAAAAGCAGGCACATCTTCCACACTTACTCCATGATCAGATACAGGTTGCCATAGAGATACATTTGGCTTAGAAGTAGGATGGGGAAAGGAGAAATATTAAAATCATCACTCCCTCTCTTTCACACAGGGAGGGAGAGGGATAATTGCTAGCTTTGTTTCAAAAAGAAAAAGAAGAAAACAAGATGGTGTCAATAATGAAAGGTGTCTTCATCACCTTTGTCATCAAATGGGAAATCACTTTGAACAGTCCCACATTCAATTGTATAATCATGATACAATGGCAACACATGAGAACTAGTAAAAAAAAGTAAACAAATAGATTTTGTTTTCTATTAGAAAAACAGGATTTTTTTTTCAAGGTGCGAGAAAAAAAAAAAAAGTAGATAAACTTTTTTTCTTCTTTTTTTTTTAAAACCATATTTTCAAAATAATAGAGATTTTGTCTGTCTGTCACAATTTTTTAAAACATAATAAATACATTGCAGAATTTGTCTCATTTCGAAATATCAGGGAGCTTAACTACTTTTAGAAATGGAAAATATTGCATTAATAGTAAATAATAAATTCCCAACAAATAAATCGTACGTCATGATGGGAAATCGAAACGAAATCTTGACATCTTCAGCCAGACATTCGATCACATTAGCTATTTGAATTTTCTTATAAATAGAGCTTAAAACATTACTGTAACAAAATAATTATAGTTTTGGCATAACGTGATGGATTTGATTTACGTCATGTTTCAAGACATGAATGCAAACATAATAAAAAAATAAAAAAATGAATGGTTAAACATTATCAATAGCGTTGGGAATTATTTTAATACTCCAAAACAATTTATCTTACTTTAACTATGTATTGGCGTTAAAAAGAATTTAATATTTAATATATATACTAAAACTTGGTCCCGTAGGGTCCACAATTCTATTTTAAAAAAGAAAAAAGCAAATTTTAAATTGCAGTCAAATGAAGTTAAACAAGACGGAATCCATTCTTATGATGCGTTGATTCAATTTGTGTCGGATGACAGACTGACCGATGGACAATGAAGTTAAACAAGAAGGATGACAGACTGACCGATGGACAATGAAGTTAAACAAGAAGGATGACAGACTGACCGATGGACAATGAAGTCAAACAAGAAGGATGACAGACTGACCGATGGACAATGAAGTTAAACAAGAAGAATGACAGACTGACTGATAGACAAAGGATCTTATATAAAAAATATTTTTGATAGAATCTAAATAAATCTTGAGTAAAGAAGAAATTTAATATGGAAAATTTTGGAAAGAAAGAATGGAATTTTAATAATGAAGGATTTTAAATGTTTATTTATTAAAATCATTTTTTCCAAATATTCTTTCTATTGTGTATTATCTGAACTACTATTCTCATCTTGTTTGTTATATGCACATGTTTCAGCTGATGTCACCTTCTTCAAGTGAATCTTTCTTGTTCAAGTGTCAAACTTCAAAATCTGAATGTAATTTCGAACTCCAGCTTTTATTTAATCCATGGGGTTTAGATTGTTCTCATTTTAACAGCCATGACTAGGTAGAAATATTTAACTTATTATTGCCTCTAGTAAGGATTGAAGCATTTACAACTTAATCAACACTCTTAATCATTCCGCCATAGGTCCATCTGGAGGTTGACAGTTCAATCCTTAATACAGGCGATAATATCTATGGACAACAAATTAACATTTCTACCTGGTCATGGCTGATAGAATGAGAACAATCTACCCCTGGGGGATTAAATAGAGGGTCAGTTTTAAATTCCCAATCGGTTCAAAACGATGTACCTAGAAAAAGTGAGAGATTACATTGACCGAATAGTTCAAATTATCAATCCTCATCTCAAAAACTGTGAAACTGGCTATAAATGAATGTGGGGATTGGGAGTTTTTGTTTTACGGCAGATAAACCCTAGAGGTGATTTTGTGTCATACGATGTATCTACAAATTAGTTATTTGATAAGTACTGGAAAGTTATTTAGTTGTATCTTTCATTTCTCCTATAGGAGCTGGACATTTGTTGCTTTTTTTACAGGTAGTCTATTGAAAGGTAAGCACATTTTTTAACGGTATGGCAAGGTTTTGTACATGATAGTATTTCTTGCTGGTATTCCTATATATATTTTTTTTTTTTACAATCTGTTAGAATGTTTGAAAATTCAATGCAATATATATATAATATATACATATCAATAAAAAGAATGATGAAAATAAAAGTTGGAAGAATTACAAATTTTATTAAATCATCAATGGTTCGAAAACAAGGAGAAATCTTAAACTCTTACTCCATGGATTTTCAAAGATAGATTCTTCATTAATCCATGGATTAAGGACCTGAGATTTCTCCTTGTTTTTGAACTATAGATGATTTAATAAAATTTGTAATTCTTCTAACTTTTATTTTCATCATTCTTTTTATTGATTTATTGCTCTATCCAGTATATTGAGCTCTCCATTATCACAATAGGTCATTATTTAAAGATACAACATTTATCTTTATATTTTCATCTATTGTATGTATGTATATATATATATATTACACATCAAAATCAACTGTACTCATTGAAAAAAAAAGTCAAGCAGTTCAAAAAATAAACTTTGATAAAAAAAAACACTTTCACTCATTTTTATAGATTCCAAAATACTTACTGATAAACAGCAAAATATTCTGAAGAATTATGGTAAGCATGGAAAGAAACAATTGTTTTCTGAAATAGACATCTTTAATAGACCCCACCCCACCCCCTTAGTACCAACAGTCAGTTTTAAAACAATTCACTAGTTTTGCTAAATCAATCTGTTCATCAAAAGTTGTATCAAAAATATATATTGTGAACATGTGTCAAAATAACCATGATGGCTTCATGTAAAAAAAGTAGGGCAGGACAGGTGTGTGTGTGAGGGGGGGGGGGGGGGGGATAAAAATGACATTTCTTTCCAAAACGGATTCTTCAAATTAATTTCTATTTCCTGTCAATGTGTTACATTCTAAGACATACACACAATAAATAGCAAAAAAATAATTTTTAAAATAATAACTCGCTTGACCCATCATGTAAATTACACAGTATTATTATTTCTGTGTTTTTTTTTTTTTTTTGGGGGGGGGGGGGGGTACATCTTCAATTTCTTATTAGATCTATGTCTGCTGTAGACATAACTATATTTTATTATTTTATACAAGAGATTAATAACACGTTTTCCTCTAAATATCTTTAATTTATTCAAGGTATATATTTTGCGTAAATCTCCGAAATATCAGATTTGATAATAATTTTTTTTTTTTTTTTTTTTTTTAATCTAATTCTTTTTTTTTTCTGGGAGAGATTCATGATTCCAAATAAAGATTAACAGGTAATAATGGACATACTATCGCAGGAAAAAGCACATTATGTAGATGGCAACGTATAACAAAAACAAAAAATATATTTATATATTAATATACTTAATAGAAGTTTGAAGAAAACTCCTCTTTTCACAAGCAATAAAATATAATTCTAAAAATGCGTTGTTTTTTGTTTTGTTTTTTTTGTTTATTTAATATTTTTGAATAGTTAATTCTGTTTTAATAACGAAGAAACAATAAATAGATTTTTAAAAATACAAAAGTTTTAAAGAAAATGGATTCATAGTGTCACACCATTTGAAATACGCTGAAATATCTAGACGCATGCACGCACTTACAATCAAAATAATATGTAATAGAAATATACACATAAAATTCTTCAATATTTCATCAAATAGATCGATAAAATATCCTTGTAAATTCATTTTTGTGCCATTGTCTGAATTCATCCAGTTTATTCTTAAAATGCTTTCTACACACATTATTATTCTACACACGTTATTCTACACGTGTTGTTTTATTCTACACGCATGTTATTCTACATGTGTTATTTTATCCTACACGCATGTTATTCTACATGTGTTATTTTATCCTACATGTGTTATTTTATCCTACACGCATGTTATTCTACATGTTATTTTATCCTACACGCATGTTATTCTACATGTTATTTTATCCTACACGCATGTTATTCTACATGTGTTATTTTATCCTACACGCATGTTATTCTACATGTGTTATTTTATCCTACACGCATGTTATTCTACATGTGTTATTTTATCCTACACGCATGTTATTCTACATGTGTTATTTTATCCTACACGCATGTTATTCTACATGTTATTTTATCCTACACGCATGTTATTCTACATGTGTTATTTTATCCTACACGCATGTTATTCTACATGTGTTATTTTATCCTACACGCATGTTATTCTACATGTTATTTTATCCTACACGCATGTTATTCTACATGTGTTATTTTATCCTACACGCATGTTATTCTACATGTTATTTTATCCTACACGCATGTTATTCTACATGTGTTATTTTATCCTACACGCATGTTATTCTACATGTGTTATTTTATCCTACACGCATGTTATTCTACATGTGTTATTTTATCCTACACGCATGTTATTCTACATGTGTTATTTTATCCTACACGCATGTTATTCTACATGTTATTTTATCCTACACGCATGTTATTCTACATGTTATTTTATCCTACACGCATGTTATTCTACATGTGTTATTTTATCCTACACGCATGTTATTCTACATGTGTTATTTTATCCTACACGCATGTTATTCTACATGTGTTATTTTATCCTACACGCATGTTATTCTACATGTTATTTTATCCTACACGCATGTTATTCTACATGTGTTATTTTATCCTACACGCATGTTATTCTACATGTGTTATTTTATCCTACACGCATGTTATTCTACATGTGTTATTTTATCCTACACGCATGTTATTCTACATGTGTTATTTTATCCTACACGCATGTTATTCTACATGTGTTATTTTATCCTACACGCATGTTATTCTACATGTTATTTTATCCTACACGCATGTTATTCTACATGTTATTTTATCCTACACGCATGTTATTCTACATGTGTTATTTTATCCTACACGCATGTTATTCTACATGCGTTATTTTATCCTACACGCATGTTATTCTACATGTGTTATTTTATCCTACACGCATGTTATTCTACATGTTATAAGAAATATTTTATGATTTGAAAAAATATTGTAAACATTTGTAAAATACATCCATTGAATTCATTTAAAATCAATGAAAATCCTATTCCAAACAAAACTTTACATCGAAAAATTTGTGAACACATTGAAATTTAGTCAGTAGAGTAAACGTTTGACTGAAATTTTAAAAGGCTCTACTCCTAAAGCAAGGAATTTAATATTGGTCATTTTATTAATGTTCTTGATTAAATATTTTTTTTTAAATAAAATTAAAAAATAAAATTAAAAAATAAAATTTAAAAAAAAACAAAAAAAACAATGTTCTCACAATTCTTATTAGATAGAATTTTTTTGTTTCAATAAAAAAAATTTTTTCTAAATTCTGATTGTGTTATTTTATTTGTGTAAATAATGCTTTTTTTTATAACATCAAAAAATGTGACTTCAAGTTTACCTGTAATTTTACAAACGTTTTATAGAAATGCAGAAAAAAAAATGTTTCAGTTAGGATAAGTGTACTAGTTAAAAAGAGTTATTTAAAATTGAAACAGAATTTTAAGTTTAACTTGTGGGCAAAATTGGTCAGACGAAAAGGAAAAACTTCAACCAATTTTCTCTCTCTCAAACACGTTTTTTTTTTTTTGTTTCATGCAACATTTCCATTTCTTAGTATAATTCTACAGTCTGTATTGAAAGCTATATTGATGCATACTGACCAAAATTAGCCTGGAAACAAAGAAAGGCACTCAACAGTGTATGTATATGTGTGTGTATATATATATGAGAGAGAGAGAGAGATGTGAAGGGAAGAAATCAACTTCATCTTATTTCTATGGCAGCATCTGCACACCAAAATAGAGCCTGAGGCACAAGATGAATCACGAGAGAACGGACAAGAGAAATATTGACATTTTTAAGAAGAAAATCACCCGTTCCATCAAGTCGTCATACTACTCCTAAGTAGACGGAAACGGATTGTAGTAGAAAGACTATAATTACGATTAACAGAAATATATTGGTCAAAAAACAAAAAAAAACAAAAAAACACTTCTCTAAATAGCCTTTCAGCATGGAATTGAAATCGCACGTCTCTAAAACGAATATATTTGGATGGGGGGGGGGGGTAATAAAAATGATGCCTAGATCAATTTGTCAAAAGGTAAAGGCACGTCAGATGAAGAGGCTATTTTCCTGCTTTAGAACAATTAAAGATGAAAACCAGAATATTTCTTAAGCTGGGTACACACAGTAAACTATAGAATGAAGAAATGTGTGCATCTGTGGGTGTCAGAACGTGAAATGCTAAAAAGTATCCATCAATAATGTTAGCATCACTACAACATGAGAGGGGGGGGGGGCAATATTCTCAAAGAGGAAGAAGAAAATCAATAAATAATAAATGGTCTGTCAGCGTAATCATATTCTAATAAAGAGTAATATCTTAATGGAGAGAAGATGCATTTGTTTTCATAAGATGGCTTTAAAAAAAGGGGGTGTGTTATTTGTTTTAACAGTAAATGAAAAACAAAGACTGATCTTGAATCAACATTGATTCGACATCAAAACTGAACAATCTAATATCTTTAGTCGACTGCAGAATTATAATCTCAAAAATCATTTAATTGAAAATAAAAGTAATTCAATAAATTCAAGATGCATGAACGCATCAAAGAGATGACATTTAATTCTAATCTTTTATTGCAGTTATTGTCTCAACTAAAACATTAAAAAAAAAAACATTTAATAAGAGTCAAGGATTTCTTTGCCAGTAAAACTGAAAACAAATCAAAGTATTTCTCAAATGGCATGAAATCTTTTTCCTCGGGAGTTGGGTGGCGGAAGAGTACCTTATAGGTACTTCCGTTAAAATTTGTATTCTTTTGTATTTGAAAAAATATCAGACATTTATTATTATTAGTGTTATTATTATTATCATCATCATCGTTAGTATCATTATTATCATCATCATCATCATTGTTGTTCTGACTTTGGAAAAGCTTTAAAGATTTTAGACACTGCTATAAAATAAACTAGATTATAAACAACTAAAGACACAAAGTAGATGGCTGTTTAGTCAGGAGTACCCCCTGCCCTCATAACAGGTAGACAGTGCTCAGCATCAGTAAAACGATTTGCAATAACCAAGAAGCACAAAGATATGAGTGCTCAAGATATCCGGCTAAGTAGAGCTGCAGGTTTAATATAAGTTAGCCTTCTCCTAGAGAGATAACTTAACAAAGGAAAGGGGTCATTTATTTCCAGTGGGTTTACTGTTCCGTTGGACACCAACGGAGCACATCAGCAAGGTGATCTAGATAGACATTGACCCTTCAAGAGGGTTGACCCTTCGTTTTGCAGGTTTTATGTTTGTTCTTTTCTGTTTGTGAGTTATTTTAGACGTATGCGTTGGTTCATTAGCTTGCTGAAAGATCCAATCCTCAGCAGGGGCGAACGGATTCACGGACGCAATTCAGCTCTGATCACTCCAACCAACGCAGTTCCCCGACTCTACCATGAGATGGTGTAACCTTAAGAAGGTTCTTTCAATTACATGAAACAAACTTACTTTTAAATAACGATTAAAATTCATGTATGCGACAACCAGAAGCAGCACCTGTTATCCCTCCTCATATTTACAAAGCTATAGAAGAAGATGGTGGCAGCACATGTCGATTAACATGTTCACCACTTATATATGGCCTCATATCACCACTTATTTTCACATATTTCAGCATAATAACAACGAATACAACCGATTTGTTGGCAGAATCTTAAAATAAAAGTTCCTTTTTTTTTATACACTAAAAACTTGTAAGAAATTGAAGGAACGAATGACGAATGGATAGCATCAGACAGGAGTTAACCTTTTCTCGGAACATTCCAAAATTTTCTGAATGTCTCAATTAGGAATTTGTTTATATAATAAAATTAAGACCCAATATCGTCTGTGGAAGTTAGTGTTTAAATTTAAGTGATTAAAATCAGCTTTAATTTAAAACAATTTTAGTCAATTAATAATTTTACTAGCGGGACCCATGTAAATTACACAATGTTTTCAACACTAATTATCTTGTTCCTAACCTATACATGTTTGAATGAAATATGATAAGATTTGACTTGTATATTTATCTTAAAAAATGAACAATACATGAAACAATTTACAAAACTTCTTTATATACAATATTTCTAGTGAAGGTAATATTTCGACGACTAAACCTTACTTTGTAAATGCTTTAGATTAAATTAAATTTGGCTCCAATTCATGAGTAGCATACAAAGATTCGGAAGGTCGTTGCTTTTGATGTAAGCGTGACACACAAAATAACAGACACGTTATCGTATTAATATGTCTTCACGATCATCCCCTCCCTAACCTCCCTCCACTCGATTCGATGTAGAAAAAAAAATCTTAGAGGTTGGTTGGGATCGAACTGTAAACCAGTCGGGCTGACGTCAAAATCCTATGTTGCTAACAGTTGTGCCAAAGGGAAATACTTGAAAATTTTACGAAAATTAGGTGAGTTGAATGCTTTTCCAAATATAGGTGCGGCACGCATGTGCAGAGCATTTGATGTAAGCATGACACACGAACAAACACGCTATCGTATTAATATATAGATTACCAAACGATACTATAATTAAATTTAACTTTCAAAATCCTATTAAAGAAAAAATATTTTGTCAGCATTTTATGTCTCAAATAGAGATAATGAGAATACGAGGCTACGTCATGAATAGGTTAGGTTTACGGTTAACGAATAGCTGCTCAGGGTTGTGTAAGTTTATCATGAGCTCGAGAGTAGAGAGTTTCAACTGTCACTTTTTCTCTCTTATAAGTCAGCAGATTATATATATATATATATATATATATATATATATATATATATATATGAGTGACAGCATTTTACGTAACGAGGAGGGTATATTTATTTTTTGGGTAATTAAACTGACATTCAATAATAAATTAATTTTTTTTATTTTTATTTACCTTACAGCAAATACTAATTTTATATTTAATTTTTTTTTTTTTTTTTTTTTTTTACATACCTCCAAAATATTTCTCAAGTTAGTTTTTAAACTTATCTTACGATTAAACAAAGACACTTAATTTCCGCACATGTCAAAAGTGTTCTTTGGAACTGCTAAACACCATAAAATTTTAAAATTGTTTTAAATAAAGCATCCTATTTTAAAAAAATAACATCTGTGCTTCTACGTTACTGTTTAAAATTACAGTTTATTTTCAACCATATTCAATTAAATTAATGATCGAATGATACCCTAATAAAATTAATTTCACTTTCACAAAAGTCCTATATAAAAAAAATAATTAATAATTGTTTAAAAAAGTTTTGCTTTTTTAACAGTTTAAAATAAAAATATTTATGGGATTCAAATTTAAACATGGAATCCCATAAATACTTTTATTTTTATTTTAAACTGTTAAAAAAGCAAAACTTTTTTTTAAACAGAATTATTAATTTTTTTTTTAGAACCTATTGATTTTATTGCAAAACCCATTTTTTTTTTATCGACATTCAATTATCTTTTCAAAAATGTAATTATTTTCTTACAAAAAATTAAGAGAAAAGACAAAATTTCAATTAAAAAAAAAAAAAAAAATTTTAAATAAAAATAAAGATTCCCAGGTTATACCGGGTATATACAACTAGTAAATAATATTTCTAGGGTAAATTTTGAAATACTATTTTTAGGCGTTAGTTTTTATTTTGTCTGAACAGATTTTCTTTCTATTATTTTCTATTGATATACTTTTGTACATTTAATGTAGTTTAAAGAAATATGTTGCAACAATCAAAATAAAAGGTAGGGAGATTTATAAAGAAGTATAATCAAAATTGTATCAGCGTGAAAAACAAAAAGGCAAAAATCCCAATCCAAACAAAAAACAAGGATGAATAATTCCGGATATTGGCTACAATTGTTGCCAAGAGAGAATTTTATGAATCTATTGATTTTTCAATATCATAACACAAAATAGATCTTTATTTCCCTAAATAATTTTTTTAATTTTTTTTTATTTTAAATTTCTATTTTTAAAAAAAATTATAGGGTGGGATTATTTGAAATGCTTCTTATATATTTACTTTTTATTTATGCACTAATGCGTCACCACTTATCAAGGCCCAAAGGCCACTCAAGGATAGGGGTTAATGAGTTTACCCTGGGGATTGGTACAAATGATTGGGGCTGGGCAGAGTTTGATTATTTAAGAGAGCAGTTCAACAAGAATTTGTTAACATTGTTAACGACCATGTTCTAGTCAGCTGGGAAGAAGCTCCCGTGGTTCCATAGACAGGCAGCTCTTAGAAACTTTTCTCATGGAGCTTTATAAAGCACCTACCAGAGAAATAACGATAGAGTAGAGAAAGACTAGCAACCTCTCTTCTGTGAAGAGAATAGGACATCCCCCGTTAGATTTCAAAGTCGATTTTGTACTCTGTCAAGGCAGGAGAGGGTGCTCTCAGCAGAACCTCCTCAGATGTGGCAACATACTCCATCTTTGGATGTATTTGGCTCTTATATAGGTAGAGGATTGCGTCGGGAGTGAGATACCTTCTGAAGCGGTAGAACAATCCAACCATTTTTCCATCGACCTTAGCAACAAATTTGATCTGGAGTTAAGATGAGTCATAGAAGCTTAATAAAGCAGGAGGGCTTCCTCAAGGACTGGGCCATTCATTTAAATTGGAGCAAAGTAAGGATCCAAGTGTTGGTGGTGAAAAGAGAAAAGCTTGGTTTTAGATGTATTAAAAGTAACCAGTCACCTTTTTCCCCATTGCACTATGTGCTCCAGGTCGGAAGAGAGAGAGAGAAACAGAGAGATCTTGATAATTAATTCTCTTCAAAGTGTTGCCATAGATGGTTGTGTTATCTGCATAAATGTCAACGAATGATCTTCGAATGTGATTTGGGAGATCATCGATAAAGATCAGAAAGAGGGTTGGCCACAGAATAGATCATTGATACAATGTGCTTCAGACTTCTGCCCATCACCTACTACTTTTATAAACCTATCAAAGAGAAAGGATTTGATGATTGAGAAGACATTTCCAGATATTCCATAGCTAGCTAGCGAAGCAAACCTTTGTTGCAAACCCTATCAAAAGCCTTTGATATGTCAAAAGCTATTGCTCTAGAAACAAAGCCTCCCTCAATAGATTCTCTGATTCTGTATGATATTAGTCAGCACATCAGCTGTTGATCTTGCAGGATGAAATCCATATTGTTTGTCACTGAGTAGCTTGTTTTTGCTGAGGTGGTTGACAATCTCTTGCTTTCTCACAAATCCAAACAACTTACTCGTAACACATAGGAGACTAATTAGTCTGTACTGAGATGCAGAACACCAATCTGCAGTATTTTTAAATATTGGGCAGACTGACAAAGTTTTCCAAGGTGTTGAGAAGCATTTTTCCTTTAAGCAACGATTGAACAGCTTTGTAAGGATAGGAGCTAGTTCCAGTTGCAGCTTCTTAAGCACGATGATTGGAATGTTGTCAGGCATCAAGGTTCTTCATAAATTTGACAACATCCCAGACAGATATACAGATGTCGCTCAGAGAGTTTACCATCATAGGAGGAAATTCAGGAGGTACGCGGGCCTGATTGCAAAGGGTGAAATTTGATGCAAAGTTCTTTGCAAAACCTTAGCTTTATCAGATTTTGAGGAAATCACCTCTGGTCCATTGATGATGGTTGGAATGGAGATCTTAAAACTGTTCAGAACCCTGTTTGTTATCCCCAAAACTCTTGGGAACCAAGCCTCTGCTCAGCCACTCTCGATTTAACAGATTGGCCATAGGACTATCTACCGTTTTCTATAACCCTTTTGCAGTAGTTGCGGGCAGTCCTAAAGGAGGCTTTGGTTTCAGAGCATCTATTCCATTGAAAGCAATTGGAATAGTGAAATGGCAGTGGCACATTCAGGGGTGTATCAAGGCTGGCTGTTTGGTTTCTGTTGGAATTTCTTGGAGGGTATGAAGCTATCAATACCAACAATTAACCAATCAGTTATATCGGATATCAGCATCGGGAACGCGAGTAGGTTTGTTAACAATCTGTGTTAGATCATAAGCAAGGGAAAAATCGTGACAAAACCTTCCTCTATCATCAGTCTTGTTTGAGTGGAGTAGCCATTCAACATTGTGAACTTAAAGTATCCACAGACATAAATGTTGGCAGAAATTGAGCATATCGTGTCTGTTTAAGACACGATATGCTCAATTTTATCAGTGATACTCTCAAAAGATAGTAACTCCGTCCTTGTGGGGATGATAGAGGACAAAGATGAATGCTGTGCTACACGGAAACACTTATAGGGCAATTTAGGGTCTTCTTTGGAGGTGTCCCTATCGCATGGAAAACCATCCCTAATGTAAGTAAAAAATACCATGTCCATATTGATCATGAGGGTCGGGTTTTGATGTCATGTTCAAGTAACCTTTAATTATTAAATCATCGGTAGATATTGACCCTAATTTCCGTGACTGCCCGGCAGCAGCGAGCCGACAGCTAACGGAGGCGTCCGAGACCTGCCGAGTCGGCAGACGACAACAATGTAAGACGATGAATATACGAAAAAGAAATGCATATATTTTTATACAAAAAATGAAATAAATGAACAAACCCATAGCTGAAATGAAAATATTTTTTTTTATTATTATTTTTTAAGAACTTTTGTAGAAACGCTAACTTTTTAAACCATTTTTTTTTAAACTAAAATAAACTGTTTTTTTAAACTTTAAAACGCGAAAATAATAGAAACTGTTTTTTTTTGTAACTTTTTTAAACCATTATTTTTTTTTTTTGCAATTACGCATTGTTTTTTTTTCATTATTTTAGCTTGTTTTGGAGGGTTTTTTTCTTTTTTTTTGCATTAGGCATTTGTTTCCTTCATTACATTCTTTTCCTGGAGGGGTAAGGGCTTGTTTTTCGTTTTTGGAGGGGGGGGGGGGGGCTTAGCGAAATACAGGCAGAAGAGGAGGATGTGGAAGGAGGCGGAGCATATCCTGGGACCACAGGTATATCATCTTCAAAATTGTTGCAATTTCTAGTTTTGACCGCGAAAACAAAAAAAAAAGTCCCCGATCGCAACGAAATCCAAGCCCGGCATTCCTGGGTGGGGCATCTCCAGGCATATTTTTCCGTCACAGTGTTTCGCGGTACTAGCCGGCAAAGTCGGCCGCCGCCGCAACATCGCATAACTTTTGCCAACAAAAGTTAATGCACTGCTCCGGAGAGGCAATTGTACGACACAACACTTCAAAATGCATTTTTAACAAGTGCCAAGCGTCTCTCCTTCAAATCAATATCGTCTGCCAGCCTCGTTTTCGATTTCGGCAGGTCTCGGACGCTTCCGTTAGCTGTCGGCTTGCTGCTGCCGGGCAGTCACGGAAATTAGGGTCAATATCTAAAACAGTACCGCTGATGGGCTAATGCAAGTTTCACACAGAAAGAATATGTTCGGTTTGGTCTCCTGTAAGTAGATTTTAATCTCTGGCATACACAAAACATTGAATATTAATCCCCAGAAAGATAGAAAAAGGCTTAATTTCAAACACATTTTTTTTCACTTAAAAAAAAACAAAAAAAACAAATGAATATAAGAAAATCATTTTGAGCAACAATTTTAGCTTTTTGTCTCTTGTTCTTTTTCTCATTTATCAGTGTTTAAGATGCATCCATTCAATCATTGCAATTAAAATTCAAACTTGAGCCTGACAGACAATATGAGGACACACATTTAAAAAAAAAATGTCAAGATTACTTTGAATTGAAAAGTTATTTTCTATGAAATTTTTTGAGAAAAGAAATTATCAACTCTTCATACTCCACCAAATGATGAATCTGTATTTTTAATAGGACATGTTTATTTGTAGGTACTACAAAAAGAAAAGTCATAAATGCATTGAAATATCTTCCATTTTAGTACAATTCTAAAGATAAACTAAAAAGAAAAAAGAAAAGTTTTTTTTTTAAATTTTTTCTCAATATATTTGCAATGATGTCGATAGCTTTTTAATTTACTAAGTTCCGCAACCCAAAGATTTGATTTGAATGCGTTTCTGTTAAGATTCTAAATGGGCCTCCATTTATGGGACAATAAATAACAAAATGATTGAAGGTGAAAAAAAAAATGAACAAAAAAAACGAGAATTTAAAAATCGAATAATTAAAAAAATAGTTCTAAATTTATTCAAGAGAAAACAAAAAAAATATCAGTAGAAATGTGAATTATTCTCTCGAAGAAATCATGTGACCAAAACATACATTCCAGAGAAGTAGTGTTGAAAAAGGGGTGAAAACTGAAGAAAGGGATTTCGTATTAACTAAGAATTTGATCTCTCGCCAAAACTCTGCACTTTTGAACATTGAAATTGACCAAACCAGATTATATATTTAGCAGTGTAGAGATACTTCTTGGTACCAGAAGAGAGTTGTTCGTTGGGCTAACTTTGGGGATAGGGTCGCCTATAACATTAACAAATTAAAGTTTCTTTATAAATTATAGTATTGAACTGCATGACTTTACAAAAAATAATTATCACCATTCTCTCAAACAAAATTAAATCAACCTGAATGACTTAAATTGATAGAACAAAAGATTTTTTAAATTCAAATCCAGACATTTAAAACGGAAACATTTAAAAAGAAAAAAATTATTTTTGAGAATTATGACGGGAGATTTTTTTTTAAATTGACAGAACATTTTCATTTTTAAGTAAATCTAAAATAAAAATAAAAAAGTTTATCTGAAAGTATATTTTCTGAAAATTATAAGTTTTCTTGCAGAATAAATTAATAAATTGAATGGGTTTACTCTTATAAAAATAAATTGGATTACGTCAACTATCCTTTAAAAAACTGTAATCAGCTAAGAAACTAATTAATCAGGGATGCTCCCAACTTTTTGTAGGATACAAAATTCAAATAAAATATTTTTCGTAAAACATAAGACCGAAATAAATTATCAAATAAAATAAGGGTCATGCTGCATTGCACAAATTCAATTATAAACAAAATGGAGACTATGACACCAAAATATTTAGCATAAGAATGAAACTTAACGAAAACAATGTCAAATATATTACGAAAGATTCAATGCTACAGGTTATGTATTTGGTATGAATCATCATCAACAGATTAATGTGAATGGCATTTGACATCATCATCAACAGATTAATGTGAATGGCATTTGACATCACCATCAACAGATTAATGTGAATGGCATTTGACATCATCATCAACAGATTAATGTGAATGGCATTTGACATCATCATCAACAGATTAATGTGAATGGCATTTGACATCATCATCAACAGATTAATGTGAATGGCATTTGACATCATCATCAACAGATTAATGTGAATGGCATTTGACATCATCATCAACAGATTAATGTGAATGGCATTTGACATCATCATCAACAGATTAATGTGAATGGCATTTGACATCACCATCAACAGATTAATGTGAATGGCATTTGACATCATCATCAACAGATTAATGTGAATGGCATTTGACATCATCATCAACAGATTAATGTGAATGGCATTTGACATCACCATCAACAGATTAATGTGAATGGCATTTGACATCATCAACAGATTAATGTGAATGGCATTTGACATCATCATCATCATCATCAACAGATTAATGTGAATGGCATTTGACATCACCATCATCATCAACAGATTAATGTGAATGGCATTTGACATCATCATCATCATCATCAACAGATTAATGTGAATGGCATTTGACATCATCATCAACAGATTAATGTGAATGGCATTTGACATCACCATCAACAGATTAATGTGAATGGCATTTGACATCATCATCAACAGATTAATGTGAATGGCATTTGACATCATCATCAACAGATTAATGTGAATGGCATTTGACATCACCAACAGATTAATGTGAATGGCATTTGACATCATCATCATCATCATCAACAGATTAATGTGAATGGCATTTGACATCACCATCATCATCAACAGATTAATGTGAATGGCATTTGACATCATCATCATCATCAACAGATTAATGTGAATGGCATTTGACATCACCATCATCATCAACAGATTAATGTGAATGGCATTTGACATCATCATCAACAGATTAATGTGAATGGCATTTGACATCACCATCATCATCAACAGATTAATGTGAATGGCATTTGACATCATCATCATCATCATCAACAGATTAATGTGAATGGCATTTGACATCACCATCATCATCAACAGATTAATGTGAATGGCATTTGACATCACCATCAACAGATTAATGTGAATGGCATTTGACATCATCATCAACAGATTAATGTGAATGGCATTTGACATCATCATCAACAGATTAATGTGAATGGCATTTGACATCATCATCAACAGATTAATGTGAATGGCATTTGACAATGGTTTCTTGTCATCCATAGTGTACAGATATTTCTGTTTAACGTCTTTCCATTTGGTCAGTTATTTTTAAAAGGAAACTCTGGCCGTTAGGGACTCAGGCTGACCCTAAGAATCTGTTCTAGATGTTTCAATGATAGCCTGTTCAAGTGAGGGGTGAGAATGAGGTTCTGGGCAGAGCATCCCCATTCATAGCCAAGTTGAGCAACAATGGTAAGGGAGGTTAGGGAAAGTGATATTTTGTCACTAACGTCCAAAGTTTCCACATACTGTCCCTGAAGTAGTGCCATGTGACAACTTTCTTCAGCAGGTTCCATTTCAGTTGAGACTGAACAGTATTGATGAGGGGCTGCCTACTCATTTGTTGATCCTCTCCATCAACAACCCATTTGTGGATTTGTCTAGGTCTATAGTTGAAAATTAAAATTTCTAACTCGTCCTCTCAGCTGTTTCTCTCTCATGAAGCTGATGGGATGGAGACTCGGCACGCCAAATGCACAAAACACAGCCGTCTAAAAATCTGGAGTGCATGCTATTTATTAAAATAGGCAGCTTTTACAGATTTAATATGGTTTTCGTGATACGACGCTCATCCTTGTACATATTGCTCTGGATATCTGACTATCAGGTTGGAAGATGTCATTTCTTTGATAGCAGCATCGAGTTTCACTTAAATAAAAGGCACATCCACATTTTTTGCTTGTAGGAACTCAAAATCCTATTGTAATAGGGGCTCCATGACATCCATCATGAGAAAAGCAATGATGCTGATGAATTTCTCTGTTGTGAGATATTTTTTTTTGTCATTTAAATTTGACTTTTTGCTGAAATCCTGAGATACTGAAATAAACTATGTTAGCCTCGTAACTCTTGCTTTTCTTGTTTTATCCATTAGTCCTCACATTTCCATGAGCGATGTTTCTGACATCAAGTGGCTTCGTGCCTTGTCTGGAGCGATTTTCAATAAAAAAAAGCTATCAATTGTCCCATGCACAGCCTAAAGTGCATTGTAGTATGATAGCTATTCAAAGGAATACAGTTTTTTTGTAAGTGAGCATTCGGTCTTCCATCAATTCTTTAATGTTTTATTCTGACTGCACGTTTGAGACTAGTACAGAACCAATACAATAATTAGTATCTGATGATGCTTTTTGAGATTTACTATTAACTCTACTACATATTTGTTTGGTTTTCCAGGCAAAGTTGAACTAATACTTGTTTTGTACTTTGAGTGTCCACAACATAAAATTATGTTTGGTCATAATGTATATTCAAAGTTATCCTTGCATATAAAACAACTGTATATGCAGTCACTTCGTTGAATTAAACTTTAAAGACGCACGTCAGATATTAATGGTTCACTAGCGAGACCTGTAAAAAGTCTACCTAATTGTTTCACCCTCTCTGGCACCGTGACAAATAAATTACTCTTCACAAAACCAAAAAGATTTTGTGATGCTCAGATTTGTTTGAACATATTGTAAAAAATTTTTAAAAATTAAAAATTAAAAATTAAAAAATAAAAAATAAATAAGTAAATAAAAAAAAAAATTAAAAAAAGAAAAGTCTTTTAAATAATGGTTATTAGTTTTTATCAGCTTAAGAAATTTGGGAAAAATCCTTCTTTTAGGTTTTCAAAAAAATTTTTTTTAACGATGGGGGCCCTGCAGTTTAAACATTGCATTTTATTAAGAAAATTTAGTTTAGACCCACTGAATTTATTGGGGACCCACTCAAATCATGGGGAAAACGCATTACATTAAATACCTATTTAAAATTGCATTAATGCCTAAATACATTATGTACAATAACATTATCTGCCTATCGCCATATGATTCAATTATCTTCTTGATAGAAAATGTTGTTGTTGTGTCGTTGCAATGGCATTCACCCTGTTAGAGTTGAGTCGGCTTCTTCCCAGATCCGCACTAAATCCCAAATTATGGTAGGCCTATGGACAACGGTCTTTTGAGCAAGGTCGCATGCAATGGCTAACTAATCAAGATTCCACCATCGTGAAAAGCCGATCACCTGTGGACCTGCCAGCTCAGCCATGTCCTCCTTGATGGTTGGAGTTCAGGTCCTCAGCTGTTCACCGACATGCTTGCGGCACTCAGACAGAGAGGTAGGGAAGATCAAGGCAATTTAGACAATGGCTAGACATACGATCAGATCCCATTAACTTGATCATTCACCTTTTTATTATTATTATTAATAATAATCAACATTATTAATATTATTATTAATAATTAACATTATTAATATTATTATTAATATACCTTTTTATTATTATTAATTAACATTATTAATATTATTAATTAATATTATTAATTAACATTAATATTAATATTATTATTAATTATTATTATTAATATACGTTTTTATTATTATTAATTAACATTATTATTAATATTATTATTAATCATTATTATTATAATTTTCTATTAATGTATTGGGCACTGTTGCATACTAGAAAAAATTCAAAATATTTTAATCTAAAGTTTATTTTAAAGCATTTGAAAAATGTTAACCCTAACCCAATCATACAAAAGTCATAGCAAATCACAAATAAAGTCCTGATCTTTAAATATAATCTGAATGATGGTCTGTCAAAGAAACTGGTCTTAAACTTTCACTTATTGAAATGTTTGTTGCAAAGAGATCTTTGTTACAGTGAATGCAAGAGAATCGAAACAACAATGAAAAGACAACAAAATTATCTGAGGGACAAAAAATGTTTTATGCATAAGAGAAAAAAAACAGACTTGAAACATCGACAATGTGTCCTCATGATATTTGAATAATTTCTGAAATGAAAATTTATTAAGAAATAGATTTCTTAATTAAAATTTAATAAGTTTTAAAAGTTAACTTATTTTATTTCATTTTAGATTTTGAAGCTAAATATAAAAAAGACCACACATCCAACATTGAAGATGATAAATGAATCAAAGTTTTGATTTGTTGTGAAGAAGCAATTTCAACATAACTATTAAACTTTTGATGGATTTTTTCTTCTTTTTTATCTGGAAAGAATAAGAAAGTGGTAAAAAAAAAAAATGTTTGGAATATAAAGTAGCATATGTTGGACAATAAGTCTAGTATAGAATTGAACACAATAATACTAGTAATTATGAATAGTAAATTGCAATGCCAGTAAGAAACTTCCAATAGTAATAATGATAAAAAAAAGTTTTAAAAAATAAAAAAAAAGAGGAAACTTTCAAGTAATCGAACACATCTAGACAATATAAAGTTTACGGTTCCCAAAGTTTATACTAGAATGGCATTGGTTAACAATAAGTTCTAAATAACAGTCTTCTGGGGGTTGAAGGTTCAATCCTTACTACATCCGATAATAACTAAGAATAATGTGTATTATTTCGATAATTCGGCCGATATAACTTCTGACCTTCTTCAGGTGCATCTTGTCGAACTCGGAAATCTTTCCGTCAAATTCTGGAATTTGTACGGAATTTTGAACGGAACGCATTATTTAATCCACAGGCGGTAGATTGCTCTCGTTGTGTCAGCCATGGCCAGGTAGAAGTCTTGAGAGTTCGAAAAGATGCACCTGAAGAAGGTTGGAGGTTATATCGGCCGAAACGTAAGAATAATATCCAAGATAAGAACAGTAGTCCAAATAACCAAAATTATCAATCCTCATCTAAAAAATTCCGAAACATAACATAAATGAACACTTCTACCAGGTTATGGCTGATGAAATGAAAACAATCTAACCCCGTGAATTAAATAAAGGGCTCATTTTGAAATTACCAACAGGTTCCCGAGTTTAACATAAAGGTTCCTAGTTCGAAAAGACGCACCTTACGAAAATCGATTACATCGGGCAAAACATTAATATAACAAGCAAGATGAGAATAGTAATCCAAAATAACCAAGAAATATATTGTTTAATGCATAAAGTACGAAGGAGAATTAGCTTTTACTAATATCACACACAAAAAAAAAAATTAGACATCTTTGGTAAAACTTGAGTTTAGTTTGAAATGTAGCCTAAAGTTAATTTGTAAAAAAAGAAAAACAATTTGTACTTATTTAAATAACTTTGATGTTTTACCATATATCGTTATTTTAGAATCCTGATTTTTCTATTACCAGCTACAAAAATAAAAATGCTGACGTTTTTAAAGATCTCATGCTACCCTCGTGGATTAAATAAAGGGTTTCGTTCGAAATTCCGTCCAGATTCTCGAGTTCGACAGAAATATTCCCGAGTTCGAAAAGATACACCTGAAGATGGTCAGAGGTTACAGCAGCCAAAACGTTGTGAGAATAACACTGAAGATGAGAACAGTAGTCCGAATAATCCAAATTGTACAAATGATCAATCCTCATCTCAAAAATGCAGAAACAGTGAAACTCTTTGTAAATATTACTTTCAGTTAAAAAAACAGCTAAAAATCGCTTTGTTAGCACCAACTCATGATCATATTCAAATACAAAAATTTAAATAATTTAAAAAGAAAAATAGGATTTTATTTCCAAAATGAGGCAAATTATTGTTTAAAAATTATTTTCAGATTAATATAATCAATATTTTAGTAAACATTTTTCCATGTAGACATTTTTGAAAATTAGTAGAATTAATAATTTTTGATTTCTTTTCTTAATAATGAGAGAATATAAAAGAAAAAAAAAATTAAACTGATAATTTTGGTCACTGTATTTACTATATTTTTTTTATTTACTTATTTGAATCTGATAGAAAGTATTTTCAAGGGAGATAATTCAAAGTTCATAATTTTAAGTTATTTCCTTCTGATCTTCCATAGAAAAGTAAATATCATTCAATGCTAATTATTTGGGAAAATAACAACTAATATTCTTTTTAAAATATGTTCAACTTCTATTTTTGCTTCTTCAAATACATTTACATTTTTTAAACCTACTTTCAAAACTGCACTTTAACTTGCTCTATAAAATTTCATTTTTTGTTTTTATCAAAATACTTATAAATTCATTTTTGTTGTCAAGTCTGAAAGAGAATTATATATTTAACTAGAATACCCGTCTCAAGATCGGTAAAATTAACTCCCTGAAGAGAACAGTTTTGCACCACTTTTATGTGACCTTATGAAGATTAAAATCAATGTATAATGCTTAACGGGATCTAAAGAAGAAAAAAAAAGTTAAATTTAGGAAATCTTGCTTAATTGATGTCTGAGCACTATGGATCAAATTCAATGCAAATCTGAAATACTTGAGTTTGTGCTCATATTATGCACCAGAAAATGTACTAACATACTTTAAAGAAACTGAAATTTGGGGAATATTTATTCATTTATGTCGAATAGTCGTTGTTGAACTTTCACAAAAATCGAAGGTATCTTAATTTTCACAAAAAATTTCCACCCCTTATTTACCCACTGTGCACAAAATAGATTAGAACATAGCCCACATTACAACCCTTACGCCTACAAGCTGTGTTCCAAAATTCACAATGATCAGTTAATTAGTTTAGGAGTGAATCCTGTGCATACAAATATATAAACATACCTAACTTTATACAAATAAACATTACGCAATAAGAAGTTTTTACAATAATTTTTTTTTGTTTAAAGTTTGGCCTAGTTATTTTTTTTTGGGGGGGGGGGGGGGGGTAACATGGAGAGGAGGGCGTAACATGGAGAGGGGGGGGGGGGGTAAGTTTTTAATCTCCTTTGCTATACATGTCATTTGCCCTCAAGTCATGAACGTGCATATTTCCTTAACTCCTAAAACATAGACCAACATTTTTCAAGAAAAAAAACTGATCATTAAGGATGGAGAGGGACACGCAAAATGAAACCAAATCAATATGAATTTTTTATATATTTAACAAAAAATGAAAAATGGTGCTGCGACATATCCAGTCCCCATACAGAAGACATGAAGTGGTGACGAGAGATATTCAACAATTACTGTCTGTCACATCCTGACCACACGCCATCTGGTGTCCAACAAATTATCCAAATACAACTAAACACTCCGGCTGCAAGCATTCGAGATATTCTCTAGATCAAACCTTCATGGATGATAACCCGCAAAAGCGTTGCTTAAATTAAAAACAACAAAAAAAATGCTTTCATGAAAACCTCTGCTGAGATTTGAATCTACTATATATAATAATAATATGCTATGGCATTTTTTTGTTTGTACATGTTCTCATCTTTCATACATTTAAAAAAATGAGATCGTCTGATGAGCAAAGATGGTGATTGATCTGATGCCGTTATGGATAAAAATTCAAGCATTATCCATTTTAAAATGAATTGTTCCAAAATCAAATTCTATCGTCCCGTCGACTTAAAACAGTGCAATTTTAAATAAGTTCAACAAGTGGCATTTGCTCGATTGATTTCAATATTTAGTTGACAATTATTTTTACGGTAAAAAGAGAGAATATTTAGTATTTAAAAAAGAATTCAATTGCTACAATTTCAAATAAAGAAAGAAAGAGACATATTCGTTTTGTTTATTTAAAGAATATTTAGCTGACAATGGCAACAGAAGAAATGTCATCTTTTTTCTTAATAGTATTGAACCTGACAGACAGTTATTATCGCAAAAGGAATATTATTATTATTAACAGTAAATTATAGATTGATGTTTAAAACACCATGGAATTTCCACGGGGTCCTGCTAAGTTTAAATTAATATTATTGCTATCATCTATAATTGCTCCAGTTCATAGCACCTCAACGAATAAGTTATGTATAATGCTGCTTTTTCATTGACACTCATCTTTATGTGGGATAATACCGTTATTAAAGAAAAGGTTACTTATTCTACAGAAGCGAGAACAAAAATTCAGAAAGAAAAAAAATGAGACGTGCGCAACATTCAAACTTGTGCCTACGAAAAGGACAATCTTTTAGCGAACTTCAAAGTTTAATAAGCCTCCGTGGAGCAATGTCGAATTCGTATAACTCAACTCCCTTAATTTGTGAATTACATGTTCCAGCCTCATAAAATAAATAAGCTTTTAATTTAATAACAGGATTATCTACTCATCGACAAGTGTCGATGAAAAAGCAATGTTATATACATGTCGGAAGTTTACCGGATTTGCTACTTGACACAAATCCTGAGGAGACCTGTGTTAACAAGGATAGTAAACATAGACATATACGATTCACAAAGGCATTTGAGTCATCTGTACGAATTCAACCTTCGCTGGATTGTAACGGTTTGTTGGTTGAGAGGTCTAATGTGACGTTGGCTAACAACGGGCCCTCGTCGGTCTCATGTTCGCTTTTATGAATTTTCTTTCATACTTCTTACTATTAATTTTATTTATAAATATTTATAGAATGAAAAAAAGAAAAAAGATACATTCTTAAACTATAGATAATGTAAGGTTTGAAATGTGCTCCGATGAACTTGCTGCTCTGCCCCCCCCCCTCGACGTAAATACACTCGACCAACCCGACAATCAGCTAAATCGCATCTATTCACTGTGGAGGTCCCCAGCTTCCGGGGAGCCTTCTACTTCAATAGCTTCTTTCCTCAAGCTGCCGTCCTTTGAAACTCACTCCCTGCTCCCGGTTTCCCCAACTCTACTGACATTTAGAAATTTAAAACTAATGTGAATAAGCATCTCGCTGCACAGCTCCCAATTTAGGATGACCCCCAATACTTTCATCCAAATTCTCAGTAGCCCCTTACGTCTACAGTGGCAACTGGCCTTGTTTGAGGTGAATCAAGTTAAAAAAAAACAAAAAAACAAATAGCAAACCTTATTAGATTCTGCAGGTTAATCATCGATGCTTAATTTAAATAATAGTTTTTAAAGGTATGATGAAATAGTAAAAGTATTAATTTTCCTTAATCTTAAACCTGTAAGTAATAAACAAACGGACCCCCCCCCACCCCCCTGGTTTAAACAAAAAGTAAACTTCTTTTTTTTCAACAAAATCCAGTTAATTAATCTCTTAATTTATTAATTATCTTAGAAAGTCTTTCCGACAGATACAGAACATTTAAACATATTTTAAAGAAATCTAAAGTTTTCATTTTTCACCAGTAACAAAATCAGAGCCAGGGTTTGATGTGTTATTTTGTTAAAAAAAATTAACCATAAATAAAACTTTTTTTTAATTTTTTTTTTACAGTTTAGCTGTGACTTTTTGAAATAAAACCAAAAATGTAACTAAAAATGTATTTAGATTATTTAAAATGCATATTTTAAAGTTTTCCCCAAAAACATTTACTGTAGTTTTATTTCTTTTAAATCAAGTGAATATTTTGCATCTCTCAGCAGATGTGATGGTGTGGCGCTAGTCAATCGCCGGTGACAATACCATGAAAAAAGGACCTTATTAAAAAAAAATTTTTTTTATAGTCTAATTTTTTGCATTAAACAAACTCTTAGAACCTCTGTGCATTTTGATAAACAAATAGTTTCTAATTTATTTTACTTATTACATAATATTAGAGTTTTACAGCTATGTTATGTCTACAGTAACATATCATCATCATCATCATCATATCCGGTTTAACATCTATTTTACATGCTGGAATGTGGTGGATGGGGAAACGATTACTATTTAGAAGTTTAAGCGTTTTGTGAACTTCTTTTTTGTTGATTTTGTTAAAATTCAATTATTTTTATTCTAAAATTTTGTGTTTCTTAAAATATAAATAATTTTTAAATAACTTATTTTAGACTTTTTTTTTGCGCAGGATTTGCAAAATTCGAGAAGCGGCGAAGATTAGCTCCTCTAAAAGCAGACAAAACGTCAAAATAGTGAGCAATGTTTTGTGCTGCCGTAGTCTAATACCTCGGCAAAGAACATGGTTGTTAAACTGCCATCATGTAGGAAGTCAAAGTGTTTAAAAAATACTTATTGGCATATCAACCCTTTTCAGATTATTTGATGCTTGCATTTTAGGAAAAGTGTTTATGTTTCAAGTTGTTAATATCTACCAATTCAAGAATATTTAACCCATTACTGGTTAAGAATGGATAAGAGTTTTTGGGTTAATAGATGTAGAACAGTTGAAATACAAGGTTCAGGAAGTGATAAAAATTGTTATTTGCGGCATATCAGGCCATTTCAGGCCAAATCCAGTCATTTTTGTAAAAGTGTTCATGATCTTTCAAGTTTTTGATATCTTCCGATATTTATTCATGGTGTTTGCTTTCACGATTGATTCATGTTGTAAATGTGTGTGTATTAATTAAACAACCAGACGAAGTTCCATCTCATACGCAGAACACAGGATATAGTCAATCGATAGATGGGTCCATTCCAGAATAGAGTGGACCTGAGAATAATGGGAACAAAGGGATCCTTCCAAAGTGGGGCCTCATCATCGGATACACTTTCATGTCATACCCTGTTTTTCAATGAAATACACCAAGATTATAAAAGTTTATAACTATTATAGTACCCACTCCAAACATTGAACAATTTAAAAATTAGGTGCTATTTTCATGATGCTGTAATTGCCAAAAAAACTTCAATGAAACAATCAAAATCAGATTCACCACCAAACCCACTTTTGTTGAAAACTTCTAAATGAAAAGATAGTGAATATATACCTACTGAAACTTATCTAAAATTGACAAAAAAATATTGGAATTTTTAATCTAGGAGAATTAATAAGTATTATTACTTAATAAGTTTTAACTCTTCTAAATAATTAATAATAACTATTATTACTTAATAAGTTTTAACTCTTCTAAATAATTAATAATAACTATTATTACTTAATAAGTTTTAACTCTTCTAAATAATTAATAATAACTATTATTACTTAATAAGTTTTAACTCTTCTAAATAATTAATAATAACTATTATTAATTAATAAGTTTTAACTCTTTTCTTCTAAATAGGAAGTCTGTTATAAAATAAATACTTAAAAAGCCAAGAAATCATTTCTGCTGAGAAAAACTGCAATAATCCAAACTACTTTATGACTGAGCATGCGTTGTTTTCAATTGAATGATTTCAATCTATTACCTCTACCCCTCCATCCGAAAAGAATACAAACATACTTCATTCCCATGCAACAAATTGCAGCAGTACAAGTAGGACGGAGATGAGTGGGGGCTGTATGTATAATATAGATGTTTCTTTATGAGAAGCTAAAAGGACATCACACACACACTACATCAGAGGGGGGTATATGCTGATGAATCACAGGAAGTTTAGGTCATGTAACACATGAAAACCCCCTCCTCCTCTTATACCAGCAAGTTATATATATATATATATTGCTAGAAGTTTGCAAAAAAAATTTGTTTTTGTCACACACATATATATATATATATATATATGTGTGTGTGTGTGTGTATGTGTGTGTGTGACAAAAACAAATTTTTTTTGCAAACTTCTAGCAATAGTTTTAAAAACATATACAAAGTGTAATCTTTATATACATATATAAATAAATGCTAAAGTTGGGCCCATTTCTCACACTAACGGTAAAGTCGAAACAATCTATTTCAAGTTCATTCAATTTTACACATTCGACACACCATCTTTTTTATATACTAATCAGTCACAGGTTAACTAATTTGCATATTGGTTTAAAAAAAAAAAATATTTTTTTTATTAATTAACTTATTTGTTATTGTTTTTTTTATTCAATGACTTGATTTTAATAACAAATAGTTGTTTCGCAATATTGTTTTATTTCCTGGACAATGTGTTCAAATGTTCCACTTGATTTTAAACAAGTTGTGACTTATTTCTAAATTGTAAGTGGAAAAGCAAATTGATTTCTTTTTACTTTCTTTATGATCACATTTACAAACTAAATTTGTATAAAAATTATCAAAATGTTCATGTAATAAATGAGAAAATCTTTTTCATGTTTACAACAAAGTTATGAATGAAATTTTTTATGTACTAACAGGTCACTGTTTATCAAGGCCCAAAGGCCACTCGAGGATGAGGGTTAATAAGTTTGTCAGGTGGACGGTGAGACAACATCGTGGGGATTGGTAACGAGTGTTGACCATGGTCAGAATTTGATTATTTAAGAGGACGGCCCAACAAGAATTTGTTTACATTGGACTTGAAAATGACCATGCTGTAATCAGCTGGGAGGCAGCTCCGTGGTATTGTGTTCTACATACGAGTAATTCTTGGAAAGAAACTTTGCTCATGGAAGTTTCTTTAGTTTTAGGCAAACAAAGAAAGGAAAATTATTTACAGTGGTTGTAGCGAGACGAGTTTTTGTTATGAATGTTTTACAGGATGGGGAACCATGGGTTGGAGCTCAGTCGAGTACCTACCATGAAAATAACGATAGAGTAGAGAAAGACTAGCAACTTCTTTTCTGTGAGAAAGGGGCTATAGAGACGAGAAGAGGACATACCTCATTAGATTTCGCAGTCGGTTTTCGACGCGTGCTCTGAGTGACACGTCCCCAGATGTTGCAACAGTACCTCCCCATCGTATTTATTTTAAATTAGTGTCTTACGTATTTGAAGTAGTAAACTTTAAGTTATAGTGAGCTGGCAAAGCTAGCTAGTCTATCATAAAACAGTGTTTGTCACAAATTTCTGTATGTGCCCCGATATCCTTGGACCGATTAAGATTACTTTTTACAAAGATAATCTTTGTGGGGTTTCTTTTTGCAATTTTCGCCTCTACAGTATCTCAAGAAAACATCACTTTTACTGATTTTCAAGTACCCTCATGAAATTGTGTTAAACTAAGTAAAAACAAAAACAAAAGAATAGAGTTTGGGCATTTGATTGGTCACCTTTTAACTATATGTAAACTGATATATATTTATTTTTTATCTTTTTTTTTTTTTCTTCAAAATTAACCATGGAAATATTTGAATAAATCTAAGTTCCATTTTTTCCACAGCTACGAGACAAGGTTATCCTTTCTAGTAAAATATCGAAAATGTGCAGGCATAGAATTCTATTAAAGAAAATGTTTTGTTTGGGATTTTCTTTTTCTAATGGTTTCAAACAAAACTGGACACATTATCCTATGCAGTTGAATATTTTTTTAAAAATCTTAATGTCTTTTTTGTACTAAAACCTGATAATACAAGAGCAAGTCTTAATTTCAATTTATAGTTTATAAAAATGATGAACCTTGGGATGATATGATTGGCTTAATGGATGCTGTCACCGACTATGGAATTGCTTATACTAAGTTTTTATTCTGACAGATCTATTGTGGGCATTTACAAACCAATACTGTCAAGAACAGTAGGGAGTGACAATTCCGATCCATCTATGGGTAGAATTTTAAATTTTTGTTTAACAAAGTTCACCCCAAACAAGGCAAGTCGCTACTGAGAAATAGGGTGAAAGTATTGGGAGTCATTCTAAATTGAGAGCTGTGCAACGAGATGCTTGTTCACATTAGTTTTAAATTTCTGCATGTCGGTACAGTCGGAGAAACAGGGAGCAGGGAGGGAGTTTCATAGGCTGGCAGCACAAAGAAAGCTGTTGGAGTAGCAGGCTCTTCCACATCTGGAGACCTCCACAGTGAATAGATGGGATTTAGCTGATTGTTGGGTTAGTCGAGTGTATTTACGTCAAGGGGGCACAAAAGCAGCAAGTTCATCGGAGTACATTCCATTGAAGTATTTTTAAAACAAGCACAAGGTTGCAAAAAATAGCAATTGTGCTTCAGCAGGAAATATTACAGGTTGATTGATACATAGCATGTATATATATATATATATATATATATATATATATTAATAATGGAGATTCCCTTAAAACCTCGGTTTACGGTTCGGTTTTTCGTTTTTTTGAAAAAAAATTTTTTACTATGGAAGCTATTCATTCTCTTGTGTGATGATTAGTTATTATTCAACGTTTAGTTGAATTATGCCACTGTTTCAATAATTTTCTGACTGAATCATTCTCCATGATATGAATCATATAAGTTTTAAGGTGTTGACTGTTGTAATCAAAGTTCTGATACCTTTTCAACAGTTAACTCGTTAAAACAGTGACCAAAGATTCATGAAAGATTTCTGAAGAATAAAACTGAGTTTGAATATACATTCTATCTAATTCTTTAACCCATCAGAAGCTAAAATATAACTCAGAAATGCAAGAAATTAAAAAAGGAAAATTCATTTAAACAAACAAAATAATTTTACAAATAAAATTAAGCAAAAATGATGACGAAAATGAAATATTGTCAAAATTATTTGACAGATAAAA